>VYXD01003071.1:34563-78520 GCA_013397195.1 Hylia prasina
TTTTCCTTTTAATAGGCCCAAATACCTTCCAGTGTTCAGTTTCTTAGGGATTGATTTTTGTCACTTGAGCATCATGTTAGTTCTGCCATGGTAATAAAAGTTAAATGAAGCAAGGTGTAAAAATTATCAAATCCCAAGGAGGAAAAAGGAGCCAAATGATATATTTTCCTTTCATAAGCAATAGACAATTAAGATTGAAAAGACAAATTATGTTCTCAGGTGAGGAAAGCTTTCCTTAGCATGATAGAATAGGATTTAAATGCAAAACACCCGTGGAAGAATATATGACACTGAAGGACTTAAATGGAAGTTAATAGTGATAAGTGACCTAAATTATTGCACTCTTTATTTTGCCATGTTATATGGACTAAAATTGCTGCTTTAATAAGAGCCTTTCTGAACTGAACTGTTGTGTAACCTCCAAGAAAGGACCCAAAAGGAAATAAGGGGTGCCTCTTCACATGATATGAGTTATACTGTAGCTGTGTACAAGCTGCATTTCTCCTGCCTTGTGGAATAGAAATTGACTGAATGTATGAAATAATTGTTTCCATGTCAAGCTAAATATCACAATAGAATGAATTGTATTCTTTACTGAAAGCTGACTGGTAGAGAGCTAATTATCAGAAACAAAATAACCCTCTATCTCCCTAGCTGAAGTTGGATGTCAAAGGTGGTAAACATCTGAAAATGTTGGGGTTATATTTGAAGCGTCAATATTTATTGGTTTCCAAGTCCTGTGTTAGGGGTTGGTTAGCTTTTGAACAGCACGCAGTGTAAAGGCAGTATTACCAGCTGCATTTAAACCAAGAATGAATTAAGTATATTTAAGTGGTGCATTTCTCACCCAGGCATCCATTTCTTTCGCAGAAAATTTGAGAATAAAGCCGGAATTCAAGTCACTATGTGTTTATGTTGCACTCTTTATTTTGCACTGTTGATAATGGAGGGAAGGGAGGAAGAAGCGAGTAAAATAGTTGCTTGTTCTGGAGACCAGTCAAGCAGTCTCTTAACCAGTGAGGCAGGACATCTGTGTGAATTGCTGAGCTTGTAATAGTTGCAGTACAGTTCTGGAGAATAAGCTCTGCTGTCCTTGTCTTGGTTCTGCCCAAATATATTCAAGTTTGGCACTGATACGAGACATAATCCTTGAGAAAGCAGCAATAGGTGACTACGGGCAGGCAGGAGTATATCTGAGACAATGAAGGATGAGAAGGAAAATCGAGGAAGAAAGTAACTGACAGAATTAAGGGTGAGGGGTCAGTTTGCTTACAGAAATACTGGAAGGCACCACACTACCTCCCTACTGCAAAAGCTGCTGTTTCTGTTGTGGTTAAGGTCTCCCACTGAAACAGAGCTAGCAGAACTAACTAGTTCTATTGATGTACACAGGCCGATTAATAAGATGCAAGGGAGTCTGAATTTTCACAGGCCATTTGACAGAAAATGTACTCCTTCCCTGAAGCAATCACCAATTTCAAGGCCAAAAGGAAGCCTTTCTTGTTTTAAAGCACAGCAGAAGGAGGACAAGCCTAGGCAGAAGAATGGAAGGGAGATAATGGATATATGATGCAGAAGACCTGGGTTTGGAAGTGCAGTGAGGTCACGAAGAGAACTGACCCTTGAAAGGGACATAAAGGTGGGTTGCGTTTTTATGTACCACGCTGCTCAGATGTTTGCTTTACAGGGATAATGTGCTCCAATCAGAGAGACAAGCTGTTAATAATCCCTGCCCTAGATAGATCTAGTGGTTTTTTATTCCCTGAAGAGAAGAGCAAGAAAGTGGAAAGAAACTTGGATAGAATTCCTAATTTTGTAATGCAGAGTACAACCTTGATGACACAGCTCAAGAAAAAGTCACTGTTAACTATTTTGACCTTAAAATTACCTTTTTTCTTACACTCTTCCTCAGCCACTCCCAGTAAAAATGTATTACTTGGGTTTCTGTGGAAAGAGCAGCTTAGTTGTGTGAGAAGGTCGCTGACAATCTTAGCTCCACAAGGACCCCAGCAAATAAACACATTGGTGGTTAGTCCCCTTGCTGCAGCCTCTGATCTGCCAGATCTGCTACAGGGGATATGTGTACAAGGCCGTACTGGTCTCAAGAGATTTGTTGAACTTTATCTCTAGGTAATCATCTTGTTGTGTTCAGATGAGATTACTAATCACACTTTTTAATTAAAGAAATGTCACAGCTATATAGGAAAATAAAGCTATTTGGAGATGGTGGTTATTTTGCTGACAGTTTTCTCTGCTTAAGGAGACTCAAAACTTTCTGCATTGGCAAATGTATGCTATTGAATGAAAATTAATTATGACTAATTTCAGGCTGACTTCTTCCCAGGTACTTTTTCTTATTTGTGGTCAAAAGTTGTTCTTGGTCATGCAGTTAGAGACATGAAACAGAAATTTTGTGTTAAACCTTTAAAGAGACAGTCAATCCACCTAAATTTTGATTGTTCCCTCCTAGTATGTTGAAGGAAAAACTGACATTATTAATGTAAAGATACATTTCCAAAAAGGGCAGCTCATATAGCTGAAAAACTGAAGCAGAGTTAAGAAACAGCTAACTCGAGTTTACTCCCTGGGCTAACAGTAATTTCAAAGTTAACATACTCTGAAATGTTGCTTTGACAGCAATCTTGGATTTAATTCTGCAGTATGCAATTAGAATTGTCATTCCCTGTGATATTTAAAATGCTGCCTTGAGTTTAGCACAGAAAGTGAGTATGGTTGAGTATTTTTTCAAATGACATCTACTGCAGTAGTTGCTATGTGTGCAGTTTATCTAGTGTTAACAGCATTCAAGTGTCTAAAATTAGGAATATATTGCCATAAGAAATAAGCAAACCACAACCCATATGCTTTGCTCATTGCTTTTAATTTAAGCATGGTGTTACTACTGGGTGCCTTGCTTTTTTGGTTGGTTTGGTTAGAGTTCTGAGTCCATTGGAAGTATTTTGGCCCATGTCTTAAGAGGTAAAATAAAAATTGGTACTGTGACATTTCAAGCTGGTGGAGGAAATTGTCAGTGAGCCAAATGTATGAAATAGGTAACTGGCCAATAGCTTGAAAATGGTTATTAATGGGCTAAGTTTATAAAGATAGCTGTGTAGTAACGAGGTCACTTTATATTTTCCTTTAAAATTTGCCTTGCCAGAGGGAGGCTTTATGATGTCATCTGATAAAGGTAAGAGTGGAAAAAATGGTTAGTGGAATGGATGAACAAGTAAAAAGATGATTGTGCTCATGTACAGTTGAAAAAGGTAGACTTAAAAATGATATAATAGAACAGCCATACTGACTGGGCTGAAGGAAGGAAGGAATTGAAGAATGAGATTAGTAATTTGTTGCAGATATGCAAAGTTCTAAACAGGATCAAAGAAGTTCTTAAGGCTCTTAGGCTTAGACACGTTAGAAAACATGAAAATAAATACTGTTGTACCCTTGCTGTTCCCAGTGCTTCTCTCTGTCAACATGTTCTGATCTGACTTCTAAGTTGTAGTTGTTTCTAAGACTAGAAATGGTTAGTCAAGTTGTACAGAGGCTTTCTGTCTGTTAGTATTGCACTTATTCTGTCTCTTTGGATATCTGTAGTTATTTTCCCATTCCCTGACTTTCTAGAGCTGGTGTGAAAGTTTTTTCCTGGAGTAGTGGCTGTGTGATGGAATTTACTGTGCTCAGAACAGGGAAGCTGTGGTCTGACTGGCTCCTATATGTTGAAGAGAGTTAAATGTAGGCTACACAACTTGAATTCCTGAGAAAGAGGTCGTACATGTGTTCTTTAAAACATTTTTAGTTACTACGTCTCTGCCTTACCCTCTACCTTTCAGAGACATACCTGAATATAGACTCAATTAAATTCCTGTCCTTTAATGAAGTCCTTTGCTTAATGCGTAGCTGATATGCCTGGCACATCAGGGCATTGGTCAGAATCCAAAATTAATTGCCTCTTGGGGATGGATAGTGCCATGGGGGCATCTGAAAGAACAGTGTCTCTTTCAAAAGCCTTCTGAAATGGTCAGCATTGAAAATGAGGCACATCCTTATTATGTTAAGGAAGATATTTGGGTCTTGAATCCTGCTTAACATTTTCACTTTGTAAGAGCAAAAGCAAATAAATATTTTGTCTCTGGAAGATGGCACAAGTTGAAAGAGGAGAGCCATTACTTCCTTACTTGCTGCCTTCTTGTAGTCTCTCTCCCCTCCTCCAGCCCCCAAATGTATGAGGCAAAAGCCCAAACCTGGCATAAAGGGAAGAGGGCATCTCCTTCCCAAACCAGTCACTAATGCGTCAGTCCACAATAGAACAGTATTGTTTTAACGTGGCTAAGGCCCCGTTCTTTCCTTTGTATTGAATTCCTTCCTGTTTAAGAACATTGTCTTTAAAGTACGCTTATGTCAGCTTGAATGGTAGGAACTTTGTGCTTATTGCTACAGTATCTGTATTAATTAGGTGGTGCAGCTGTTTCAACTAGAAAAAGAAAGGGAGTTAAGCAGGCATTGGCTGTGGGATAGCAAGTGTGTTTGTTAGCAGAGTTCCTAAAGCATGCTAGCTGTGTGTGGAGGTGAAAGAAGGCAGAACTAGGGAGGAGCTGAAACTCAGTTTGCCTTTGTATGCTCAACTGGAGAGGAAGATCCAACAACTGGGCAAATCCATGCTAGATGACATGGATCCAAACATACAGCTGTCAGTTAAATATCCCAGAATCTCAAATAAGTAACTGATGGGTGTTAAGTAACTTGGTGCACCTTTCATGGCCCCTCACATCATATCAATTAATAGAGAAGATTAAGCTCCATTTGCTCGATTAAAGGAAACACGTAATTTTCAGTAATGCTTGAGCTAATGTCCATACATTTCTGTGACTTGAACTTCAAAAACAAAAGTGGAGGTAGCTATTCTACACGTTCTTTCTGACTAATTCCTGTAACTTGTATTGGACTGGTTGTGGGCAAGCAGAAAAGGGAGAACGCTGCGTTTTTTTCAATAATTGTGTAATTAAATTCATTGATGGTAGGCCAAGAATACTGATCACAAGGGTTGATGCTGAATCAGAAGGAATACTTTAAATGGCGCTCTGTTGAACAGAGGCATAATTGCCCTCTCTTTCCCCTTCTTGGCTTATTGGATGACTGAATTGCTCATTTCATACATGACTTTGAGTGTGACTGGAGCTGTGAATCAGTGTTTGTTGGAGTTTTGCATCTGGCTTATGTTCTGACTTCCCTTTTATGAGCTGGAGAGGCTGCCTCTGTTATTACTGTGTAGTGAAAATCCTCTTAAACTCTCCTTCTCGTGAGTGGGTGAAAATGTTTGCCAAACACACGAATCAATAATTGCTTATTTGCCTCAGTGCTCCTTTTCAAAAGCTTCACTGTCCTTTTCTGTGTTTGCACAGATAATCGATGTCTGTCCCCACATGATAATTAACAGGGATAGATAACTGAGGGGCCCTTCCTTTACAAAGTCATCCTACAACTGTGCCTCTCTGAAACCTCTTATTCCATTTTTGACCTTTCGTCAAGGCTTTCATTGAAAGTGTGGCAATAGCTTATATGCAGTGAGAAAGACTTGATGATTATTTTAGTTAAAGTTGTTTGCTAGTTTATCATGCTGCTGAAATGCCTGGAGCTCTGTGTGGACAAAAAGAATACATAAACTGTTGGAAGGCTATTAAAAACGAGATATAGACTTGTGTCAGTATGAGGAAAAAAATACTGCATGTAGCTTGACCTGGTAAGTTTTCATAAACAAGAGGCTGGCTTTGTTAATGGCCTTGTCTAACATGTCCATTTTGTTCTGCAGTTGCTGACTGAAATTGAAAATTAAAATGAGGCAAAAATAACCTTCATGATTACAGTTTTCCCTTGGGAACTATTTCAGTTGTGGCTTTCTCAAGAGAGAGATTGTGGCTTCCTTTCTATTTCTGTGGCATGAAAATTCAGATTTATGTAGCCTGTTTCTAAAGTTGAGAATATTCTAGATGCCAGTTTTGGAAGATACAGACAACCTCCAGGTGCCTGCAATTTGAGGAAGTCTCTAGCTGATTCACATTGCCATCTTGATGTGACCTTTGTCAAAAATAACAGCAGTTAAGTAGTTCATGCACAAACTGTCTATGCAGTAGAGTAAGGAAAAGACAAAACAATCTGTTTTAATGGATGAGATTTGTTTGCAGTTTTAGATTTGCATTCTGTAGTGGGAAGGCAAGCTTTTAAAACTGTCTGTTTTACTTTGTTTGCTATTCAGGTCAGTGGCTTCTTAGTCCACTGGAGGACTGCAAGGTAGACTTTAGCTGTTCACACTGTGCCAAATCAGTGGGGCTCCCTGTCACTGGGTGACTTGTTTTGTTCCAGTGCTTGGCTTTGTCATCCAGTGAAAAAATACTCTTGGTGCCATTGTTTATGCCACTGAAAATCTGCTGTTTGGTACCACAGTTAACTTTAGCTGGATGATAGCACAAAGCTTCAAACTATTGCTCTGTAGCTCAAATGAACCATTGCTGCAATGCCTGTACCTGCCTAAACGTTAACATGTGTTCAGATTGTTTGTATTTCAGTGATACTATCTAATGGCAAAAAGGTTTCTTCAGTGGACAAAATGTAGGAAGAAAAGAGGACTCTATCCCTCATTCCATAGGCCTGAAACTACACAGAATGTGCTTAATTATCTAGAGCCTCTTAATGGCTGTTCCCATTAGCAATTTAGTTCAGATCAAAGTGTTCTTTTGGAGTGCATCTCTTGATTGTCCCATTTTGCAATTCTTTGTTCAGTGTGAAGCATCTCAGGCACACAAATAGAATTCCTTTCAGATGAAATTGAAAGGAATTACATACACCAGTTACAAATAGATATTAAGTCCACAGAACCAGACAACAGCCAAAGGTAAAAATTCCTGTAAAACCTCATTCAAAATACATAGTTTAGTTATTGAGGTTTCTGCAGCAGGATTTTGCTGTATTGACTCTTTTCTGTTGCACTGTGTACCAACCTCAAGTGTAGACTTAACCAAAGAGGGTCAGCAGCCAGCTAGGTCCTGAAACTCAGCAAATGGTCTAATGAAGTAACAAAGACCCAATAGTGACAGAGAGTTAATTTACTGTGTGAAATGGTCACTCTAAAAAAGTGGATTTTGCTTCAGAAACCTTTCTCACTATCCAAATCCACTCTAAAATAGTGGTTTGTGCTTCAGAAACCTTTCTCACCATCCAAATAGTCCTGGGACTGCAAGGACTTGGAGAGCTGAAGGAAGGAAGGAGCTGGTTGCAGGTGTGAGATGATGGGCTGGTGTTGCATGTGGCACAGCAGCTGTTGTATTTGTGTTTTCCACTGTGGCAAGGCACTTAGGTTGCCTGTCAGCACCACCCTAATGCAGGTCCGAGTTTTGACTGGGACTTGTGCGTCCAGTTGTGAAGAATTCAATGTGTCTAGCAAGCACAAGTTCATCACTAGTGCTCTAAAGAGGGAGGTTTGAGGTTTCTCTCCACCAAATGGGACTGGATGGATGGTGTTTTCTTCCTCTACACATTCACTCCTAGGAAAAAACATGGTTGAGGTGTGAATGGGATGATAACCATGCAAGTCCTTCTCCTGTGTTGGAAACTACTAGATCTTTCCATGTAGAGCTGCGTAAAGCCAAGAGGCAGATAAAATGCTCTAGGAAGAGGACTGTCAGAAAGCAGGCACGTAAACTGACTCTGTGATGCAGATAGGCTGGAGAAATCCTTCTTATGCAAAAGCTGCTCCAAAGTTATTTATTCAGAAAGAAATAAAATAACTAAATTATCAACAATTGAGCCCTGGTCATATGTTTTGAAAAATTTGAAATGCTGCCGTAGAATTCATCATTAGTTAAAGTATTTTTAACAGGTCAGAGAAGTATAACTGTCCAGTGGATAATGTTGTCCTTCCACTGTGCCTGTTCTGGTGAACATAAATTGTTAACTCTTAATTCTTAGATAAATTCTTGAGTGCTACTAATTGTCCTACTGTAAGACCCATCAATGTAAGGCTTAGAGTTCAGGTAGCCTTGTTGTGATAGCTAGAGTTTATATATTTCATCTCTGTAGTAGGGTTATATGGAAGAATATTTTCTGAAGTTCCAGCTGCTTGATTGCAGCATCATTGCAGCTGGGTCCAAATGTTACTGGCTTATGGGTTTGAAAGGTTTCGGTTTGGTGGAGGTGTCAGCACTTGCCTTTTGTCTTCTCTGTGGGTGGCATCTGGAGCAGAAATATGTCAGGATAACTCCAGGAGAGAATGTTGGAAACTGAATGTAATATGAATTGTAGGTAACACTGATCAATTTTGATTAAAAATGCTGCTGTGGAGCCCTTGTACTTAATGAAGATATGTTGAAGGGCTTAGTGAAGGTCACTGCTAGCAGTAAGGATTTGTTGAGATCCTATTTCTTTAAGGGCTGCTGCTAACTTAAAGAAAACCTTCCAAGCCCTCTATTCTTTTGTTCTTCTGGCTGCTGAGAGTGTTTGCATTGCCCCAGAGCAGGGATGGGAGACTAAGGTGAAAATTTGGATTCCTGAAGACCTACTGTGTAGTGAGTTCATTTGCTTTTGCAGACTTGTCTGGAGAGATGGTGAGCTCTGGCAGATGAGCAAGACACTTTATTTTTAAATCTGTCATGAGTTGTAAGTTGCTATCACACAAAAATAGAAAAACTCTTAGAAAAAGTTTATCTAGTATCTAAGGCTTGAATTGATGACTTTAAACAGTCTTCCAGTCCCTCAAAACTCTAGGTGTAGGCTTTATGTTTAGTTCTGGTGTAAAAGACTTAGCACTGAATTTGAAAAGTTGCCAAAGTCTCTCGTACTGTCAGTAAGGTTGCCTGTCCACTCAGAATTAAAAATCTGCTTGGTGATACCTTTGCATCTTTCAAATTTGTGTCTTATGCATCTCTTGCTACCTTGTGTTCAGTGTCTTAATGGTTACATACTTTTGCTGGTGGATTGTGTAAACCTTGGTCCTCTAGCGACTCTTTAGGTGCTTGTACACTGATGCATCAACCACCAGCAGCCATCTGTTCACTACTGGACCTTAACCCTAGCCTGCCAGCTCCAAGGAGATCTCATTATACAGCTTCATTTCTTGAGAGGGAGGATAAAGTAATGGTATGACTTAGTGGGTATTTGAGAAATATTTGTATTAGTAAATTAGTGTGAATTTTATATAAGTAAGTACCACTAAATAGCATTTTGAAAAGAATCTTTATTATGTTTAAGATGGCAGTATTACCAATGATTTTCTGGAATAAAAACTAAGTGGCATACTTTGTCATCCCAGAATCACAGATGTTAAGGAACATGTACAAAGAGAGGGAGCAAATCTTGTTTTAGGAGGGGTTTCAATTTTACTTTGCTTCCCTTAGCTGCATTTATAGGTTGACCTGCTGCTTTCATAAAGCTGTTTGTAGAATTCAACCTGGACTTTATGTGTGTTGTCTGACAGCAATTTGAGGTGACGGAGAAATCCAGGCACATCTTTGCCTCCTCCCTACCCAGGGAGAGGAAAAGGTTATAACTGGCAGTCAGGCTGTGACCTCTTGAGGCAGGTGGCTTGTATGGGCAAACATGCCTGGATCTCCTTCAGCAGAGAATAGATTCTCAGCCAGTCGGTTACTGCACTTCTTGGTTCAGAGAAAGTGAAATAGTTTTTCTAAGGTGTGCTTCCAAATGAAAGAAATTATGGCCTGAAAAGGGTACCTCAGCTTGCAATATATTCTGGCTTCCTTGTATGGCTCCTGGTGTTCTGAACTTTGGTGTATTTTTCTCTTCTCTAATGGATACTTGTAAGGGGTTGTAGTCATTTGCGTGACTCTGATAATAGACCACTTGTAAAATAAAAATTGTCAGGCGTGATTGAAAACACTCCCTGCGGAGTCAGAATTGCTATATTTGGAGTTATTGTGGGGTAATTTTCCTCTCTCCTAATACAGCCTCTTTCCCACACTGACACTCCATTTTGCAGTCAGTACTATGAGGGCAGAATCCCTTGGTGACAGAGCTACTGAATTCTGCAGACATGTATATCAATATCAAGTAGGAGATCTCAGAGGAGGTTTTACTGGAATATACAGAGCTCCTATGGGAATGTAGACTTAGGCTCAATTCTGCCTCTCCCAGGTGTAATTCCTGTTAGAGACTTTCAAGAGTTCAGTGTTGTCTGTTTCAAAAGTACCACTTATCCCCAGTTGTGTATTTAACTAGTAAGTTCATAATGCATAAAAGGCTACACATTGCTTTCATTGGTTTTGTCTTAATTATGAACACTCAAACGAGAGGAGCAGTTGTTCCTCTAACTAGAATGCTGTAGTACAGTTTCCCAGGTAATAGGAAAATTACTAAAGCAATCTTTTGATCTCCTTTCATTTTAGATGATAAACTGTGGACGTGAGTTATCACAGAATACTAGTTATTTCATGGTATGGTGTTTGGCTGGTGTTCCAATAGGTACTGCTAGGAAACTTGTTATTAGCAGCTGAAATTCCTGTCTGTAAACCTTTTTTAAATGTCTTCAGGTACAGAAACATGAAGAGCTATTGTCCCTCCAGGCCAAACCAAATTTTTATCTGTACCACTATCCTACCTCTGCCAGTGACCAAACAAATCCCCATGGAACATCCCACAAGGATGGGATAAATGTCTGTGAAGCTCCACTCTCTTGCCTCAGCAAGATTAGAAATAAACCATCTAATTTCTAATCTCCCTTCTCCACTCTCTTGCCTCAGTATGCAACTGAGTCTTCCATAGCAAAATGATATTTCTGTAATTTCAGTGACCTGTGAAGTTTAGCTTTTCTACCAACTTGTTCAGTGCCCCTTTGGGCTTGTATATGCTTTTATATATTGGAAATCCATTGGTACACAATTTAATCCCTTTAGCCACCTGCTTGTGTTATTTTGAACCTGCTACCTTCTAGTTTTCTTTGAGAGCTCCATCTCTTGTGTTGAAAGAGTTTGCAAACAATTAATTTGCCCTGACCAAGCCACTCGTGATTTTATAAACCTTTCTCATGTTCCGACACTTTTCCATGCTGCGAGTCTTACTCCTGTTAGCCACTTGTCATGCAGATGGAATAAAATCATACCTCTAATCATCTTGTTGGTCCTTGTCTGGACTTGCTGCAACAGGTCATGTCCTTCCTGTGTTGGGGACCCCAGAGCTGGATGCAGCACTGCAGGTGGGGTCTCACCAGTGCAGAGGGGCAGAATCCCCTCCCCTCCCTCACCTTGCTGGCCACTGCTTTGGGTGCAGCCCAGGACATGTTTGGTTTCTGGGCTGTGAGTGCTCATGGCTGGGTCATGTCCAACCGCTCATCCCCCAGCACCTTCAGGTCCTTCTGGGCAGGGCTTCTCTGGATCTGTTCATCTCCTAGACTGGGTTTATACCAGGGTTTACCCTGACCCAGGAGCAGCACCTTGTACTTGGTCTTGTTAAACCTCATGAAATTCCCATGGGACCACTTCTTGAGCTTGTCCCTCTGGATGGCACCCTGTCCTTGGCGTGTGTCAACTGCACCATTCAGCTTCGTGTCATCTGCAATTTTGTGAGGGTGCACTTGGTCTCTTTGATTAATTTTATTTATCCCTGTTGCTCCTTGTTGAACTTCCTTAGGTTTTTCTACCTTATTTGAGAAGGTGGAATTAGATTCTGTTTAAAAAGTAAGCATATTGCAACTTTACACAGTTGTGTAATGTTTTGAGTTTCATTCTCTCTTATTTTGCAATGAATTCTGAGCATTTAATCTGTTTCTTTAATGTCCTTTTCTCCCTATATAGGTGCTTTTGTTTTTGTCTTTATTGAGTATATTCTTGAAGATATGATTACCAGATTATTTAATTGGTTTGCAAATCACGCTGATGCCACTACCACATCAGAGCCAGTGTAGTTTAGGCATTAGATGCAGAGTTAAACAACATCCCCTTGTAAGAAAAGTTTAATATTGATAGTCCAGTTGTCATGGAAGTAGTGAAAGTATTCATGAGCTTGAATTGCCTGATAATGGGCAGTGAGTCTCAGGTCTAGTACCATCTTGAAATTAGTTTTTACATCTTTAAAAGTAAGATGGTTTATTTCTAATCTCTACAATTCCTCTCTCTCACAATTTTTAACTTCAGTTCTAAATGATTGACCTTGAGAAACTTTTGGATGTTGTGTATGAGTTTTTATTTATGTATGAGTAGTGTGGCTTCTCATCCCTTTTGTGTAATAGGTCTAACATAGATTGCCTTGTTTAGCATGCCTTTTATGGGGTGCAAGATGTTGCATCTGTTGGTGGAGTTGATTAACAAGATGATGATGGTATTAGTGGTTGTAGAAATAAAGGGTTATAAAGTGGTGTTTCATTCTAAAATAAGCTTATACAATTTGTCATTGTAGTGACAAAAAGAAAATACAAAATCTTACATACAAGGAAAGTGGTTGTTGTTTAATTTTGTGTTGACCAATGCTGTCATAATTTTCTCTTTGTATTTGAGTGAGCCCCTGTGCCTGGTGACACATGCATGTGACAGTGCAATTAATATTGACATTCAAATAGGTCTTGGAAGTGGATGTTATATTTAAGCTCTGATACCAGTACACAGTGTTGAAATTGTTGTGGATGGCCTCAGCTTCCAGAAAGATGGACTGTGAAATCTGTGTGTACTCGTGGTATCACAGGTCATTTGATTGCTGAGACTGAATGGAGCTTTTGTGAGTACTGGCATTTATGCATGTAAATATGTGGACATATTTGAAGAATTATTATGCATGGAAGAAAGTTTGGTCCAGTCTATTTCAACTTGAAAGATTTTTCTGTTCTATTTAATTTTTCTCCCACTGAGATAAGTTTGAATGCCACACCTACATGAGGGAAACATTTTCTCTTTTGCTGAAGCACACCAACCTGTAGCCATGAATGATTAGGAATATGCTTCATGCATGTGGGATGGTGTAGAGGAGAGCAGCACACAGGCTGGGAGCTGTGCTGGCCATTCTTTGGTAGCTAGAGCCAGTTCTAAGAGAGCTAATATGTTTTGTTGGAAGAACCAAGGGCTGATGTTGCTCACAAATTCGTCTTGTAGATAATGCTTATACTGTAGAGATGTGAAAATAGAGTTCTTTCCAAGGGATAATAAAATGAACCAATCTGTAATCATATTAGAGCTTATGCTGTGTGTATTATTCATCTTAGCCAAATAAAGCTTTCTCTGCAACAGTTGAATTAAGTGGTTATTATTTGAGGAACTTGGTATTTACAACAATAAATAATGATAAATATAGATTATCACTGTTTGGTAATTTTGTCATTCTTGTAATAGTTTATGATAGTGTAATTGCACAGATATCAGTAAATATAGTTTAAGATAATTTTTCCTCTAAATGCCCTTAAAATAAAAGTTATAAAACACAAGCAAAGGTGCCTGTAATCTTTTAGACTTCTCCAATTACTGTAGCCTCTAGGCAGTGCATCCTGTATTCAACTTAGTGCTGTAAAATTTTTTGTGCAGCCTAATGATGACTTAAAATACCAATGAATTGAGTTTTAATAATCTGTATTCTGTTGTTCTTCCACAGAAGAGAAGCCAAGAAATCTCTTAAGAGTTCTCATCCAAATCCAGGTTTTGTATCCATACTACCTGTTTTTGGTGATAAAATGACAGTGCTGGATTAGCTGCAGATACTTAAAATTCAAAGCAAAGTTTTCTGTCTCTTCTTTTAGTCAAATATGTCACTAGCTTTACAAAATGCTGAATACAAAGTCAGTAAGGAAAGTACATTTGTAAACTAGTAGTAATGTGGATTTAATTTGGGAGAGGGGAGTGGTCTTTTTCACAGTAAACAAAGTGTACAGGTTATATGGAATTCCAAGATTGTAATATTGAAAAATAATTTGGAATGCATGTGTGAAACTACTATATTGGTTCATATTTTTCTCCTGGATGTAGTATAATGTGACTTATGCTTTATGAGGAAGACGCAAGGAACTAGCTATTTCTGTTTTTAAATACTTGTTCTCAAAGAACTTATAAAAATTCCATTGTTATCCTTAGTCCTACTGTGGTCCTCATAAAATAATCTTAATACCAAAGCTACTGTTCTGTTTGCAGAAGAGTATTTTTGGACTGAGCTTGAGTGTGAGTGCACATAACTACAGAAAGGGAAATGCCATCTCTTTGCTCCTGCGCATGTTAGGAAAACTACTGGTTCTGTAAATGAGAGTTGTCAAGACATAATTTAGATTAGCACCTACCAGGCTTTTGGCTTTGTTGTCCTGAGGCTGCTTTTCTTAGGAAGTATTTGGTGCTGATACCAGTTGGACTTCCATGTTCCTCCTAGTAATAAATCCTAGAAAAACTTCTATATGCCCCTGCTGAAATGTGTATCTACCCAAACAGAAGATTTTCACTTGAATTAAAAAGCACTTAAACCCTGAATTTAAAGCAGATCAGGTGTCATTAACTAGCACATTTATAAAGGGGTCTGCTATATGTATTCATTGGTTGTGGGTGTTTTTCTTAAATATTTGCTTCAAGCTTGTAATAATAGCTGTAGCTGAGTTGGATTTAGCAAGGGTAAACACAGTGTTATTTTATTTCAAATCCCCTTTGCTGAAGTTATAAGAAAGGGTTGAGCTAATTAGATAGATGCCACATAACTCAAAAAAGTGCAGGAAATGTCCAGTTAGAATAAATAGTACTGAGCATTCTTTTTAAGTGCCTTTAAAGTGAGTTGTTCCCAGAGCTACCAGAGTGAAGGTGTTTTTTTAAGCAGTACAGCAATTGCTCGTACCAGTCATAGTTATATGTAAAGGTTGGTTTGTTTGGAGAAGCCACACACCACCCTCAGCCCCCCAGTTTCCAGTATTGAGGGAGGGTGATGGGTGTGTGTATGTGTGATTTTTTTTAAAAAATATTATTACAACAAAACAGAAACAACTATGTACCTTCTCAGAGGAAGAGTGTTGTAAATTACTCAAGCATAAGGTTGAGTAAAAACTTGGTATATGTGTCATTCAACATAAACAGCTATTTTGGATGTTATTTCAGTATCAGAGCTACTGATTAAGTCTTTATTTTCACAGCACACTGACATCCTCTCAGTCAGGTTTTAGCTGTTAGTTGAACTTCATAGTTGCCCCTAACTGCACTTCATGAAAATTTAAGTAGCTTTGTTTAAATTAAATATTAAATTTTAAATACCAAATGAAGTTAGTCATTCGTTGACATGCTTGAGTGTTCTCTAGAGGCAATAGGCAGTGTTGTAATGATATATTTGCTAGTTCTAATTGGTGAAAAAGTCAAGTAACTAAAAGGCTGTTATTGATCAAGTGCAATGTATATAGACCAATTTGAATGCTGTTTAATTAGAATAATGCCTATACTGTTTTTAAAGCACAGTCTATTACTGGGGAGTGTCTTAAATGTGGGTCTGCCATGTGTCATGACAGACACTGTTCCATGGCTGGGAGGAACGACCATCACTTTTGAATTGCTTCAGGCAAGGGAGAATGGGAACATAGCAGAGGTGTCAGAACAAGTCCAGAGGTTGGATGGTTTAGTGAAGTGAACTAAATGCTCAGTTTTTAAATGTAGTCAACCTTAAAATTGAGATCTAAAAGCAACAAATACATATTGAAAATGTAGATCCCCAAAAGGGAGAGGAGCAAAGCCTACTACCATGAAGATGCAGAACTGTGGGGTTGGATGTGTCCTGTTTAGTTATGTAACAGGATTTTTAGCTTGAAAATTCCATGGGCATACCAAAAGCTTGTAAAAGTTATGATTAGATAAGAATGTATCTTTATTTTTACTAACAAGTACAGGCCTAAATGTTCTCTGAATCAAGAAGTAGTATTATTTTTATGATCTGTTACCATGTTACAGGGTGAGACCCCTGAATTTACTCTATGGATTTTAATTTTCTTTAATCATATAGAGTAAAGCCAGGCAGTAATATTTTTAAAATCATGTTTATATTAGATTACATCTTCTGACACAAGTTCATGGTAGCATTGTCTCATTAAAAAACCAAAAGCAAGCAAACAAAGCTATGTTGTGTGTCTTGGAATTATGAACTTACCTTTTTTTCATGTTCCCAGATATGAAAAAAATTGATTTGAAAAAATTAGGACATTCTTAGTATTTGCCCTAGATCTTACTGCCTAGGATGTTAGCAATGGATGTAACAGTTGGTTGCATTAATTGCACAGTGGCTTAGTGCAGTCTGTCTGGCAATAGCACTGCTGTAGCCAACACACAAATAACACTGCTGAGTGGATAAGATCTCATTTAATGGAAGTGACTTAATCCCCCAGGTTTGCTTTAGGGTTTGGATTTGTAGCAAAAATGTTAGTTTCTTAGAGCTGTTGTAGTTGGAACAAGAACTGCTCTTACTAAAACTCAAACTAAAAAAAAAAAAAAGTGTTTTGTAATGAAGTTTTTAAACTATTTGATAACTTCAGTGTTTGAAACATTGCAAATAGTTTTTCTGTTACTTTTAAGATAATTTTATCTTTATGTACAACAATAAAATTATTGTCCTAAACATGAAGATCCGAAACAGAAATTACTTAAAAGCACATGAGAGAAGTTGCATCCCAGTCCAAAAATGAATTTTGCTTTCTAATTATTTCTGTTGTTGGCTTAGCTAAAATATGTGTTCTAGGAAGAAGCTTATATATACTTATCATAAATAAAAGCAAACAGCCCATAAGAACTTGAGTAAATTGAATATAAATGTGAGTTTCAGTTGCTTTTCCAAATACTCAATTTTAAGACAGACTGCATGAATAAATGAAAATTACTTAAACTCTCACCTAGATGTTTTAGATTGCAGGGTTAATTAATCTTCAGTGATTCTATATGTAATGGGAAAAGCATTAAACCTCAGCAAGTGGTGTTTAACCACGGTGTGATTTTTTAACAAGTAGTTAGCAGGTAAAAATTACTGTTCACTTTTACTAAAGAGATTCTTGTTCTTTTGGGGCACTTGAAAGTTGGGGCAAAACCCAGGGTACACTTAGAAGATACTGCAGTATGCTTTTCTCTTGAAACAGTAAATACTTTGGAAACAAATTTAAAGTTATTTACTGCACCAGGTCTACCTGTTCGTGATGTTCTATGGTAAATAACTTAGTTAAATTAAAAGTAAAAATTCTATTTAGGAATCAAAATACGTACTGAAAATAAGTAATTCCTTTAAAGCACAGAATGAGGGTTTCTTTGCATCACTGAAAATGCTGCAGATTTTAGTATGTTAAATGCCAGTTTGAACAGCTCCAGATGACATGGGGGAAGAAGAGTCAGATTTGTGTGTGAGAGCTTTTGGTCAATCTTGGAGCAAAGAATAAGAAATACCTTAGAAGGATTTTCATTAGGAATTAGTACATGAGATTTAATGGGTAAAATGAGGGCATTTTGATGACTACTTAAAAAACCCCCAGCTTTTCTCAAACTGCACCATTTGGACTTTATGGTACTGGAGTGAGGAATGCCTGTCATTGACTTGTCAAACATTGACAGCTTTTTGGGGAGCTGTTGGAAGGATGAAGAAATAAGTACAAATTTGGTGGTTCATAGCCAGAGAAAAATAATGATATACTAAAAAACTGACCAAAACTGTGTTACTGGAGTTTGTTAGTAATATCTTTTGAATTGCTCAGTCATGGCCTGTGATCACAGTATTAGCTATGAAATGAAAGTACTGGGAATTGTCAGAGTTGCCAGGCTGCTCAAGTTGAGCTGAGTCAATCACCTGCTATTTTATGGGCTATAGAAAGTAGGTGATGAGGTACTTCAAAGAGAATAGTTACTAGTGCTTATAGGGATGTTTTGGTAGCTCTTATTTCTCCATAGTAACTCTGTGGTCAGATAAAAGGAAATGTTGAAGCAGTAGGTCCCCAATGATACACTGTTTCCAAGCATGCAAGCTCTTTTCCATCCAGAATTACCTGGGGACAGTACACATCTATGTCCAGGCATTCCTTGCCAAGGTGCTGTTCTTTGTCTTATGCTAGTAATAGCATGGGATCCATGCTTAGTAGTGGGTTTTTTTTCTGCTTTAAAGTCCAGTAATATCTAGGAAACATAGAAGCTGCTCAGCTGTTCAGAAAGTTATAGGTCAGAAATTGTTGAGCTAGCAAGGACATGGGTAAGGGAAAAAAATGGGAGAGGAAGAGGGTTAAATTCTGCAAGAGAAATTTAGATGTACAAATTAATGCATTCCTTGCCACTCACAGGTATAAGGTATACTGCCTTATGTTGGCTGGATTTTCACTTTGTAGCTTCTGTGGCTATTTGAATATGAAAATATTGATGAGGTTGACTCATTCCAAATCACCTGTCTTAACTTCCTTAGGATTTAAAATCTGATTTTGAGGTAGTACAGAGTACAGATTGTGCAGAGCACTATACACAAGTGACCTGCTGGTTGCTCGGATTCTTGTGGAAGAGTTTCATGTTAATGTTACTGTTATGAGATACTCTCCATATACAGGCATGACCAGTGCTGTGGAGGAGAGGTGTTTGGAGTGGAACAGTGGAGAGACAGCTCCACATTGTTAGGAATTCAAGAAGAACTGGAACCTTGCAGGCTTTTAAGTGTTTCTGATTGTTTGATTAAAATTTTAACTGACTTAAACTAATGATGAGTTCATATTGTTTAATAAGCTCTTCCTCGTGTCTTTGATTAACTATAGAATAAAGGAAGAAAGTTTAAGCACAAATAATTGTCTGTTTGGCACATGGAGTGATGAAAGTGTAGATCTGATAAAAGGATGTTAGAATGATTTTTTTAAACAATTCGTTCAACCAAAAAGCAAAGGCCATAATTTGTCTTGGAGGGTGCAACTTAATGTAAGCCCTGTGCTTTCTTCCTCACCTTATACAGAAATTCATAATACTTGGTACAAAACACGTGAGATTGCTTCATATAGACGGAGTGAGTTTCTAAGGATGCTTTTTGGAACAATTTTGAATATTAATGACACAGAGTGTTTAGTCTCTTGAATCAACATTAACGTGTTCAAGCTGGACATGGTAGTAGTGGCTTTTGGAATTGTTACCAAGGGTACCCACTGGTGCCACAGAAGCAACACAGACACAAGGCTTGTGAGGTGAGGATACAAATAATCCAAGTTGTCATTGGAGATACAAATATAATTTGATTGTTAGTATCTAGGTGTTAACATAAGCAGTGGAAAGGAAGTAGCTAGTTTTTTAGAACCAGGAAAAAAGGTTGGTAAGAAGCTACATTTTTATTTGTAGCCAGATATCTAGCATTTTGGTTTAAAAATTACAGATCCTGCATCCCTTGTCATGACAGTCTTCTGCCCACCTCTGAATTCTGTTGCTTATGATTGTGTCAACAGAAGATTGAAGATTATTGCTGGGAGGTGCTAGAGCTCTCTATAGTAGTAAACTTGCTCATAGTTCAAATATGCTTTTGAAATAACACAAGTTGCTGATATTGGTGGTAATCTGCACTCAAGAGCAGTCAGTAGTATTATCAAGGCACTTACGAATGCTTTCCAAGGGGAATTGGTTTGACTGGGAGGGTTCTTATCTTGTGGAGTGCTGTTAAGCATGTGCAAATTGCATTATGGCCCAAGCTGCTGGGAGTAGTGATGGTACACCCAGGTTCTGTCTGATAGAAACACACGGGAGCTGAAGATGCTGAGTGCTCTAGTCATAGCTAGTGGCTTCATAGGAGGGAGGAGAAATATGTAGATTGTGTTGTGAAATACATGGTCGGCTCATTGCTTTACTATGTTACATAGTCAAATGCTTGTAGAATCAAACGGTAGTGGGTAGCCAGTTTTGATTAATGATATTCAGTATCTGTTAACCTTAATTTTTTTTTTCACCTGCATCTGCCCATTGCAGTAGTCTGGCCATGAAATGAAAGTATATGCTGGAATAACTCTCTAGAAGGGCTTGGCAGGGGATGAAGTAACCCCTATAAAATTAAGATTTGGATGGGAGTAGTATGGTGCTTACACAACACAATGGCTATTTTACATCTGGCAGAATTGTATTTGTTCTTTCATAAAATTTCTCAGCAACCACAGACTTGGGTACTACGACATTTCAAAATTCATTGGGATCTCTACAGAGCTGAGGCTAAGCCTGTACTAATTAGCATGGTTTGTTTCCATGTGTTTTGGTGTCTTCACACAAGGTACTTGGTCTGGGACCACAGGGTTCACAGCAAGGCTGTGTTTTGAATGGACTCTGCTGTGGTCTGTAAGCTGTTATCAGACAGGCATTTCATAACTTAAAAAGGCTGATACTTTTGGATTTAACCTGGCCATTGAAATAACTGAGCACCATCTCTGTGATGGTGTGTTTGTTTCATCCATTCTGCACCAGAGCTGGATCATGCTGGTTCAGAGCTAGTTCTCTTACCTGTGACACAGTTGACCTACAATCCCCAGTAACTCATATACAGTGATGTAAATTACTGTTATTTAGTACTGGTTGGCACAAAAAGTATTTAGTGCAAGAATAAGGCAGCTGTCTTCCTTTGTCTTTAAGATTGTTTGCTGTTATCAAAACCTGTGAAGGTCTTCTAGAAAGGTATTGAAGAGAACTCTGAGCAAGTGACAAGCTGGGAAGCATTTGTAGGTAGAAATTGCATGTAGTTTGGGAGGCAAAAACCAGAAAATACTCAGTGACTTAGTCTGTGGAAGGCAATTTAAATCTTAGTCTTATATCTTAAAATTACTGTGATTTGTAATGTGAAGATACAGTGCAAATCAGAAGTTACTTGGAAAAAATACCAAATGTAAGTGGCTGAGTAGAGTTGAGGCATATGGCTTGTCATGGAAGTGTCACATCAAACTTTGGGTTTTGTGTTTGGTGACAGTTCATAGAGATACATCAGGTCTGAGTTACTGGCAAACAGCATGTTTAACTGAGTGAAATGTTTTCTAAAATCCAAACAGAAGGCAATATTCAGCAGCAACAGGTTTACTAAATTTTGTTAGAGAATAGAAATGTAACTTTGGTGTTGGGGGCAGGGGGGAAGCTGTGCATTCCTTAGCTTCTTGTGCTTCTGAGATCCTTATGTCAGCAGTAGGCACAGTCCAGGCCCAGCTGTTGGTATTCTGGCTGCAGATAGCACCTCCGGCCTCCTAATGCATTGTATCCTTAAACCTGGAAACCAACCTAGCACTTTAACAGCTAAAGGGGAATATTTGGAGTAAAAGCTGTACTCTTACCCGTTTGGAAACTACTGCAGTACTGGTGTGTGGGGAGTAGTTTTCAGTGGCTCAGTGACAATTATTAAGTCAGCTTTTCTTATCTTGCAGTTGAAATTGTAACAGAGCAGAAAAACTGCTAGCAAATGGGTAAAATGATTTAATTTTTTAGCATTTATTCTTGTAAAAGGGTAGCAGATCCTTGGAAAAGTGTAAAGGGCTTCATCTCTTAGTTTTCAAGATACATAGAAAGCAGGTGCATTGTCTTCCTGATGGAGATGGTTTGGCTAATTGGAGGTGCTTTAGATGGACTAGGAGCCTTCCTTGTTCAAGTAGAACTAAGGATTTGGCAGTGTGATTGAGAGAACATTTATACTTTAGGGCTCTGAGAAGCCTTCCTCTCTTAAGTGACTTGGATTACAGACAACTGTAAGAAGTAGTTAGCCATGTATCAGTTCTTCATTGCTACGATAACGTAACTTTTTATCACCCTTTTACTATTTGGAGCATACAACAGAGTGATTTGCTTGGTTTACTTGCTGGGTACCCTAGAAAAGACACGCTTCCTTAAATGAGTTGCCTCAGTTTGTCATTTCAATGCATTACTGCTCATATTGCTATTCTTATAGGGGAGCTTGCAGTGTTTTAGCTGAATATGTTTGTAGGAGGGCTTCCTCTTTATCCCCTGCTGTTTGGATTAGTTTTAAACTTTCTGTTCTTGGTGTTATCATTGAATCAGGATAGTGATATTTACTGTGACAAATTAGGTGGGTTTTGGGTTGGTTGACTTTTTTCTTTTTCTTTTTTCTTTCTTTTTTTTTTTTTTTTGCACTGTACAGGGCAGGACACTGAAGTTCTTACAAAGAAAGATTTTGTTTAAATAGATACACTTGCAAGGACAAAATGAGAGTTGTTGAATTGTAGTATAGGGTTGTCTCATTCCTTGTAGAATGATGAAACAGCAGCAGAAATAAGCACAAGATAAGTTTTATATTTCTCATAAATGAAACCCCAAACAAACAACCATTGTCACTCAAATTTCTGGCTTTACATTATGTTCCTAGAATACGCAACTGAAATGGAAATTGTGAATTAAATTAAGACCAGAACTATAATTTATTGTAATGGAAGAGAAATCTGAATATATTATACAAAGAGTATTTTTAGAATGGGTTGATTCTAAAAAGCTGACAGCTTTTTCTACATTAGAATTATTTTAGTCTGAAGAAGAAAGTAGTGTGTTTTATTAGGAGAGCAAGCCTGGTATGCAGCTCAGAATACTGCACTTAGAAGTATTTTTTTCCTGTTGCACCAAGATGTGTCCTTTCCTCCAGTAGGGAGGTCTTCTCACAGACTTATTATAAGGTGTGTAAGGAATTTTAGTTTCAATGTAAATAAAAATAAATTCTGAAATGTTTCTACTCAGCCCTTCTGAAATAAGAAATCATACATGTGAAGCAGAATACAAGTCTGAGGTCAAATATTATCTTGCACAGTAACTTGTAAATACAGGCAAACTGGAGAAATATGGTAGTGCCTGTCAAATACTGAAAATACTAATCTGTGAACTTAAAGCTAGCTAAAAAATGTGGCAGAAACAAACCACAATCAGAAATACCCAAAACAATGCCTGCTTTGCAACCTGGCTCTCTCTGGCATCACACAAGACATTGCTGAGCAGCAAGAGTTCTGTCAAGGCCTGACTCAACATTTGCCATCTGCTCTCACCCCAGCACCTCCAGTTTCTATGTACCCCCTTCATGCTTGACCTCTTCTGCCTCTCCTCAGATACTTCACCTGCCCTGCCCCACACATCCAGTGCTTCCACAGCACTTTCTTCCCTTGCCTGGATGGAGCCTGGATGGACCTGCAGCCCTTGCCCTGGCTGCTGCTGGTGTCTTCCTGGTGCTGCACAGGGATGCAGCAACAGGAGGTGGCTGTGCTGGTCACAGAGGTGAACCATCATCCAGTGCTGCATTCTTCTCCCATCACTTAGTCCTGGCTCTCTTTCCATCTTGAGGGGGACAACTTTGCTGTGCCTTTCCTCTCAGTGTGACAAAGCATGCAGCAGTGGGCGGCCACACCATGATACAGGGGATAGTGTATGGGTAAAAGGATTGTAAGGATCTGCTAATGGCGAGCTGGTGAGAGGGCTCTGGCACTCCAAGGGGACTGCACAGGGTATGGCCTTGTGATGTGCAGGCTTGGTGTAATTCTGGACAGAAATAGGGAAAGCACGTGGCCCTAGATGATATGCCTTTTCTGCTGTTTCCATAGGTTTTGAAAGATTCTTCTTTACACTTTGTTAAGTTTTTTACAATGTGTTGAAAACTTATTCTTAGTCTTCCCAATTCTTCCTGGTATTAATTGTGGTGTCCTAAAGTTGTATGCTGCTCAGCTCATGGGTGAGCTGCATGTAGATACTGCTTCTGTCATCAGTTTACCTAGCCTCTTGTCATCTACTCTTATCTTTCATAGCTTGCAGGAATAAAAAGAATCTTTGCAATTTTTCATTACTACTTGAGGAATAAATGGCTTAAATTAAAGGTTTCTGCTGACTAGTAATTATTATATCTTTGTACCAGCGATATATAGTTCCAAAAATTAAGCTATAAATATCCCAAATTGAATATTTGCAGTCATTTGCCAGGGAGAGCTGTAAGTGAATTTCAGGCATTGTTTTTGAATTATTGTTAAGCATCCTAACTGAAGTCACCTGCAGGGAAAAGCATTCCAAAAGCCTTCTTTTGTGACACTGGCAGGAAAGCTGTTGGAAGGATTTGGTTAGCACAGGAGACAAGAGTGTGGCCTCAACTAAACCAGCTCTCCTAATTTAGGGTGGCAAGAAATCTTAAAGCTGATTTGGCACTCGGCAGAAAGAGCCTGCTGAGAAAGAGGATAAAAAGGATCTTCACCTTAGGCTGTAATTCAGTTTGCAATTCAGAAACAGTGCCAGATTGGGCTTCCTGGCCACTCATGCTGGTTCCTATGTATGCTGGATTTGAACAAAATTGAGTCAGTATAAGACCTTCCCCCCGCACCTCCATCTTTTCAGCAGATTATACTCTTTGGCTGGATCAGTTCCCTGCTGCTTTTCATCATGCAGCTGCACAAATACTTCTGTTGGCACAACAGTGGGAGCAGTGTAGGGGCAGGATTGAGCCGCTGGGAACATGGACCCTTTGGAACAGCTTAGGGATCCACCAGCCACAGTCTGCATCTTCACTCTGTTTAAGCAGAGGAAAAGTCTCGTGATGAGGCTTGTGTGAAAGCTTGAGTTCCGTGTCTAGAGGGCTGTGTGAGTAGTCAAGGGTTTTTTACCTTGCTCAGCCGTTTAAGATAGCCATGTTTTTCAGTTGAATCTCATCTTTGGTGGAGGAGGCTGGACATCTGAAAATACCATAACTGTGCTGATGACTTTACTGTGACTTGATAATAGTTGAGATGCCCTCTGTAAGCATTGCTGCAGCCCTTGAATAAAACCATCTGAGGCATGCAGAAGGTATTTCTGATTCAGTCTTGACTGACTGCTACAAAATGTCCACAGATGCTCTTAGTACCTCTGTGGATAGAAGAGCTGAAGATAGAACATTGGCTTCGATTGGTGCTTTTGTTCTGCTTATGTAGTGCAAACAGAATTGTTTAATTGTGTGGAAAGCTTAGCTTACATGAGCATTGAGGGGAGTTGAGACCATGGGATTGGAGCACTGCTGAGTGGGGCAGACAGAAGGTGTATGAGTTCTTCTTGCTGTAGAAGTCCTTGTAAGCCATGCTTGTTAGAGTGAGATCCTTCTGAATAAGTTCAGCTAAACACGCAATCCATTACTCCATCAAATGATGCATTTAGATAAGATTCCTTGATAAATTATGTCTTGAATAACTTTAACAGTGACAACTGGCTTTAATTTATTTCTGCACCGTTGGTGTCCAAGTGTCTTCCCATTTTGTTCCTTCAGCACTGTTAGGGCTTTAGGGGTTGGCTTTTACACTTTCTCTGTTAGCATATTCCTTCTTTTTTCAGTAACTAATGAGTGGAGATACTTAAGGGGATGAAGCAAACATCAAAACACATGGGTTTGTCAGTGGGCTGAATATGATGAAAGTAATGTGAGAGGACAAGACTGAGATATGGAAAGTAACACTTGGGCATCTGACAGTTCAGTATCATCAGGTGAGTGGAAGTAATATCTAACAGGCAATTGGCAGGAACATGGCTGGTCAGGTACTCAGTGAAGAGGCATCTTGCAAGAAAACTGTTTCCAAAAAGTCACTTGTGATGTTCAAAATGGTGTGTTTAATTGCCTGTTGATGACTGGATTGTTGCACCTCTTTAGCTGGTGCTTTAGGAGCTCCTTGAGAGCCAGTAGCTGTGACACTTTACTTGCTTTGCCCTCAAAGGGCATTAACTTTCTGGAAATAGATTTTAGAAAGAATGTTCCATGTAAATTTTAAGTGGACTCTTGAACGGTATCCCTACAGTGATGCAAGATGTATTTTAAGAGACTGACTCACTTTTGAAATTCTGCCAACATCCTGCAAAGGGGAAGATCTGAGTAATATTATCAGTTAGAAAATATGTCTACAGGGACAGGTAATAGCAGAGAAATATTTTCCCTATACAGTGTATCTCCAATAAGCTGGGTGTTTTCTGAGGCTGAGCCTCTATCTACCAATGTATTTAGCATAGTTGAAGAAAAAGACCAAGGGTTTTTTTTCTAAGATCTCTTTTTTTCCAAAGACATATCAGTTTTTTTTTGAAATTAGGTTGTTATTTAAAAAGTATGGAAAAGAAAAAAATTCTCTTTTACTTGAGAAATCCCACCTGTAAATACAGTCTAAGCAGACGAAAGAGTTTCAGATGAAAACTAATATGAAAGCTCTTCTTAGGAAGGTGTGACTGAATCCACCTGCACACAAGAAGATTGGGCTCCTTAGCACTGCTGGAAGCTACTCAAGCCAGTGCATGAAACAAAAAAGTAAAGCAGTGTCAGTTAAGCTAAATTGTGAAATTTAGCTCATATTTTGTATTTCTGCCAGGCTGAAGTGGAAGCGGAAAACAGTTTTATTTTTTGTGTTTAGTATTAAAGCAGAAGCATAACTAATGCTACCACTGCCAGCTGTTACCAGCATAACTACCACTTGTGTGCAGTTGTGTATGTGCATTCTGTTCAAGTACTGGCCTTCTTCATTTTCCTGAGCTCTGGGCTGAAGCAGTTTGTAGCTCCCATATTGTTCAATGCTATGGAAGAGAAATACACAGTTTTGGCTTTGTGACCTATCCAGTATATGGTTCATAGACAGTTCTATTGGCTATGAAGCCTTATTTTCAGTTCAGAATTAAAAAAGGAGAAGCCTTTGGTGCTGTACTTCATGACCCAGAACTTTACCTTTACCCTAGTTCTTATTAATAAAAAGGAGAGCTGGGACAGCCTTATTCCCTCTGATATTTTCATGTCTTCCTCATTTCATTTTATGTTAAAACCAGTTTAAACATCACTTGAAATGAGTAAGCTTTCTTAGGCTGTATATCAAAGAAGAATTGTTAATAGCTTTTTGTAATAATCACAGTGGTTAGACAGAAGATGATTCCTGCTGATAATTAGATATGCATTACTCAAGACAATGGAAATTGGGGGGTGAGGAGAGGTGAGGAGGGGCTAAGGAGTATTTCTTGTTTTACCTACCCAGTTATACCTCCAGTTCATGGCCTCTTTAAAAAGTTTCTCAAAATTAGAATAGTCTTCATGGAATTGTTGACATTTTGGCTTTGAACTTCTTGAACTCTTACACAGTGGTATGGAAAGCTGAAAAAATCATAGTCTGTGTGTCAAGATTTGCTCTATGTACACAAAATGTGTGGGTAGGGAAGCAAGAAGAAAAGTTGAACCAATGTGTGGATTGTGGTGTTTAGCTTCTGCACCAAGATACGGTGGGTTGGCAATTTCAGGTGTTCTTTATCAGGTGGCATATGTGTATCAGCTGCCTAAATAAAATTTTTCAGAATTCTTGTTGTGTTTAGAAGCTTATGTCAATGCTAGGTTTGAGCCTGTTATTGTGAAGGGAACTCTGATTCTCTTAAGAGTAACTCAACTTTCTTCAACACATTAAATGATCTGGCAGCACTGTGAGAACTTGGTGAAAGCCGCAGGAACCAATGTTGTGATCTTTCTTCCAGAAAGATTTAGAGAGATGTACTGTGATGATAACTAATTTGCATGGAAAGCTTATCTCCAGGGTGGGGAAAATTTTACTATAAAAAGAGTGAGGTGCGTGCACATGTGCTCCTCAGGACCCTAGACATCCCAGCTACATTAACACTGAAGCCAGGACTGATGATCCCTTTTTTTCCTCTTCCTTCCTTCCTCTCTCTCTCTCTCTCTCTCCCTCCCTCCCTCCCTCCCTCCCTAATTCATCTCTCTTCCCTTTCACTTTATCCAAAACCTACTGCCATGTGCTTACGTAGGAAGTCAGGGGCTAGCATGCCAATTTCCATGCCGAGTGTCTAATTACTAATGAAACTTTTAAAGCTTTTGTGCACCTTCTGACTTTTGCTTTCCTTTCAGCCACAAACATCTGTGAATCTTAGGTGCTCCCATTCCCTGAATGGTGGGATGTTAAATGGGTTGACAGTTAATAAGGAAGGCTTCCAAGGAAACCAGATTTTAATTGTTTGGGTGCTTCCTTGATCATTTCAGTGTCTATGTATAGTTTGGTTGGGCAGTTCTGTTTTACTTGTTTAGCAGATTAAATCTCTATATGTCTAGACAGCTCAGTTTGGCAAACCCTTGTTTGACAGTATCATGAGAGGAACAACAAAAAGAAGTTTATGATTTTTTAAGTCTAAACAAAAATATTTTAAACTGCAGTAGGATGAGCTAAAGATCAGCTGCTGCTATTATAGTTGCTTAATAAGCTAAAGCCATAGAAGATGCTAACAGTTGAGAATGTATTCAAGTGTGAAAGACATATAAAACCATAACAGGAGGAAAGGACTGAAGTCTCTGATTGGGTATCACTGTGTCCAGTGGGTTTTTGTTTGCAAGATTAACCTTAAGCTTGCTGCTGGTCTTGCTGGCTGATACGTGCATATGTGACAAAGCTGCTGCTGAGTCAAGCTCAGGGCTGAAGGTAACTGAGATGTTGGAACTCTGGAGTAGTCAGTAACATTGTCAAGTAAGTAAATGGCCAGTTCTGGAAAAATGAAGTCCTTTCCTATGCTTTTTGGCTTGTGTTATAGACAAACTTCTGAACAAAGAGAAGATAAATATCCAAACTCCAACTCCTTCCCTGGTAGAAATCTAGGTGTTTTATATTTATTTGTTTTTAATTTTGCTGTTTTTTACTGGGGTTCTCTGAACTATCTCACTGCTATGTTTCTGGGCTCTAAGGTCTCTCACACAAGCAGAAAAAGTATGCACCCTCTTCCTCTGTGCACTATATGTGTTGTTACTAGTTAACAGAATTCTTTGTGGAGTTTAAGTAGAATAGTTTAGCATGAGGTTTGTAAACCAATGCTGTTTATCAATTGAGTGTAAGAATGTATAAGAAGGAATGATACATACAGGCAAGAGATTAAAAATCCCAAGTTTATAAGTGTGTTTTCCACCTGTTCATAATCCATAAATTCAGTCTTAATGGATTTAGGTTTCAAGCAGGCTTTAATGTGTCCTGTAAGCAGGAGCCTTTTCATTTTTGCATACATCAGAGAATTTTTTGTGAAATCCTTGTCTTAAAAGGAATTGTTGGCCATTTAGTTCAGCTGTGAGTCTATGTAGGTTATCTATGATTATGTTGATGACTTACACCAATACCTTGAAAGATGCATTCTGACTATAGGTGAATAAAAATGCAGATTCACTATTGCACTTGTTTTACAAATCTTCCAGCCTTTATAAATTAACATTCCTGTAGGTCTAGTATAGTATTTTTTTTCTCCTCAGTGAAATTTCGGAAATTTTTCAGTCGCAGTACAATGGAGGAAGGAAAGGAAGCAAAGGGGAAAAAATGCTAATAATTCAAATAGAAACTCTTGGGGGTAGAATATATTTGGGTGAAGCTCAAAGGTGTTTGGTTTCTCTTTGTGTCCTGTATCTCATATGAACCTTTTGAAATGGAGGTTGTTTTACTTAATGTATCTTTGTGTCAGAATTTGTCATGTTGAAATAGCTTTGTGGATTGCTTTTGATCAGGTCTGACCGTCTCAGTTGACTAGTGAAATCTGGGATATTGAGTTCATGTCTGTCTTCCCAGAGTTAAAATATTTTTTTCAAACCTTGCTTTGCCTTAAGCAGTCTTGGATTCCACGAAGTCTGGGTGTGGGCCAAACAAAAACCAATTTATTAATTGATAAGTGGGCATTAAGAACAAAATCAACCAGGCCAACCAGTGATAATTACTTTGGAGAACTGTGAAGTCCTTTTTTAACTGGATAACCTTTTCCATAGATGCAATGGCATGAGTTGGGTGCTCTAACATATCAGAAAGAAATGAAACCATCTTTCAGCTCATGTCAGTCTGATTGCATTGCTGTTAGCCTGTCTAAAAAGATTTGTTCTCTGTAGACTTGCTTACAGTACATGCATAATTTAAGAAAATGGTTCAACTGGCACAGCTGAGAGCTGAGCTGGCCGTAGAGGCTGAACTGACCTCTTGGCTCTTGATGTACCTGATAGCACCAGAACTGCATTTACATTACAGGTTGTACTTAGTGCTTAATTGGTGAGTGTGGGATGAGTCTACATAGTTGTCAAGTCAACCCCAGAGTCTGTGCTTGGAGAAATAGGGATCCCTTTGTAAAGGTAAGGAAAGGATTCCAAGTTCAGTACTTTACTGCCATAAAAACATAGGGAAATACTACAGATTCTCATTCTCTGCTTAAATCTCACATCCCCTTGCCCTCAAGCCAAACAAGTAAACAAAAACCCAAAACAAAATCAGATCTTTACTCTGTGAATCTTGCATCTTGAATATGAGCTAATATTTGATAAGACAGAGGATACCAAAGGCATTTTATCTTAGAAGATTTCTTAATTTAATTTAAGCTAAGATTTGGTTAAGTGTCATGGAAAATTTCTAGGTATGTTTGCAGAGAATTTTGCATGTTTGAGACATTTTCTTAGAAAAACTGGAAAAGAATTATGTAGAACTTTCAAAGTCTACACAGACTTGTTAAGCATTAGTGATACTGATCAGGCACGCAGAGCTGAATGTTAGATTGTATGTTGTAGTTGGCATTTCACGCTCCAAAATTAATCTCTCAAAGTTCATTTTAGATGTTCTTTATGTTATGTTTTTCAAGGCTTTAAAGAACTTTGTTAATGTAATTTTTACCTCTAGTCACAAATTCATTTCCTTCAAGTAAGAGTTTCACACAAAAATTTATGTTTAACTTCATCTCTGTTACAAAGAATACCTTTTGCCAAGAGAGTGTTTTGGTTTTTTGGTTTGGGGTGTTTTTTTTTTTTTTGGGTGCAGGTTGGGAAAGAGGAGGTGTCATAAATTGCTTTTATACTACACCTCTGCTTTTGCCACAAGTAGCCAACTTTAAGACATTCCTGTTAGTTTATCTTATCTGTTTAAAACAAACAAACCTTTGCTAATTTCCCTGAAACACATCCAGAGATAATCTATCATTGCAATTTGATCTGAAATTTACAATAAAAACAGTTCAAATATGAAACAAAAGAAGCTTTAAAGGCAGAGAGAACATTGAGAGATTCAACTGCACTTTTACAAAAAATGCTGCCATTATCACTTAGCATTTTTTTATTCTATGGCATTATTACTTTAAAGCATGTTCTGGTAGCTGATGTTAATTTTCAAAGTTAAATATATGTCACCTCAATGGGATAGAAATGAAACGGCTATTTCAGGCCAATGAAAATATTCGTGATGTGTAAATAATGTGTATATTTACAGAGTCATATAATATCTAAATGCAATTAACCAAAGCTTAAGTTTCAGGGTGCTAGAAAAAATTAATGTGAGAAACAAGGTCAGCTTTATAACATTCTTAGAGTTGATAAACTAGTTTTAGAAAATGAGTTATTGTCAACACATTTTTAAGTCAGGTCTGATATTGATGTTTGAAAATATTTTAGCTGGACAGAAATCATATTTCCAGTTATATAACTTCTGCAGAGAGAGATGCATTTCAATGACAGATGAAATTGATTTTTTAAAAAAATAAATCAAATAAATGTTTGTGACTGACTTGGTGGATTGACCTTCTTAATATGGATCATTATCATTGTAATGGAAAGGAAATGAAATGAGGTTAGTTGCAAGTCGATGAGGAGGAAAGCTATATGGTGGAAAGTTTTCTGCTGAAATAGGTTTCAAGCATACAGAAATAGGAGGTGCCTAACCTGAAAGTTGGTCATTAAAAAAAGATACTATGTATTGCAGGCAGGATGGTTATGCAGGTGGGACCCAGTAGTTAGCTGTCAGTTCTCAAGGAATGCAACTAAAATGCTCAGTCCCCCATCACCTTAGCATTATAGATGAGGATAAAGTCATCTGTTGGTTTGTCATTATGCTTCTGTGGATTTGAAATGAATCAGTTTGTCAAATCAGGTAAGGAGAATGCAGAAACCAGTGACTGTCTCTGTTTAACTGGCAGTTTACAGTGTAAAAGCCCCTGCAACAGAGCAACTGGAGTAAGGGAGATGAGCTCCTTTCCTTTTCTTTTGGCCAGAGCCTACAGTTACTGCGTTGTAGGGGTTGCCGCATGATGGAAAGCCCATCCTTTAAAAAATTATACTGAGAAGTTTTACGCTAAGGTGATCTCTTGAGAGGGTGCAAAAAATGGAGTAGTGAAAGGAAACATTACATTAAAGTGTAATCCAAAACATTACATTTTTGTAATGTTCAGAACTATAATCGTATCACTTCACTGACTTCCAGAAATTGAGATAAGTAGCTTTTCATTGGTGGTGTTTTGAAGGGTTTTACAACCCTTCAAGTCTGTTACCATGTGTTCTCTGTGATAATCAAACCTGCCAGATATAAATTAGTTTGGGTATTTGCTCACCTGCAATGAGGAAGGATTTTCCCAACACTGAATTACAGTATTTGGAAGACTGAAGTTTCTCTCCTGTGTTGGCAAGAGGAATCGGAAACCACTTGAATCAAGTGCAGCTAAACCTATCACACTCATAATAGCTAAAAACACTATAATAAGCAGAAGCATTTGTGAAATTATGTTTTCTGTGATACCTGCACTGATTAATGCCATGTGATTAATTAGGAATGGCAATATCAGAACTGATCCCTTTTAGGTTACTACTGCTCTTTTACATATAGGGAGTAGCAGAAGTCACTGTGGTCAAAAACCAAAACAAATGTTGAGTGTAGCACCTGACTTCAGTTATCTTTATTTAAAGAAAAAAGTAGTTTCATCTATCCCTTTTAGAAGCTGTTTTACTTTGCTTCCTGTCAGAGAAGATAGATGTGTTCCTGGAAAGATGATTTATTGTGGGCTGTAGTTTGCAAGCCTAGCATTTTTTGTCTAACCATCCATTATGCTTATTGTATTTCTCGGCCTCCCAAGTAGAATGCCTTATTTGTCTGAAAATTTGCTACAATTCCTCTAACAGACTATGAGTGTATCTGCTGAATTTTTAGCTTGTTAAAAGGGCACAAACATGCGCGCACCTCCAAGACTGCCCAGTTTTCTTGGATAGAATGTTTGAAATTACAGAGAGCTGCCATTCTCTATTAACCTTTGGCAGAAAATTACTAAAGGGAAGTGGATGCAAGTGGCTAAACTGTTGGGTTTCCATTGATGGGAATAAATAATCCTACAGTAATTTATGTTTTACTAGAACCTTACAGTTTTGAACTAGATGACTGGTTAGCTCAAGATTTTATTGTTGAAAACATTGCTATGATTTAATGGTCAATAAAGGAATTTTTAGATTTTCTTTTTATATTTACAATGCTAGTGTTTCCTCTCACTTTTTTTTTTTTCAGAGATCAATTTATAGGCCTATGGTACTGTTGGCATTTATCTGTGCCAATCTATTGCCAATATTGCCAATCTGTATACATCTGTTTAAAAACTTGCTGCAATCACCTGGATTTTTAACAGGAAGATGAATAGTGGAATAAATACATGGGGTTTTCTGAGATGATTCACCATTTCCTCTAATTGTTCCCTGTTTTAAGCATAAGCTTGTTTCTGGGTGAAACAAATAAGAATATAACCATGCAAAATAGATTAAGTAAGTGTATTTCTAGGTGCTCAGTGGTAACTGTAGAAAGCCCATCTGTAGACTTGGACTGTTGTAACAGGTTCTGAAAACTGAACAACAGCAAGGAATGTCTCCATGCACAATGAAATTATCATGTTGTACTTTCCTTGCCAGGTCCAAAGATAAAATAGACTTTAGGAGCAATCAATTCAAGGGGAAAGCTCTTGAGACAGTGAATTAGGGGATGTCCAAGAAAGTTTGTTAACAGTTAATCTGCAGAAAAAATGCCAAGTAGCAATGCAAATGAATTTGTCCAGCTAGAATTGAAATAAGAGGTAGACATTGAGGGCCACAAGTAGTGCTGCTGCAATGTTAACAAAAGGAGACTAAAGAAGGAAAAAGTGCTGCTGTGGTTTAATTTCCACTGATGCAGAAGTTGAGTTCCTCAACTACTTTTCTACCACGAAGATATACCAGGTGTTTGTACCTACAAAGAAGATTCAAGGAGGAGAGGATCAACCAATAGTGGGTTGAAACGTGGGGACTGGTTTGTTGATAGCAGCTGTGTATAGAAATAGCTGACTGTCCTGTTGGACAGTAGGCTGAAGATGAGCCAGCAATGTGCTCTAGCAGTGAGGAAGGGCAGCAGAGTCCTGGGCTGTGTCCACAGGAATTAGCTAGTAGATTGAAATGATGGGTTTTTACATGGTATTCACTATCTGGAATACTGTGTTGAGTCCAGCTGGTGAGCAGCCAATATTATTGGGTTGGATACGTTACCATGTGCGGAGAGGCTGAAGTTCAATCTGGAGAAAAGGCAGCTCCAGGGGTACCTAATCATAATTTTCTGATACTGAGAAAGAGCAAACTGAGAAATCAGGTTCTTCATCCATGTGGTGGGAGGAACAAGAGACAGTCATGAACTGGAACATGGCAGGTTTTCACTACAAGGGTAGCTGAGCTCTGGAAGAAGTCACCCAGAGAGGCTGTGGAATATGGCCCTGGGAGATTTCCAGGACTCAACTGCATTAAACCCTGAGCAACCTAGTCTGACCTCGGAGCCGATCCTGCTTTGAGCAGGAGACTGAGCTGTGAGTCTCTGAAAGTTCCTTCCAGTCTGAGCCATTCTGTGTTTGGAGCCAGGATCCATGTTACGCAGAGCCAGTGGGAGGGAGTTGCTTTGGCTTTCAGGGTCCTAAAATGGACCTGGGTATCCTTGTTACCTGAGAATTTTTGGTTTACTTGTTTCAAGTAACAAGCTTCTGTACACCTGAAGGATATAGAAAGAATTGCAATGTTCACTGACATTTAATATTTTTAAGAAAGAATGTACTGAGAATTAAATTCAAATAAGACTTAATATTAAAAAAAGATTTGCAGAATGGGAATTGTTTCTATGACTAGTAAAAAGTTTACCTGTAACCTGCAAATCCAAATGTCTCTTACATGCTCAGGTAAACTAAAAAGAATGGTTTAGAAATTTTATTGGGGGAAAATGGAGTAAATTCTAACTTGATGATTTAATCCTGCAATGCTGCTTCAAGAAAAAATAGAAAACTGACATGGGGATGAGACTCTATGAAAGGACACAGAAAATGAGGACAGTGGTCAGTTTATAGCTTCACCACGTGTGCTGCTGCTTTCTCTAGGTATGCAGGCTGTCGCAACAGGATGTGGGTTTGTGCCGTGGAGACTTGTCTGTGTGTGCCGGGGGGTGAGTGAGCGGCTGGTGGTCTCAGCGTTACAGGCAGACACAGCTGGGCTCCTTCCTCCCTGTCCCCATGGTGCAAGCAGCCAGGCAGATGCTGGATGGAAGTGAGTAGTTGCAGACCTGGCCCAAATGTGCCTGCCATTGCCATTGCAAATGAAAGAGTTTGTTATGTGATCCATGTTTAGCTTGGAGTTAGGTAGTGTGTATTAGACACTTTTTTTCCCCCAATTCTTTGGGGGAAAATAGTTTCTTTGATGGGTTTGCCCACATGATGTTGGCAGGGACAGTTGTAGTGCTACACAGATACTTACTGGCCTGTCACAGTGAGCTGCATTCATGTTCAGCAGTAAACCCTGGCACCCTGTTCTAAGTCGAATTGCTTACATAGTTGGCATAGTCTTACTGAAGTAATTGCTGATGTATGGAGCAGTGTTTCGGGGTAAAACACTCTTTCAAGTGCCTGAGTCATGCTAGAGGCATGTTGTCTGGAAACTGCTGAAAGAGATTCCTTGTTGGTTTCCTTTGTACTCTCATTTCCTGAAGAAGAATGAGGGGTTTATTAATTTTCTTTTCGTGTAGACTGACGTGGAATTGTGGTGGCCCTCAGCTAGGACAGGCTGTGTCCTAGGTTAGTCGGGAAAGGTATTAGTGCTGCGGATTGACACGCTGACTGTGACACAGATGAAATGCTTTCCCTTTTGTGTAGCTGACTGCCAGTGACACACTTTCTGATATGTGCATCAGAAAGCATTCTGCTACATGATGAACGCAGGAAAATGGTAGAAGGAGATTCTGTCTTGATTTGCTTTAAAAAGGCTTTTCTTGGTATATAATTTTTTTTTTTTTTTTAATGAGCTGATCTGCTGTTAACTGTTTTAACAAAATCATGCTGCTTTGTTTGGAAGTCCTGGAAACCAAAGGCAGGGTTTGCAAAGTAATGGCAAATTATGCAGGAGTTATCTGGCTTGTTCCTTATTTTGCTGTATAAGTTGTTAAACAAGTCTGCGGAAGACTAGTGCTGACAGGAGGCTGGAGTCTTTGTCTGCCAAAATACTTCTGCAGTACAGTACAGCAGTAGTATTCCACAGAACAGTGCGAGAGAAAGGACTGTCTTAATTCGAGGTCATCATCGTAAATATTTGGTTTTGAGTTCTTTCAGCACTGAAGTGGCAGTGTCTAATTTAAAGCAAATAAGTGTATTATTTTTTTCCATGGTGTAAACTGGGTAACTTAGGTAATGCAGAGGCCAAATCAGAATTCTGCTTTTCTTGAAGCATTAAGACAGCTGCCTGTGAATAGGGCTTAAACTGTAGTCTGATAAGATGTGGCACTTCATAAGAGCTGTCCTGGAATAGAGACATTGAGTTAGTTTGCCCAGAAATGCTTCAGTTACAGCCTGGATTTCTTGTGCTAGCACATGTGTAGCTGTTGGGAAATGACTGAAATTTTTACGTTGTTTTTCATGTTTTGTCTTTGTCAACTCACTCAAATGAGCCAGTTTCTTTTGTCTGAGTACAGTAATCCCTCATTCTCCTAGATGTCATTAAGAAGTTTAAATCCGTAGGTTATATTATTCAGGTATGTTGAATTTTGATTTGAGATGTAGAAAGAATAAAACATTATCTTTAAGGTGAAGTCAGACAGACTATTTTGTTCTTCACTGTATTTATCTTACGTTTTATCATCTGGTGTTGTAGGCATGAGTTGTTACTGACCCTACTAATGCTTAGTTTGTTCTTAATTAAATTGTTGATGGAGAATGTTATCTAAATCTTAGGCATGTCTTATGTTGAAATGATGTATTTATCAGCCAGTTAATAACTATGATGTTATTGGTTTATATCTTAGAAGAGTAACTAGACAGAATACTGGGGTGTTAGTTGGGATTTTTTAGTTTTGCTTTGGAACAGACTTTCTTGTGTTTTAGAGATCAGGATAAACTTAAAATATATCACTTCCGTTCTTATTTTCTAAGGCAGTGTGTATGTTGACTTTAGATCATGTCAGTATCTTCTTCAGGAGGACAAGCATTTCAGAAACTGGGGTAAGGATGTTCAGGTATAATTGAAGGATTCTATTTCAAGAAAATATAAGCAGAAATGAAATGATTAGGGAAATAATTTCAGACCTAGTTAGATACTTACGCAGGATCTCCTTGCTAGCAAACTCTCGTGTACACTGAGGTATTTTGAGTAACAAATCCAGATCATATAATTCATAAAAACAAAGCATAAAATTAAATTTACAGTTGATCCAAATACAAAAAACCTGTAGATCCTTGAAGCTGACAGCTTTAAAGGTGGCAGTACTAACTGAGAATTGTTAGTGGACATCCAGCTAGTGTACAGATTCTACAACTGAAATAGTAGGCTTGTGTAAGATGAGTGGGTTGACTGTTGAGTTTGAATTACATGGCGTGTTTTGCGGTTGGAGGGTGGCTTAAGTCCAGACACTCAGGTGGTGATCTCTGTTATTCACTTTTGTTGGAGTGTCATTTCCTAAAGTAAAAGCATTAGAAAGTTCAGTTTATTAAAGTGAAGTTTTAGATAAGGAGCAAGGAAACATATAATTATAATAATAATACTAAGAAGAAGAAGAAGAAGATGATGATTTTTCTTGCCACATATAAATACACAAAAGATTAATAGCTGGTATTTACAATATTTCTATTACTGAGTTTTGCAGTTACAAGATTTCTAGCATGTCTCCAAGCTTGTATGTAGCCAGGAAGGAGACTGTGTTTTTAAACTGTCCTCTGATCTGGGAACAGTTGCATCTGGGTATTACATAGGATTAAATAGCAATCATTGTCAAAGCCTATTGGGCAGTAAATCCAGGCAGAGCAACTGTTAAGCAAACTGACAGTCAAGCAAATGGTACAGGCAGAAGATACACATTGACAAAGATGACTTGGATTTGGGACATGTACTGTACCTTTTTTCATCTGACTGCTCAAACAAGATTGAAAAATGTTTTGACTTGGAAATAGTAGATAGACACATAGCATTTATGGAAACCATATCAAATTTAACTGGGGTCTTGAACTCAAGTCTGAGTGTTTTGAAATAAGGGTTCATTTTTCCTGATAAGGCATAAGGGTTTAAATTGCTATTGTTCCCAAGCACTGTTTAGCTTATCCATTCTGTTGGCCTCAGACGTATTGAGTCTCTGGGAGTATGAACAATATATTCTTGTAAATGGGATGCAAAACAAAAGACTGGTGTACTGATACTTCTGAATGGTAAGTCACTTGACTATTCCTTGAACTTTGTGTTGTACTAGCATATTATTGTATAATGCTCAAAATGAAATTGAATATATAGCTATAATGTGGTAAAATCATCTCTACTTCTTAGTTAATGACCTTGTAAGATGGAGAAACAGAAAACATAGCTATGGTGGGTGAATCTTGACAGTACTTGACAATGTGTCAAAGCAATTCTGTATTCTTTTACTCTCCAAATAGATGTGGGTAACACTTCATGTTTTAGCATGATGTAAGTGATAATGGCAGCTATGGTATTAGGTGTCAATCAAAATAGTGTGCTTGTAATATTAGTCATCCACTGAAGGGAGCATAAATGCAGATACTGAACTCATTATGAAGAAGGAATGCCTGTGGTGTGTTCGGGGCGAATACCACTTCCAAGTAAAGGAAGAAGACTCTAGAGATAAAAAGGATGTACACAGATAAGCAAATGGCTGACTGTGTCAAAATAGCATTGCTCACCTGACAACTATTTGTTTAAAGATGATCTTTGAGCCAGTTGTTTTCTTGCTCTAAAGCTGCTATTCTAGAGAGTGAAGAATTCAGAGGATGGCATTGTAGCTGACTGGTGTTATGCAGTAATTCTGGCCTCTGTCATTTGATCCATGGCTTTCTGACAAGTGCTCCTGTCTGCTCTAGGTTAATGTTATTGTAATGCAGGGTTTCCATGATGCTTCCCTTAAAAAGAAATATGTGTGTCTTCTTGGAAACAAAGAGAGCCACTGAAGAGCTTTCCCAGCTGAAGACTCTAGCTGGCATATGACATACAGTTAACTTTACAGATAACATACTGGGTGTGCCACAGTCTATTAAAATCCAAACTCAATTGAGCTGCTAATGTGTGGTACCCCTGAAGAGAATTATATGGGTGCAGTTGGTTTATGTAACTGATTTCCTGTGTGTTTGATGGGCTGGAATTTCAAAACTGGATTAGCTCAATGGTCAGTTACTAGAACCAGCTCTTCACTAATACCCTGCTGTCCTACTGTACTTTACCAGCGTGCAGAGATATCAGGCATAAGGGACTTTTTTTAAAAGTCTACATTATATGTATCTTTTGCTGTGTGATATATTATAGGCATATGGGTTAATTATAGACTGTCACTGTTGATATCCCTATGCCTTCCTGTTGGAAATGCACATACAAGTGGATGGAGTGCCCTGATGTGGATCAGTAACTTGCCTGATGTTGAAGATGAGTAGTTCAGCCTACTTTTTTTTTAACAATATAATATGTAAAGTGAGTTACAGGTATTTGACTTAACATGGTAATAGTAGACTATTGCCGTGGTACTGATTAATCAAACTAAGAATCCCCAGCCTGCTTTTGGTAATTACTGTAAAACTCTGGCCACTAAAAGGGAATGTTCACAGAATTATGCTTGTGACAGTGCAGTTGCACAGAACTTGACAGAGCCCATTCCTTGGCTTTTGGTGTGTGTCAGTGCATGTGTGCACACATTTTCCCCCACAACCATTTCATAAGCTATCGATAACTGTTCGCACAGATGTCTGTACTAGAAAAATTAAAATATTTTAGTTTCATAGTGGACTTCTGAGTTAGCACTTTGGTTAAGTCTTAATGCTTAATAATTAATTACCTCCTTTTTAGAAAACTACAAGTAACTTTCCTCTAAATCTTTGTCCACCAGCTGCCAATATTTGCTTCCTGCCTACTCTAACTGTATCATATTGCATTAATATGTTTGATAGAAAAAGTTACAATGCCTGGTATAATGAAGCCTTCAATTCAGTTGTAATCTATTGGCAGGTGCTGATTAACTACCAGGTAGCAACGCTGGGATGAACTGGTAAAATTGAAGCAGACTGGAAAGTTTTACTTCCTATCTAGAGGCTCCGTAGCAATTCTTTCTTGCTATAACTCTAATCTAAGCGTGATTCAGTTATTTGGATATAGCAAAGCAAATACTCAGCGGAGATAAAGGCCTATTGTTCTGAATCATAAGCTATTTCAAACAGTTCAACAGCAACAAAAACCAGGAAATCACAATAAACTTGACTGTCACATTTAATTGGAAGCCTTTATGAGAAATCAAATTCTTAAATGCCAGTGCCTTTTAGTGGGGAATAGTTTGCTCTAAATTGGAAAGTTTAAAAAAAGTCTGACAAAGTAAGGGAGCTTATATCCATAGAAAGTCATTGAGCCAAAAAAACTGATGTATGACAGTTCAAAAAAATCTGGATGTAAGAACAGACATTTGGAAAGTGATTTTAATGGCAGTCAATTACCCAAAGAGGTCAAAAGCAGGCCTTCTGTAAGGATGGGATTATCTCACATCTGCCAGCAACCCTCAGATTTGGTAGGGAACTTAAACTTCTGATATTGGCCCCGTTTCAGAACTCTTTTGGACTCATTCAAGGTATTTTCTCATAAATCCAAATAAACTTCAGCTTTGTTGATTTTGAGTCTTAAGTGAACTTCCTTTACAAAACAAAGCTATCAAGAAGACAAGTAGAGATGCTGGATCATGGTGCTGTAACTAAGGTTCTTAATGTAATCATGCATATCATTATTTCAAGCATAAGTGACAAAGTAAGCCCTGTTAGTTCAACGTTTTGCTTTCTACAAGTCTCAAGTACATTAAAATTACTTTCCACAGATGTTGAGATGATAGTACCACTTTAAGTCTGCTTTTGTAAATTTGTAAATTCGTACACAACTGAGTTGTGTGTGGTAATGGACTAAGTTTTGTTTCTGATTCTCAAGAGAGTGGAAATATACTGAGTCAGACATCTGCTGGAGGAAAGGGTCTCCAGACATCTCGTACTACTGTACATATACAGAACTTCAGGTTCTGTTCAGTAACTTCTGGTCTAGCCCTCCTGATACGTGTAAATGGATAGTAGATAAAATGCTCCATCTACTTTTAGTACCCTTATAGTTAGTACTGCCAATGAACCGACCTGTTGTCAGCATGAGCAAGGTTGATGCAGTGGTGAGTGAGGATAAAGTGTATCAGGAGAACTGCATGTAGAAAGGAGTTGGGAAGAACGTTTTTAAATACCAAATGTATTACGTGGTGCTGGTTGTATACACTTGTGCTGAGTTAGGGCAGCATAAAAAGGAGGCTGTTAGATGTATCAGCTGTGAACACTTTTGGGGGAGTCTGTTATGGCGAAGTTTCAATCCAGGTCTTGCAGTCTCGATGTGCTCCGATACATAATGTCGGAGTCAGTACACTTCCCCCTGTGTTGAGTCCCGAATACATTCATTATCTGTCTATATCAAAATGGCTTGTGCTGAAAAATGATGTGCTACTACTTCCTGTTCAAGCTTACAATAGCTGCCAGGCAAAAAAAGACTCAGTAAACCTCTGACATGAGTTAATATAACAGGATTTTGCTTATAAATAGTATTAGATGTGAGAGTTGGCAATTCGAATTGGATGTCGGAGTACTGGAGCTCAAAAGTAAGTAAGAATGACTTGTGTACAACAAAAGTGGCTCTATACCAAAAGCACTTTAGTAAAGAATGCTTCTTATTTAATAATGTACAAAAATAAAAATATTTGCCAAACTAAACAATATAGCAACTGTTGCTGTACTGATGTCATGAACTTGTGTTTTAATGTGATGAGAAGGGTTGGGTGTGTAAATAATAAAGATGAAAACAGCTTAAAAGAAAACTAATTCCCCTTTTGTTACTGTTCTACTCTACAGAAGTTAATATTTCTAATTAAGCTTGCTAGGTCACTTAGAAGTACACGTATGGACTGCTAATTGGTTTTAGAGTTTAAAATCTTCAGAGACAACTTTGTGAACCTATAATGATGTCAGGAACTGAAGACTTGAAGGCAGAGGCATTGTTAAAATCTTACCTAGTGCTTTTACAATACATTGTAGACTTCTGAAGTAATGGATTCATACACATGCCAAAGTACTTTGCTGCTTTTTAATGCAATTAAAATGTTAGCTCCTATTGTTGTCTCAGAGAGCTTTTCCAGGAGATCATATGCATTTAGGATTTTTCGTAGAGTGAGTCAGTGTAGTAGAAGACCAACAAACCCATTTTAATTGAGCTTAAATTAGGCCAGTTTTGTGAACTTAATTAAAATACTGTAACTTCCAGTGGTTGAATCGTTGTCGTTATCCTGATTTGTAGATGGTATCACATGGTATCTGTAGGATACTGCATAACGCCTGGTAAGTCTCAGCATGTTCTTTAAAGGCATGGATCAGAGGTGCTTGAACATGCCCATGTGAGGAATGCCCTCTATTGAAATAAAGTAATATGGAAAACATTTGCTAGTGTTGATATTTAGCAGGTAGTGGTATGGAGGTGAATGGCTGGAGAGTTTGGGCATATAGCATCTTCGTATTATCCATGCTCTAGAAGACTGAAGGGTAAAGCTGAGGGGTGAATGGTTGTTGTCTGTGCTAACAGAAAAGTAACTATTATTTATTTCAATGGGAGCAACCAGATCAGCATCCATAGTTATGGTGTTAAAAATTTGAGCATGCAGTAGTGAATGCTCACAACTATTAGGCTGCATTTGTTGTGCTGGCAAGTAATAGGAAGTAGTAAACTGCAGTCAAGTTTAAATAGCTTTTTACTGGTTTGATCTATAAAATGAACAATGTTTCATACATGATCTTATTTTAAATTGAAGGAGAATTTGACTAGTGCATTTGGGAGTACAATGCAGTGCCCCTACTTTCAAATAACTGTTTTCCCAAAGAAATATTAATCTAATTAATTGTAAGACACATTATTGTAATAGGTAACAATAGTTTGATGATGCATGTGAATATTAAAGCTGTAGAAACAGTTATCTGAATGTCTTTGTAACATTATGTGTACAGATTTCTGTGCTAAGTAGCGCTGTGAGCTGCTTGCTTTGTCTTGTATTGCATATGCTACACATCCTTAATTGTCTTGGTATTGCATATGCTACATGTCCTTAATAAAATGAGATTGAAGCTTATTTACTCGTGACTTGGGGGATAGGTGAGCTGCTGAGAAATGCTGGATTTGGGTGCAGAGTTGGGGAGTGTGCTTCTGACCAGAGTCGTGAAAGTGCACATGCTGCATTTATAGTAACATGTAGCTGTCTGCAGAAGTGGAAGAAAGTGAAGGCAGGATGTTAATCTTTTCTCATTGCAATAACGTAGGCGCTAAGTCTGAGTTCACGAAGAAAACCCAGCCTTGATTTACGTTAAATTTGTGTACTTTCAGTAGCTGTGTTAAATGTAGCTCTAATGAGATTCGGGCTGCTTGCCTTTGTCATCTGAAGGAGATAATCTGCTAGAACGAATTTGATAAACGAAGAATGAAATCTCCCTTTCTTAGTCGTGACAATCTGCAAAATCCTTTCTGTTTATTCTCGTCTGAAATCCGTCCATAAAGCTAAACGTGCTGAGGGTCTTTTTCTTTCTAATGAAATTTCCCAAAGGGATCAGCTGGAGAGGCTTTTCGGCAGCGCGGGGTGAGGAAGGTTGACGTGACTCTTTTTCTGCCTGCGTGCGGTTTGGGGGATGGATGCGGGGCTGCAGCTCTGGCAGCGCTCCCCGGGCTGCGCGGCGGCTCAGCCCTGCACAAAGGCGGTGATGTAATGCGTGCAGAT
>VYXD01003072.1:0-10763 GCA_013397195.1 Hylia prasina
CATATAAAACTCTTGGATGCTGTCTCACACATCCACAATTCAAAAAGAACAATATATAGAAATACATTTTCACACACAATTGTCTTACTGCCTACTGCTGGTAGGTACAAATGTGTTTATATTGGTTATAATTAATATAAAATTAATATGACAATATAAAGGAATTTAAAACAATAAAGATAAGACAAAATTATATAATGTTGTCTAGAATTATATATTATTTACTGTATAATTTATTACAGGGTGGGATCATTGGGGTGTACTGTGCAGGGCAAGAAGCTTCATCCATGATCCTGGTGGGTCCCATCCCACTCAGGATATTCCGTGGTTCTGCTCCAGGTGCTTGGAACTGCCCCAGTGCCAGCAGCCCCCAAGAGTGCCCCTGGGGCAGAGCTGGGCTCCAGGCAGCCCCTGCTGTCACCTCTGTCCCCATCCCACTGCCAGGGGATGCTCCCTCATCCCACAGGACAAGCTCCCCTCAGCCCCTGGCATTGTCCCCAAACACAGATTCGGTGCCTTTGTGCTGTGTCTGTTTTTCAGCACCAAACTCCTGACTCAGGATTGAGCCTAAAGGATGGGCTGTGGGATGGCATGGCATTTGGGATGGGACAATCTTCTAATAGGGCATAAGCCCTCAGAACTTCCAAGCTCATTTAAATCACTTGGAAATATTTTACAGCTCTCAGGGCCTTTATAGACATGGAAAGTAGGGAGAGGACTGAAGTCCAGGGTGAGGGGGGATTTTGGGAAGGAATTCTTCCCTGTGAGGTTGGAGAGGCCCTGGCACAGGGTGCCTAGAGAAGCTGTGGCTGCCCCTTTCCTGGAAGTGTCCAAGGCCAGCTTGGACAGGGCTTGGAGCAACCTGGGATAGTGGAAGTGGATGATCCTTAAGGCCCCCTCCAACCCAAATCGTCCTGGGATTCCCTAAGTTGGCAGAGCCCTCATCCAACAGGTAAATAAAGAGGATTCTCAGGTCAGAGAAACTACAGCCCAAATCTCACATCCCTGTGCACATCCCAGGGAAGGGCTATGTCACCACCATTGGCAGTAGAGGAAAAATTAAATTTAACAAAAATTACATTTATCACCTTTTCTTCCTGCTGAGACTCATAACTTAGGGCTGAGGGCAAAGAAAAGCAGCAGGACCTTGTTTGGGGTGTCTGGATAGAAAGACCTGAGCAGGTCCCAGTGGCAGCAACTCCTGGACTGGTTTTAATACCAAGTGTAAGTGCAGAGAGCCCAGGGGAGGCTGGGGGGTGTTGTGCACAATAATTCCAACTCCAAGCCAGGTTTCTTTAGTAATTCCTTTATTAAAGCTACAAACCAGAGTTAAAATTCCTACATTATTCAAATAGGTCAAGTTTCTAAGTTCATTGAATAAGGACAGTACAGTGGCCAATGGGGCCAGAAAGCCTGACCAGTTCAGAGCTGCTGGTTTAAGACTTCAGCCAGGGCCTTCTCATTCCATGGATCTCCCAGGGCAGCTGGAAAAGTTCCTTCAGGCCCCGTGGGAAGAGGCAGGAGCAGATCTCCAGTGCAAAGGCAAAGATCTTTCAAGACTACAGGTGAAACTGTACCCAGTGTTCACAGCTCAGCAGGAGGGAGGGAGCTGAGAACACACACCTGGAAAATCACCTCCATTCATTCCAGGAATTCCAGAGGAAAGATTCTTACCCTCCCCCTGGACCCAACACACAAATATTTACAGAGACATGACCAGCAAGAAGCAGAGTTTGACTCCCTTGCTGAGGGCAGGAGCTGCTACTCCAGCAGGAGAATCCAACTCCCTTGAAAGTCACCAGGAATGTGGCCTAAAAGGATGGGAAAGCTCCAGGTCAGTTAAACTCCTCAATGGGGGTCCAGCCTGAGAAGAAGCTGATGTTGCTGCTCAGCATCCTCTTCTTCTTCCCAAAGGGGTTCTGGTTCTCCCGGGACTCCTCATCCCTCCCGAGCAGGAAGGCAGCAGTGCTGGTAATCTTCAGGGGCACCTCATGGTCTGTGATGTCCTGCAGGACCTGTGGGAAAGCAAGGGACAATCTTTGGAGTTTAGTCACTGCTGGAGTGACCCACCAGAGGCAGCAGGACACCAAGTGCCAGGCCAACCTCAAGAGCTGCTTTTTTTACTCAAGTCAAGAAAAGACAATTTTTTTGACAAAATATCAAGATCCAGCAGGAAGAGACAGCAGTTGGAATAGCGGGTTCCCATGGGATAAGGGAATTTGTTTAGCTGAGGCAAAACAAGATGTGCCATGTCAGAGAGCACAACAGCTTAAGGTCACTTTGAACATGGACAGATGTGATTTTATCCTGCAAGTTCCTCACTTCCCCTCTCTCCTTGCTGAAGGTGCTGCAGAAAAATGTGGCAAGCCTGTGGCATCATTTCAGTGTGCAAACTTAGGAATTCAGCACACTCCAAACTTCCACATGAGCTGCCTGGAGCTGTGCAGTTTTCCAGCAGCAGGTTCTCCTCTGGGGTGATTTCCCTCCAAGATCCCTCATTCAGCAGCTCTGCTCTCCCCTGGGAATACCTTTGAGGTTGGAGCAACATATATGGGCTGGAAAAAGCTGTCTTCTGCTTTCACCTCTGTGGGGTCTTCCAGCGTCAAGGACCCTTCTGAATCCCTTTTGTTCTCATATGTGGTTTCCTAAGGGGCAGCAGAGAGTGAAGGTCTTGCAGAACATCCATCCCGTCCCTTCCCACCACAGCCCCCTGCTCTCCAGCTGGGAAGTTGTCCACAGTACAGGATGTTGCAGCTCAGGCTAGGCCCTCTGTAAATAGGCAATAATTAGAGCAATTACGGGGATGTCCTTGCTCCACATCTCTGAGATACAAGAGCAAAATTCCCACTAGGAACATCTTCCTCAGTGAACATCAGTTTCTCATGGACCTTCCTGCTGCTACAACCCCTTCCCCAAACCATACCTTTCATTCTTAAAAAGAAATCTGGGAATGAGTCAAGGTTTTGTGCTGTCTGAAGCCAAAGACATTAATTTACTGAGTCCAAAAGGAAAATTGAAATTATGTGTCCTCAGATTTGTGGATGAGAAGTGGGAACATGAAAACCTCTGCTCTGAATCTCCAAATATCTGTGCCAAAAGGCAGAGTCTGGTCCTGCAGTGGAAAATTGTCCTCAGTTACCAGGGAGGCACAAATTAGCGACAGTTTCAGCAGAGCACACATGCTCTGCCTGGACAAACCCTGCTCGTGTGGGAATTACCCCTTCATCCAGCTTTGCTCCTGCCCAAATCCTGGCCCTGCAGCCCCTGTGGCCCCCCAGAGCCAGCAGCACTCACCAGGCCCTGGTCCCTGTTCCTGCACGTGGCTGCGGTGCAGCTGCAGTTGTCGGTGCATGCCACCTTGTGCCTCCTGCAGCCACACTGCCTGTTTCCACAGCGGCCCTTGCACGAGCACTGCAGAGGGAAAGGGGATCCAATGGCCAGGATGCTCCTGGAATGCTCCAGGGTCCTGCCAGCTGTGGCATCTCAAAGACAGGGACACCCCCAAGCTGCCCCTTGTTGCATTTTACTGCCAGCCACACATCTCAGAATATTTTTCTTCCTAATATCCAGAATAAAATCCTTCCAGCTACAGATCCATCTTCAGGATCTACAGGATAAGTACCTTCAGTTACTCAGTGCCGGACTTGAGGTTATGCCAAAGGATCCCAGTTTCTGTGCCACACTTCCACAAAAAGAGGGACTCCCCACCCCAAAAGCCTCAGGAATTTTCTGAGCCACAGGCTGAAGCTCCAGACTGACACAGACAGATGGAAGCTGAGGCTCTCTCAGGACTGGAAACTGCAGTTTCCCAAAGGGAACAGAGACCCACAACAGGCCATATTTTTTTTCCTGTTTCCCACCACCCCCACCCCTAAAATTGGCTTCCTGGATGGATCTGGCTGCTCCTGAAGCAGAGGCCAGCTCAGGCATGGGCAGCAGGACAGAACCTGGGAGAAGGTGACTTGGACAGAGAAAATCTGTCCAGGAAGGTGTTGCTGACTGCAGACAACCTTTGCTGTGTCTGTGGGAAGGTCCCGAATACCCCCACAGGCACCCAAATAACCCATTCCTGCCACTTTGAGAACAGTGGAGACACCACACCTCACAGCTCCATACCCAGTCCTTGGACACAGCAAGTGATTCCCTGACAGACACCGGATAAAGGGCAGCTGGATCTTACCCCTGTGAGCCTTTTCTTTGCTGCTCTGTCTGGTTTCCCAGGAAGCCACTCCATATCGTCCTCGGACTCAGAGCACAGATTCTCCTCCTGAGCCTCGGGGGTGGGCGTCCGGGTCTTGGCCATCGTCTTCCAGTGGGTCTTGGGCTGCAGCAGAGGGGCACGAGGGGTTAGGACACCACAAATCACACAGATTATTCTATTTCATTAATAAGTATTACATTTTAATAAGGTTTTGTTTTGTTTCATTAAGGTTTTCAGAGTGCTGCACAGCCAAGTAGGCTGTGGAGTGAGGGAGGGAAAAAAACCCCACCAATTGGCAGGATTGAAAATTCAATCAATTTAAACTATTAATGACAAATCCCTGGAAGTCTGAGTTGTTGTCACATCACATGACAAAAAAAACAAGTGTCACACTCCTGTCCAGAGAGTTTTAAAGCATTTCTTCCGCGCAGCACAAAGATTTGGCCCTTTGCAAAGCAGCCAAGTTAGCTGTGACACGCAAGCTTTGGTCCATGATTTAAAGACTGGGAATGCTACCGAAAAGAAACCTGGATTGTGAAGGAGGTTACAGAATCAGAATTACAATGAGCAAACAGGTTTGGGGGTTTGTTTGCCTATTTTTTTTTAATCAAAACAGTAATGTAAGGTATTTGAGTCTTCTGGAAAGGACTGACGGTGCCACTTCCGTGAGCGGAACTTCAATGAGTAGAACAACTGGTAAAAACAGCTTGGGAGAAAGAAAAAAAAACCACATTATCAGTAGCCAAGAATAACTTTGGCAAAGAACTCAGGTGCAGTACAAACTGTGCTGCCTCTTACTGTGGGTGGAACATAATCAAAAGAAGAGTCTAGAGGCTCAGATGTCCTTGGCTGGATGTGCCAGAGCTTCTGGCCACTGGCAACTTGGATAAGGAGTAGTTTCTGTCAAAAGGAACAAGAATTAGTTCTGTAAAATCCATTAAACCCAACTGCCATGAGGCTCTGGTGTCTGTAAAAGGCTCTACCTTTTTCAGTTTGTCAATTTCCTGGAGGAGTTCCTGATTCTTTTCACTGATCTCCTTCATTTTTTCCAGCTCTTCCTCCTGTTTGCAGGACAAGAGGAAATTCGTTTAATTTGAGATAAATAAGAGAAAATCCCCCAGGGTTATTCCAGCCTGCACAGTAATCACTCCATGCAGACTTCTGCAAAGGGAACACACAATCCTTCTTCTAATTCCAGGTACGCCAAGGGATCGCACCCTCCCCCAGCCACTGCACCTGGAACCGGAGTCGCTCCTGCAGTTGTTTCTCCTGTTCCCTCAGGCAATCTCCCAATCTCTTTTCTTCTGCTTCTTTCTGCTGCAATTGGCTGAGCAGGTACAGAACCTAAAAGCAAGTTGGAATAAACAGGGGTGAATCCCTGAAAGGAGCACTTGGCATCAAAGTCCAGGCTCAGGGAAATTTCCTGCCACTTTCAGCATAATTCCACCCTGATCTACTTGAAAAGTGATCTTGTGCTCAGTTGTAACCTCCTTATTTAAAGCAGGGGAGAAGTTACTGAATAAACAGATTTCTTTGGCTTTTAATGAACCATCTGCAAAAATCCAACAAAATTTGAGTTGCTGTTCAGCACCAGCTTCATTTCAGCACATCCCCCCCTTGGCCTTTCTCTCTGAGCAGACCTGAAGGTCAGACTCCAAGATTTCCATGAGCTGTGATTCACCTGTTCTTGGTGTTGCTGTTCCTGCAGCAAAATCTGATTTTGTAACTGTGCCTCCACCTCTGCTGTTTGGTTTCTCTCTTCCATCATCAGCTTCTGCATGTCAGAACAGCTGGCCTGACTCTGCTCCAGGCTGCTCTGCAGTNTAATCACTCCATGCAGACTTCTGCAAAGGGAACACACAATCCTTCTTCTAATTCCAGGTACGCCAAGGGATCGCACCCTCCCCCAGCCACTGCACCTGGAACCGGAGTCGCTCCTGCAGTTGTTTCTCCTGTTCCCTCAGGCAATCTCCCAATCTCTTTTCTTCTGCTTCTTTCTGCTGCAATTGGCTGAGCAGGTACAGAACCTAAAAGCAAGTTGGAATAAACAGGGGTGAATCCCTGAAAGGAGCACTTGGCATCAAAGTCCAGGCTCAGGGAAATTTCNGTACTTTGGAAGTGCAAAGCAGGGAAGGTCTTGTTTGCAGTTCTGAATTCACTTCCCTCCCTGCAACACTTCAGCATTTTCCTTTTCACCCTTTACCTTTGATTACCAAGCACCAGGGAGCAACAAGTAATTCTTCACTTGCTCTTTCCCTGATCCCACAATACCCCAATTTCTCTTTTTCCTACCTCAACACCAATTCTAGTGCTTCCCCTGACCTCAGCTAGCACTGCCCTTGCTTCCCTGCTTGTTCAGGAAGCATTTTAGATACCTTTTCTTCTCTTCCACTTTTGAAATTTGCCCTGTCCCTTTCCCGTGAAAACATTTAGCTGGTATCTCCAGACCCTCACCTATTCCACTTCTCTCTTCCCTGTTTTTCAGATTTCACTCCCCAATATGGATTATTGTAATCCAAACTGGAGAAAGGAATAAACCTCATTTACTATAAGAGGGCTTTACTCAAATTCCTTTGATAACTTCCTTTTATTTGTGGTTAAGCGGACTTACAGCCTCTATTTTCAGGGTTAAAAGAGGAAAAAATCCAGGGTTTACCTCTCCCAGGAGATACTTCAGAGCACATTTGGCCTCCAGGATGGTGGTAATGCTGTCCCAGAGCTGCTTGGTCCGATATCCATTGTCTGCATCCAGGAGTTTCTGCTGCAGATCTGCTATCTGGGCACTCCTGGGGAAGAATCCATGGATTTGGGGTTACAACACAGGAGAAAACCAGGGCTGGTTTCTGAGCTAATGTTACTGTTCCCAGAATATTAAGTAAAATAGCATAAATTGAGATTTTTGCTTCTCAGCAGAGCACCTGGAGCCTGCATTGCTCCCCTGAGGAGTTTTGCCTCCACTCCACATTCTCAAATAAAAGTGGAGGTTTTTACCCCCAGAGGTGCTCACTAACAGCTCAAAACACCCAGTCTAAGTGCCTGAGTGTTCTCTCCACATTTCAGAAAAATTCCAGCCAGGAAAACCCACACCTTTCCCTCGTCATTTCCAGTGTTGTGTGTTTTACATCCTCTTCCACCTCCCAGAGAGTTGGGATGGAAATGATGGAAAAGCCAGAGGCAAGGCTGTGTGGATGAGCTTTGTGGCAGTGCCTTACCTGAGTTCCATCTCTGTTTCCAGGCTCTCAATCTGCTTGGAGAGGGAGAGATCCGTGTCCGGAGCCTGCAGGTCGGACAGGCAGTACGTGCGCCTCTGGAATCACAGCACACGGATCCAGGGCAGGAACAGAGGAGGAAATCACACGTTTACAGATATTCCAGCTAGAAAAGCCTCCGGGCATCTTCCCACAGCTTCAATTTCATTGCTCCTTCCCAAAAGCCTTTGCTAAGGAGAGTGAGCCACTCACATCCCTTGGAATCCTTGAGGCTGGTAAAGGTCTCCCAGAGCACCGAGTCCAACCACTCCCCCAACAGTGACAGGTCACCCATGTCCCCAAGTGCCACATCCAGATGTTTTTTGGACTCTTTCAGGGATGGTGATTCCACCACTTCCCTGGGCAGCCTGTTCCAGAGCCTGACTGCCCTTTCAGGACAAAAATTTCCCAAATTCTGTTAAGTAACAAGTTCCTTCACTATATCTTGTCCCTGACGTGTCAGAGGACAAGATCATTAACCCTTTCTCCCAGAAAGATAGCCAAGGGTAGGATCCATCCCCACCTTCTGAGGGAACAGGAAGTACTCCTACTCAAGTAGGAGTGAGAATAATGAATCCAGTATTGCTGATCAGCCAGAGGAGTGGGGTGGGAAAAGGGGAATTTCCCTCTTACCTGGAGCTTTGGAGGGGGGTTTTCTCCAGCATCTTGCTTCTCTTTCAGCTGAAGGAGCTCTGTTGCCAGGATTTTCCTGTCCTCCAGCAGGTCTGCCAGGTGTCTTTGAGCTTCCTCAGTGCTGACAAGAACCTCGACTTCATTTGCAAGCCAGTTCTGGAAAAATAACCCCCCAAACCCAGTGGGTGAGATCAAATGCAGGACTGGATCTTCTGTGAAGGCATTTCAGAGAAACTGAACACCCCCATTGCAATTCCCTGGTCCTCCTGCTGTGCTCCAGGCCACCAAGGCCAGCAGCACCCATGCCAAATCCCAGTTTGCCCAGTGCTGGGTTGCAAAAGTGTTGTTACCCACCCTGACTCGTGGAGCAATTCCTTCTGCGCTCCGATTTTGGGTCTCTTTCCGTTTCTCCACCGCCTCCCTCTGCTTCTGCAGGGCATCCTTGAGGCGTTTGTTGGCAGCTGCAGCCTGGAAAAGATACCACAAGCAGCTGAACACGGACTGCAAATCATCTGCTACAGCTGGAAAGACCAGGGATTCCCAGTCCAGGGCAAACACTTGGGACAGTGACAGCACAAGGTTAATAAATCTCAAGTTATCCTGGTTTGACTCAAGGATTCCTGCCCTTGATTTATTTCTTTTGCTGCCACTCCTCCTTTAAACAGAAGCTCCTTCTAGGTCTGAAGTGTCACAACAGGACATGGAATGAAGGCACAGCACACAAAGTGAGCTTCAAAGGCAGGAAAAAGAGAAAAATTATTTACAACTAGAGTTTATATAGTTTTCCAAGGATTGCCTCTGGATGGGAGAGAGAAGTTGCCACTTCTCCATCCACACTGGCAGAGACAAAAGTCCCATCGAATGTTTCTCCTTGAGAGAGGAATGTAAACAAAGACTGTTTTTCCTGCAAAGTCCTTGAAAGACTCCACTTCAACACGTAAACATTCGAAAAGCTTTAGATAAGTCAGAAAACTCTAGAGACTCTCAGAAGACTTTAAAAATTATCAGAAGGCTGTAAAAATTCTGGGTGACACTGAAGGTAGAAGAAAACACCCAAAATGAGGGTCTGACGATGCATTTCTTTTACAAAGCCACCCTGAAAGGATTTTGAACTGCAACCTTGTAGATTCACCACCCAAAATCATTTCCTCCTTCCTACCTTGGGCATCTGCATGGATTTGCCACAGGGACCTGGGACTCAGAGTCATTTGGCCTTAAAGGAGGAAATTAACTGGGATTCCTCAAAGGTCCCAAGGCAGAAATGGGGATTTCACCAGAGAGAAAAGCTTTTATAGAGAGAAAAGCTTTTCTTTCCAGCCTCTAAGCTTCCTTTAAGAGGTTTTTGTGTATCCTGTTCCTTCCTCCAGCCCCACTTGTCAGACTTCAGGGATTGGCTGGGAATTTCCAGGAGATGTTGGCTCCTCACCTCCTCTGTTTTACGCCGGAGGACACTGGTCTGTTTCTGGAAATCCCTCTCCAGCTTGAGGAGCTCATATTGCCTCTTACGTTCCTGCAAGGAAAAACAGCTGGATAAGTCACATTTTCCATGACAAAGGAAAAGTTGCAGCCCCAAAATTCCAGCCTGAGCATCCCAAGACATTGAGGGACAGAAACTGCTGTGACACCAAACTCCAGGTCTTTGCTGGCTATAGCACTCTGNGGAAATCTTACTGTGCTCCCACTCTGGAAACTCTCCAAGTGCTAAAAAACAGGGATTATTTTTAGGCATAAAGGGAAGACCAACACAGGCACAATTTAGGGAAACAAAAGAGGAATCAAATTACTTAACTGAGGCAATAAATTAGAAGTGCCAGAAGATATTTTGGATTTATTTTCCTCCCAAATCTCAGTAGTCACTTGCCTATTGTGGTCATGTAGCCAAAGGAATCTTGGCAGAAATTGCTATTTTCTGTCTGACTAAACAGAAAGTGGATTCCTGTTTGGGATTTCTGGGATTCCTGCCCTGGGAGCTGCTTTGCCCACACTGGCTCAAGTTAGAGGTGCCTGCTGATTACCCTGATCTCCTGGTTCAGTTTGGACACTCTGTGCTCCGTGGATTCCTTTAGCTTCAAGAGCTTGGATTGCTCATTCAGCTTCTTCTTGAGCTCATTAATTTGTGCTTCCAGCTCCTGGAGTCTTTTCCTGCGTCGCTCGCTCAGCCTGGACAGAAACAACAACAAATCCTCTCCGGTTTCAGAGACACCTCATGAAAAATGTCACCTCTGTCAACCTGCTGCTGCTGAAAACCCACAGGATGCTTCTCTGAAGCTCCTGGCATGTTAAAGGGACATTTTTACGTCAAAAAATAGCTTTTAGAGATCATGGAAGTGCAAGACATTGGGTTTTCAGACACATTATAACAACCTCCAGAGCTGCAGGCAGAGCCCTCTTACTTGGCATGGTGGGTGTCCTTCATTGCCATCTGCAGAGCAAGGATCAACTCCTCCTTTTCCTTCTGCAAACTGTTGACCTCCAATTCCAGATCTTTGATATTGGTCTAGAAAGGGACAAGAATAAATCTCCAAATATAAACCTTGGAAAGACACCCTAAGGCAAAGCTTTAAGACAGAGAAACCTTGAGAAACTCCATTGCTTCACAGCAGGCTGCTAAACCACCTTATCTAAGAGCAGTGTGAGGGTCACAGGGGCTGGCCCAGCACACTCTGGAGCTTTGGTGGGCA
>VYXD01003077.1:0-29195 GCA_013397195.1 Hylia prasina
AGCGCCGGTAATCACAGAATCACTTGGCTTGGGAAAGATCTCCGAGAGCGTCGCGTCCAACCAATGAGCGATCTCCGCCGTGCAACTAGACCAGGACACGGAGCGCCGCGTCCAGGCTTCCCTTCAGCGCCTCCAGGGACGGTGACTCCAGCACCTCCCCGGGCAGACCATTTCAGTGCCCAGTCACTCTTTCTGTGAAGAAATTCCAACCTAAACCTCCCCAGGCGCAGTTTGAGGTAATTTCCTCTCATCTTCTCAGGCTGCGTCAAGGGAAATACAGGTTAGATATTAGGAAAAAGTTTTTCACGGAAAGAGTGATAAAGTACTGAAATGGTCTGCCGGAGGAGGTGGTGGAGTCTCCATCCTAGGATGTGTTTAAAAAAAGCCTGGATGTGGCACTCGGTGCCGTGGTTTAGCTGAGGTTGGACTCGATGATCTTGAAGGTCTCTTCTGACCTGGTCATTCTGTGAATCCTGTCAATCCTGTGAATCCTGCTGCTGGTTGCCTGGGAGAGGCGGCCGACCCCCACCTGGCTACAGCCTCGTTCAGGGATTGCAGAGTGACAAGGTCACCCCTGAGCCTCCCTTTTTTCTTCCTAAGCACCTCCTGTTCCTGCAGCTGCCCTGACAGGACTTGTGCTCCAGACCCTTCCCCAGCTCTATTGCCCTTCTCTGGACACATTCCAGCATCTCCATGTCCTTCCTGAATTGAGGGACGCAGAACTGGACACAGGACTCAATGTGTGGCCTCACCAGTGGGAAGAATCTTCCCCCTCACCAGGGGAAGAATCACTTCCCTGGTCCTGCTGGTCACACTACTGCTGATACAGCCACATTCGAGAGAGACACTGAATATTTATTTCAGAGTTGTACAAGCCTGGGTCCTCGGTGGTGTTCCACAAATCAAGCACAACTACCAAAACTTTTTGCTTTCTAGGTATTTTAGCAAACAGAGGCATTAATGGTAATTGGCTAGAAGTTACCTAGTTCTCTTATTATTTAGTATTATATCTTGTATTTGTCAATGATTTTCTTGTTTCCCTTATTAATTAGTCCACAGGGTCAATTTTTCTCTTCTCTTGTGTCTCTGGGTTTCTTGAGTTCATGGTCTGAGTTGGTGGTTGCCACCTCCCTCTCCCAGGATTGCCTTTTACCCAGTAGGAGCTGATTCAGCACAGTTGCTAAGTTGTCTTCCTAATCTTGGGAGTTCCATCAGATGTCTTTGTGGCCTGTAGATTCTGCACTCTATGTGTCCACTATAATTGGTACATCCTTCTTCCTACATCCTAAACTTTTGTTAACCTCCCACTTGGTCCAAGACCACCGAATCATGTCAAGCCCTAAATCTTAACAAGGTTTAGGAAGGAAATTATACCAACAAGAAATTTGTCTTTCTAACCCCTGGACACCATTGAGAGCTAGCTTGTTAGCTGCTATCTGTTTCAGAGATTAACTCTCCTTCTTTTTGATTAGACTGGAATGTATACAAAGATGGAACAACATCCTTTCTTAAGAAAACTTTTACATATTTCACATTTTGAAACAGATACAGCAGTAGTTTTGCTTTCTGGAACCGAATTGCTGTGTCTCAACACTAACAAGTGATTCACATGTCTCTTATCAAGGGATTCCCTTCTCTCCTGCTATCTTCCGACAACATCTGAAATGTTTAATTTGTTGCATAGAAGAGGGCTCTTGCTAGACAAAGTCAGCGTCCTAAACCATGGGGACTGTGATACGATGCTGCTTCTGTTTGTGAATTTAGTGTTCCGGGGAAGTCAGCAGCCTCTCATCTGCCATAGGACATGACACAGCCTTTCCCTGCACAGAGCTCATGGGCCTGTGGTATTCCTGGATCACTCCATGCCTGCTGTGGATCCCAGGCAGGTGCCAGCTGGCATGCTGTTAGTGACCCAGAGCATCCTGCTGTGACAAGTCTAACACCGTGAATTCATGGCAGGAGCTCAGGCTGTGAGTTGGCTGAGATGAAACATGCTGAAGCCTGGCTAAAAAGGGTCATTTGTTGGTAATGTTTAATCATTAGTGATCTCCACCAGTTAGATCATTGCTCATTGAGAGTCCCACATGCAATTTTAAAGATATGTTTGCTATAAAAATATCTGTGGTCATGCACTGAGTGAAAACTATTAAAATGTGCTTTGCTTATAAACTGGGGGAAGATCTATTCATAGGAGATATTTTAGAAAGTAAAATACCCATATAAAATGTGTGATAAGATTTCTTTACCCACCCGTGTAACGCCTTCTACTTAGATTTTAGAATTTGAGTTTGGTGGTGGCAAAAGGGAGCCTTGAGTTTGGATTTATCCCCTTTTGAACAGACATAACCACTGCTCAGTAGCAGGGGAAGCCCTTGGGAGCCCTGCACATCCATTTACTTGTGAGAGCAGGGCTTTGAACCAGAACCCTGGGTCTTTGCTGCACCAGTTCTTACCTGTGCCTGTTGCCCTGAAGGCAGTTTTTCTTCTTGGGGAAATTTCAAGCCCACAAACTCCATGCTGTTCTCCTGTCGAGAGAACCAGCTGGGTGCTCCATACGTAATACCCTGAGTGGATGTTCTGACTCTGTGTTAGGAACATTAACTGGAGAGGATATGTTATTTGCTCAGTAAGTAAGAAATTTATGGAAATATTTTGTAAATGTTACAGGAAGAATTGTGAAATCCCTGTAGCTTGCAAGACTAGGCAGTATTAATGAGCTGGAAGATGTGCTGCATAATTTATGGTTGAAAAGAATTTGCTGACCAGGATTCTATTTATTCCTGAGAAAAATAAACTAAAAGTGGTTTGCTTACAAGCCTGTTTGTAATAGAGCAGAAGACCCTGGAGGTGTGGTACACATATTCTTTTAGAGTAGAATGATGTCAATCATAGACAGGTTTGTGTGGTAACAGTCCTGACCTTTTGAAATCCATGGTATCTAGCTCATATTATAATGATTCTGGATATGTTTGTCTACAGGTTCCTTCAGTTCAGTTCTTCTAGTATTTGCCAGAAGAAATAGGTGAGCCTGGTAAGCTCACTCACTGAAGTTGTGTCATATTTTGCTCTTCCACCATTTTTTCCAGTGTGAATGCATGCTGCAGTACCATTGAGCACTGGTTTTGGGGCAGCTCATGCCTTGAGATAGCACCATTGTATAACTACTTCTTGCTTCTTGTTGCTCTTGAATCATTCTTGAAAAGTCATTCAATATTGACTGAAAGCCAGAGAAAGAAAAGGTTTGTGCCCTGGGAGGAAGCTGGGGAAAAAGGTACAGATTTATCCTCTTTTTCAGTTAATCAATTCAAGTCTTGATGCTTAAAAGTAAGCTGTGAAACTTTGCTGCTCCAAGCTGTTGGAACAAAACCTAGGTGTGATCTCTCTCTTGTTTTAGCTCACAAAATTGAAGATGGGGAATTGTTTACCTTGCAAGAGAGATGCATGGGAGGATGACATGAATAAAATTACAGTTACAAATGGAAGTTCTGCTGTTTGTGTACCACAGGAGCATGAGAACATTCCGTGGCAAAAAAAAAAAAAAAAAAAAAAAAAAAAAAAAAAAAAAAAAAAAAAAAAAAAAAAAAAAAAAATAGCATAAAGTCTTTCCTTTAAAGGAAGAAACTTGGTTTTGTCCTAGACTTTGGGTTCATCACTTGCTTTAGTCTCTAGACTTTTGCCAAGACTGCTTTGCTTATCAGGCTCACTGACATAGTGGATAATCAGACTGTAAAACTTGCTGCCATAGGAAATTACTGGGGCTAAATGAGGCCACTCACCTTAGAAGGGTTCAAAGGAAGATTGGGCATTTTGGAAGACCATAAAAATTTGTACAGTTAACATAAACAAAATGTCCTGTAGGAAGAGACTTCCTGCTTTGGACTTTAACCTCATTTTTAGACACTGAGACAATTCATGGGGACTTTCAGTTGGACATCTGGTCTGTTAGGGATCAGTGTGGTATTGGCAGCAGCTAAGGAAAATAGGATTTATTCCATTTTTTTCCACATTTTTAAGATCACTGGTTTCATACATGCAAGTTTCTTTATCATGGCTTGTTCCTGGAATAGCACTAAGATTATGTTTCAAGATGAGTAGATCTCTGGGAGGGAATGAAGGAAGCACAGTACCTTGAGCTTGTTCTGCTTTTTTGTTGTTGTTGTTGCTGTGATTATTGTATTTATTTTCTTTTTGAGGATAAATAAATAAAAAACCAGGACCATAATCAGTTGCTTAATGATCAAAACCTTCATATGCTGATCATTATTTCAGCACAGATGTCTGTAACTCAAATTCTGTCAATCTGCCCATGCAACTCTGTTCTTGAATTGCTGAGAACAACTGTGTGGGTGGATGTAGAACATAAAATTGCCATGTGCACTTATGTTTTGTTTATGCAGTACTCATTTTTAAGAGTACTAGATTGGATTTGCTTAACATTTGCTTTGTGTGTGTGTATACATAATATTTACAAACCCCTAAACTAGGAGATGATCACCAAGATAAACTGTATTAATGCAAGAGGCTGATATTGTAAACACGTTCCATTTGATTTATTAATTGCAAGAAATAAATTAAATCTATGCATGGATTAAGGTGGTAGTTACCTCTAAAATTTGTGCCTGAATTTATTGGTGCTTTATCACCCATATGTACTCCATACAGCAGAGATGACTTAGAAATAGGCTTCTATTGACAATGAAGACATTTGTCTTTCATAGATCTGTCAATCCTGAAAATTAATAAAAACTGTAGCGTATTTTAAAATAGTAATAGACTTAAAATATTAATATAAATTTAACCTGAGTTTTTACTCTGTATCTTTTTCGAAATAGAATTCTTGCTTTTTTTTAAGAAGAAGATGGTATTAGGGAGGCAGCCATTTATATCTTCTCTATAAATTTAGAAAGAATTCTGTATTTCACTTCTGTTTCCTGGGCACTTCTTTGTCTTGAGATAAGGCTTCTACATGTGAAACACTTCATAGCAATAATTACTTACTATCAATTCTGGCAATAAAGACATTGTGTTCACTGTTGTATGATGGGGATCAGGAATCATTTTTAAGCTGTTGAATCTTATCTGAGGCATCTACCTCTTGTTACGTATGTATAGTATTCTTTTTAGGTTCCCATGCAGAACTTGTCTGAGAAAGCAAATGAAGGAATTGAAAACTTTCTGTTGTCATTATTGTAAAGCCTAAAGAATGAATAACACTTCTGGGGCAGTAGTTTTTGTTTATATTTTTATAGACCATTTCTTAGCAGTTGTGTATTACCTGAATAAAAGCAGAATGGAAATTGTGAAAAAAATGCTTCATTCCAGGTGAGCAATATTCTTTTATTCTATATTCTTTTATCCTCCAGTTTCTATATGTGAAAAGCATTAGAGGAATGTACAGTAAATATTGCTTTCACTACTTTTTAGCTTTGTTGTCATTGCTTTTTTTTCCCCTTGATTTTCAGAATTGCGGAAGCAAAGTAATTTTTTCATCTGATTGAGACATCAATATTGGCTGTCAGCAAAATAATAATCACCTAAAAGCCCTGCTCATTCAACTTTTGAGAAAGTAATTTCCAAATCTCCAGGCCCTATCTCAATGGCTTATAACTCTTCCCAGTTTTGAAATGCTGCACTGTAAAGTTGGATATTTTGGCTCTGGCTGCTGCCTTTGACAGGGATAACCAGAGTTCAGAGTCACTGTGTACATGCTTTCTATGCTTTCTACTGCAACACATTTTCTTCTTTTATAACCAGAAGTGAAAAGTCATGATTGCAGTATCTTATTATTCCTGAAGTTTTCCTTTAAACACTGTATGTGTAGGGAAATAGTTCTCAAATAAAATGGGTGGTATCTCTGAACATTGAGAGATAAAATGCTTCTTCATGGTTTTCTGTTTTCATGGTGCTACCAAAGTCTTCTTTCACCTCTTCCTTTTCCCTCCCTGGGCTGTAGGCATTTCTCTCAAATAGTCTACAGTCCACAGTAAAAGTTTATTTTTCTTAGATATGTTATAGATACTGGAGGAAGATGCAGTGTCCTTGTATTTAATTTCTTCTTTTTAGCATTTTCATGTGCAAATTCACAGATTGGAGTCCAGAGATAACCACATCCTCAGTGCAATATTACAACAAACTCTCCTGAATAAGGCAAGATGATGTTATAGACAAAAAACCCACACCACCAAAAACCTCCCTTGCTGTTGTGTTAGAGGAATTGTTCTGTACAAATGTGTAGTTTGAAAAAGATCAAGTGTTGTGATGGACTAGAGAAAGATGCTATGCAGTGTTTCTCAGTATTAACAACTAAATTACAATTAACAAATAAATTGTATTGGAACTGCAGAGAACAATTTGTGCCAGGGGGCTTGACTTGAATACCTAAGTCTTTTGCTTTCTTGGCCCAGTGCCAACTGTCAGTCATACTTAATTTTAGTTGTTATCAGAAATATTTCAGAACATTCTATCCAGCTATATTTTGACTCAGTCTACCCTTTCCCAACAATAACACTACTCTGTATTTACTCTAGCAATTCCATGGGGAGGGCAATAATCAATGAACATGTAGGATTACCAACACCAGCTGCTCAAAAATCATGAGCTTGGGTTTAAAAACTTGTCAGTTTATTAATATTTTAGAACATGTCATGTTTTACCACTTCTCTGTCATGCCTGAGGATGTAAGGAACATACATAGATGAAAGTCGCCTTTCATCTATGATGATGAGTTTTAGTAACAATTTTCATAAGCAATAAACGTCAAAAGTTAGCAACTTGTGTTGTAATGTCCTGAAGATATAAGCTGTTGGAGCTCCACCCTCAAATTAGGGCAGAGTGGTCTCTGGGTACGTGCTGAGGCAATACTCTGATAGAATGCAATGAATTCATGCTGTTCAGAAAGAAGCAAGAACAACAGAAGTTTTTCCACCAGAGGATCCCTATTTCCTACTAATTCACCAGCTGGTGCCTTCAACTAGCAGTACTTTGCACCTAAGCATCCTTGTGAGAGCACTAGACACATCTTGTAAAATCTTTTGGTTGTGTTTTAGCTACGGATGTGTCTAAAATGCAGAGCCAAAGAGTCATCTCCTGGGTTGCTCCTGGACACAGTTTTGCATGGGAAGGAAACTCTTACAGCCTTTGGCTGGGCCTCTAGCCTGAGTGAATAGGAAACCAGGACCTTACAGTGTGTCTGCCATATTCGCTCAGAAAAGACACAGTCTAAGAAAAGTCTGGACCTGCTACTTTGGTGAAATGTCTGCAGTTGTATGGATCTATAAATGTAAAACAAAAGTTGTCCAGTATGTTCGAGAGGAGAAACTGAAATATGAGGAGTAGGAAGAAAAATTTTCTCCAGATGTATTCAGCAGAGCTTTAATCAAAAATATGCTTTTGGAGTGAACCTCCAAGCCATACCTATGCTTTGGTTTGTATGCCTGAGCAGGCTTGGAGCTCACAAATGGGATAGCATTTTGGATCAAGTTGGGCTTCATGGTTGACTGTGAGATGCACTTAAGTAGAACAGTGTGCTCCAGATGGTGTAGGTCTCAGATCCTCTGCATCATCTCTTTCATTCTGCACATCACTCCTTTTCTCTCCGCTCCTTCCAACAGTAAATACAGCCTAGTAAATTGTGGAAGATGGGATGCAAGGATGGATTTTCTAGATCCTAATACCTGCCTAGACTCTCATTCACAGCTACTACCTATCAGCGCTTCTTCCAAGTACTGCTGGGGGATAAAGCCGTTCGTAGCTGGCTGAGCTATCACTATACTCAGGCAAAAGGTCCATTTTGGCTCAGATTGTTTTCTAAGGGGTTTCTGTTTGACTATTCACAAATAATAATAATAATAATAATAAGACATGCTTAAGTTTAGTAATACCAATGTCAGTTGTTTGGTTACTTGAGAAATCTTACAGAAAACATTTTTATTTATTAATCATTTAGCACATCAGATATAACATAAAAATATATTTCTGCCATGAGATCAATGTCTCCTGCATTGAAAATAATGCACGGTTTTGATGACATTTATTTTTGAGGATTGTTTTCTGCCAGCAGCAGGAACCATTACCCCATGATATCTTTCAGCTGACAGTCTCCTAATTAACTTTTCTGCAGCATCCTTTAGCCTCACTGACATTCTGTAAGCACTTTCCATTTATGGATTACTCTCTTCAGATGGTAGTGTGACTCCTGTTTCAGGAAATCTTGAAGGTGTTTTGATGTCTCTCCTTTGCCTTGCCACATCATCAATGATGGTTTTCCTTTTTAAATACTCTGTCTGCTGTTGTATACCTGTCTGTGCTTTCTTACTGCCATCAGCTGAGGCAACCTAAAACTGGCAGTACAAGCAGATGAAAGAACTATCTACCTCCTAATCACAGCATTTCCCTGTATAGGAGAAAGAAGTTCAGAAGATTAGGTTACAGCGTGGGAGAACACTGGTGAAGTCCCATGTGAGGGGAAGAGGGAAGCTCAGTAACAGCTCTGCTGGGAGGAGGACTGAAGTGTGCTGGAGTGAGTAGAGTAACAGCAGGGAAAGCTGAAAGGAACTGTTCCTGAGCCAAGTCCTTGCACACATTAAAGGATTGCAGAAATAGGGAGCCCTGCAAGTAAATGCTGCTAGCAACATCTGCCTCTGCATTGTGCAGGAACTTTTCTTTGGCAGAACACACACAGCCTTACAGAGCCTATAGATAGATTGGGGTTCTTCATATGTGCTTTGCACCTCTATTTATAGATTCTTCCCAAAGAAGACACGACCTGTGTGAGTGCAGGTCTCTGTAGGTGGATGGAAGCACTTGCTGACCACACAACATCTGAGTAAAAATTTTGTTGGAAACATGTCTTTTGACAGTATCCTCCTTCCTAAAGATTTTTCACAGTAGATTTTGCTGAACCATATCTGGCTCCCTTGTCTTGCGTAGGTTCTGTGATGGCAATTGCTCACAGAGAGTTTCGCTTGGCTCAATATGTAGCAGCCTAGGCTTTTAAAATGGGAAAATCTGAGTTCTGTTTTCACGGGGAATATCAGAGCTTGCAGTATCATTGGTGGGGCAAGCATGTTCTTTTTAGAGTGCTGTATCCTATTCTACAGCCCAAGGGAACTGAAAAGGAGCAGTGAGGAGGTGTAGAAATAGAGATTTGGCACCATGATTTTACATGCTTTTTGCTTTACATGCTTTTGTTTGTTTCCCTTTCTGACAGTTCTTCTTTTGCAGATTTTGCAGTGTGGATCTGATGTGATTATGCTTTCCTGAAGGATTCCCCATCTCCTTTAGGCTACAGTGTTTGTTGCTCACTGTTCAAAGGCAGAAGGGAAACGCTTCTATGCATCCTCAGAATTGCTGGAGGCACCACTTTGACTCCACTAAATTGCTTGTCCTAGATCCAGTTGCCACCAGATTATTATAATTTGAACCTACAAATTCAAGCTTCTTACGCTAAGCACTTGCCTTATAATGCAGAGATTACACTAACATAATAAGAATCCAATTACTACAAATTCTCTCTTTGCTTTCACAGGTTATTGAATTAATAGAGCCATGCTAGGAGAACTTTAGGGAGAAATGAACTGAGATGAATGAACTGTGCTGTTTGGAGCATAGTGCTAATAACCAAGATTGTGGGTTTGATCTCTGTGTGGCCCATTCACTTAGGAGTTGGACTTTATGATCCATGTGGGTCCCTTCCAACTCAGTATATTCAGTGATAAGTAATGAGATCTACATGCTTGCCTTACAGGAAAGTTTCATGGGTAGAGACAAGGGAAACAGTCTCCAAATGCTATAAAAGCACTTAATTTAGGATCCCATATACTTTCAGTGTAATCTAAAAGCTGACATTGATTCATACATAAACCAGTTTGAACTTCAGGACAATACCTATATGTGTTCCCTTTTGTTCCTTTTTGGATGACTGCAGTCTTAAAGTTTAAAAAACTTTCTTAAAATAGGTTAAAAAAAGAAACCATAAAATATGATTTGCATATTTAATATATAAAGAGGAAACAAAAGACCTAGTAAAGAGTTTATGGATTACTGAAGACTACTGGTAAATAAGTGCAGGTTTCTAATTGTAACATTCAAGCTGAATGTCTTGATTCAGGGGAACTGTATCTCACTTGAGCAGAGAAAACTCTAGTGCTTATCTTCTTGCTCCTGTCTCCCAGGAAATTTATGTTGTTTTAGCTGAGCTTTTGTTTCATACTCTTTTTGAAAAGCAAAATAGTATTGGTTTTAGTATATTCTTCTTTAAAATAGTAGGAGAAAATTAATAAGGATGTCACTTTGGAAGCCAAGTTACAGATCTGAACAAAGAGCCATTTGCTGCAAATGTTACTGATAACCTTGGAGCATGAGGCATTGGCTGCCATGGTGCTGGCCACAACTTCACTCTGTCAACAGCAAAAGGTTGTGTTTAAGGTAGCAGCTATCATGATTAAAGGCAGTGTAGGGACTCTCCATGCTGAGATGGCACACTTTCATGGGAGTTTCCAGTGGTCATCTCTGAAAGGAAAGAATGTGATTTTTGGGGAGGTTTTAAGTCAAAGCTTTCTGTTGAATTTTGCGTGTATTTTAAATTATTGCCTGCAGAATTCAGGGGCCCCTGGGGCCCCTTAATGTGGATGCCTTATGCTTTCTGGTAGTCATTGGCACTCCACAGGAAGTGAAGCAACTTCTGAGTGGCAAGAGGCAATGCCAGCGTCTCTCCCATTCTCCTGATCTGAGAGACTGCACCTGCGTGGAGACACATTCAAAAAACCTTTAGATGGAAGTAGTAAAGCATAAATGTTGGCTATACAAGTTGTCACAGTGTGTAATCCAAAGAAACAGGTGAAAGCTTTTCCTTTTAGCAAAGTAGGCAGGTATTAGTTGGTTTACACTTGCCCTGCATGAGTGGTCTGGGGAAATAGTTTTTAGCACAGGTCCTTGAGGGACAGGATGCTTGATTTAAATAAGAATATACTTATAGAAATGAAGGTAGGAGAGCAAAGAACAGGCAGGATGGGATAGCCCTGTGCTTTAGTAATACTTGGTGCCAGCTTGCAAGGCAGAAGCTTGCAGGTGTGGCCAGCAGCAGAAAGAAACTTACTAGCTAGGAAAGAAAATTTCTGCCTAGGAGCAGCTAGGAAAAGGGTAAAAACCAAAAGGTGAAGAAATGGGATGGAAAGTGAGTCACTTAGAAAGAACTTCATTGCATACAGCCTTTTGCATTGTTTGGTTTAATAGTTTAACCTCTCCCTATCCATCTGCTTTATTTCTTTTTTTCAGTAGTCTTCCACCTGCTCTCCATAATATTCCTGTAGTTTGCATGACAGTCCTGAACTCTTAGTAAGGATAAGTCTCCAAACAGGGAACATAAATGTATTAAGTCTTCTTACCAATATTAAACTCATTTCTTCAATACAGCAGTGAAAGCCTAACCATTTCTAAGACTGGTAGTTGCTTCGAGCATGACTCTATTACATGCTAGTGGAAGTGCATCAGCCACTGAAAGTGTTCTGTCCAAGCCTGGCCAGTTTGTTTACAGCTTCTTAGTAGAAACAGCAGTTTAGAGTAATCAACCAAGAAAGGCAAAGAAGTACAAATCTGCAACTGCAACATCTCACTGGTAATGCAGCTCTCAAGTCCATCCTGTTGGCAGAAGCAAGTGGCCAAAGGCAGATGGGTGATCTTTACTGCAGAGTTGAGAAGCCAGATTTGAATAGTGGGATGTGAAGCACCAGGATAAGACTTTGGACCAAGGATGATATGAGGATGATTTAGACTATTTTGTACTGCGTTGTAAAAGCTTTGCTTTGCATGACTGTTTTTTCCCATTATATATGACATTTATTGTGGAGGAGGGGAGAGCTTATCCTGCACTGACACAGAGAAATGTATGGATATTTATTCTAAGCTATCTAATCTGAACTGCATTTCAAATGCGAATGGGACAGTCTGTATGAACAGAAGGCAAAGGTAACACCAGCCTGTCTGTGGATGTTAATATTTAACCTTAATGCGTCTTGAGTGAAGATTAGGTGAAAGCAGGAAAGAAAGGTCTAAGAAAACAAGATAGAGATGCTGAAGATGGAGTCTGCTGTAAAGAGGGGAGCAGATAAATTCATGATCCTTGGTCTTGTGTTGAGGGCAACTTGGTATTTATATTCAAGACTTTGTCTTCCATAACCCAGATAAGAAATATATTTTCTAAAATAAAACAAAATTCATCTTAGCTAAAATTCATTCACTGCTGGTTACCTGGCTCCCTTGAAGAAGATTTTTCCTTTCAGAAATACCTGGTTTTTAAGCCTCTTGAGTCAATGGAGAACAAAAGGCTGCTGTGATCTATAGGCTGAGTTTCTATCAGAGAACCAAACAGGTAGAGCTTAAAGACACTGCACCCAAAGACGGAGATACTCAAGGAATCCATATGAGTTTGAGGGCTATAAGCAAGACTCTCTGGCAGGAATCCAGATTTGTATTTATTTTAATTTAAGTAATTTTGTTAATGATGCATTTCTTTTCAGTCAGCCTCTACGTGACTATACTTAGTGAATACATTGTTGGGATTGTTTTCCTCTTTAATCTTTCATGACATGTGTACAATAGAATCCTTTTATAGCATTGAGGATTCAAGATGCTATCCTGATAAATGGCCCCAATTTTACTAATTCATAACATCTCATCAAATGTCGAGTTCAAATATTAAACCCTAATGAAAGAAATCCTGGTTAGACACTGTGCTGTCTTGGCACAGCCAGTGCAGCTGACAAGGCCTTTAGCAATGGAGAAAACACTGTCTTCTAAATGCTCCATTCTCTGTGAGGCTCTCTAAATTAAGGAGAAAAAATATATGTCAACACTTAGTACTTAACAGTATATCAGGCTCAAGAGAGAAGCTAGACTCGTGCTACAGAGAAATGCCATCTTGCTTGTACTGTTAAGTGCTTTGATTCGTTTCAGTATTGAATTGTAGGGTTTTCAGAAGCAGCACTGTAATTTTGATCTGTAGAGTTCTTAGGACAACAGAAACCTTGTCCTCTCTCTCACTCCTAGTTACTACAAAATTGGTAGAAGAGCAGTGCAAAGAATATAAAACCAGAAGTGAAGGATTTCTGGAGTGCATGGGAAAGAATTCCAGTATTGAAGTTCTAGACTTCCTAGATTTTAATGATCTACTTTAGTGTTTTCTTTTTTAGATTCTTATGGCAAACAAATGTATAAAATGTTCCCCAAGGCAGAAAGAATCAATCTTCTTTTGGAGGATTTGTGCATTTACAGTCATATCTCAGAATGATGGAAGGTGCAAGTGCTCAGCATATCTGCAAAAGAGTAGCTGTGTTTAAACTGTGTTTAAAAAACCCTTCTGCTTCCAAATATTTTAGAATTCCTTTTAAGAAAAACACTTCTAAAAAAATACTTCTATGACTATGTGGACATCTGCTTTATTTCTTCTGTTTCTTCTCTGTCTGATTTTATGTAAAATATTTAAAACTAATAAATAACAGACCTAAAAATGCTCATTATTTCCAACTGAAGTCTGTTCATTCTCATAATAAAGCAGAGAATTGATACCAGAATAGTTTATAATTCAGTGATCTCTTAAAATAGTCAGCTTTTTTGTTTTTACAAGAACATTAGTTGTGAAGTACTTGGGTTTGTTTGTTTTTTAAGTACTTTTGAAATGGCTGCATTTAAAGCTTAATGAGAGTGTCTCAGTTCCATTCACAATAATGCAAGGATTGCACTGCTGAAATTTCTGGTTGTGTTGACATTCCAGAATGAATGCCATGTTGATGTTTAGGGTTGGTTTGGGTTTCTTTTTATATAAAAAAAAAAAATCAGTGAACTTGAAGCCAAATTCAATCAAGTTTTCCAGATTCATTTTTTAAAATAACCCCTGAGGAATAATATATGTGTTACATGGCTGCTTTTCATTTTGTTTTGACAGTTGATAATTATGATACATCTTTAGTTGCTGAAGAATAACCCTGTGGATGTTTAACTTTATTTTTTTGCTTCCGATTTACTTCTGGATCACATATTGAAATTTTATATTGATTAAAACTCCTGGGTTCTAAATGGCAAACTTCTCAGTAGCCAAAATATGTTAAGCAAAAAGTTTTTGCAGAGGTACAGTACCCATATGAATAGCCATGGAATTCCCTTGTTTAAAAGAAAACATTTTATAAGCATATGTGTTTTCACCACTAGTCCATGAAATACAGCCACAAGACCAGCAAATTTTATTACATTATCTAACTAATTCTATATTCATATAAAACTCCCCACATTTATTACCTTTTCAAATTATAAGTACATTTTTCTTTACAGATAATCAGACAATATATAAAATTAAGGATCTATGAATGATAAACCTTTGCATTTGTAAAGAATAAAGGACTCTAAAATGTGTAGTTGCAAACATTCATATTTTATTAATTTGACCAAAGGTTTATATTCTTATTCTTCTTCTGTGGCTCTTAAAATTTCTTGTCAAGCAGATTGTGTCTTGGTTGCTCACTGTACAGCTTGTTGATGCTTAACCTGCCTGTTGTCTGAAACACATTCCCTAATTTGTGTTGCACTTTTTTACAATGAATCTGGTGTTTTGTTGTTCCTCCGTGTGGGTTGGGGCAGCTTTTCAGCTACTGGAAGCTGTTACAGCTCTACCAAAGCTGGAAGACTTTTCACAGTAAGTCTCTATGTTTTAAACAGGGATCTGTTTTAGGTAGCAAGTTTAATTATCATCACATATCCCAACCTGCATATTTGCTTTTACAAACAAGTAATAGAAAATGAGAGCCAGTTTCCTTTTTTAAAAAAATCAGTGAAAACTTTTTTTATAAAGCAGTACCTTTTTTTGTTATGTTATTATTTATGTTATGTTATTATGTTGTTATGTTGTTATTTCACTTTCCAGCGTCTCCTGAGTATCTCATCAGAAATAATAATTCTAAAAACTTCAAGTGATCCTGAACCTCTTAGGCAAGATAAAATTCAGAGCACAGCAGACCTCGTTCATTGTGCTGGTTCCCAGGAAACTGACGAGGTTTGCCTGCTGCATTTAGCTGGCCAGTGTGTGCAAATGTCCACTTCCGGGAAGGCGTTCAGATCTGATAAGATTTTTGTAGTTGTTACCCAAAAGGGAAGAGACAAATGTTTTGAACCAATGAGGACTTCAGTTTTACTTTGGAATAAGAACATAAATTCCTTTACAGGCATGAATTGCATACATGATATGAAAAAGCTGTGCCTTTTCTTTTAAATATATGGATATCAAGATAGGAATCTTATATTACCAGGATTTCAATCTTTCTCAAGATTCTCAAACTTGCTGCTATGCACACCAGTATAAGCCACCGTACCATAAGAATTAATATCAGATTTTTATATGGCTCATCCCTATGCTGATAAGACTGTTTAATATCATCAGTCAACTAAACTAATTTTTTTTTTGGTGGGTACTCATCAAGACAATATTGTTTTCAAGCCTCACATCAAGGGAAAGGATAGTCTTCCATTCATTGTGATATTTGGGATGATGTTTCATGTAGAACTTTAGAAGGAAAATATCCTAGAGAACTTTCCATTTCAGGGACTTCATTAATGATCAAGTACTTTTAAGTGACACGCAGTACCTTGAAGGATTACAGCCAATATATAGTTTCCAATAAATCAGCCCTAAGATTTGAACCTAGGATATAATGTATGATTAACCTTGGCAGTTCAAAACTCATTGACATTGGTTTCCATTTCAGGTGAACCAAAATGCTGGATCACCATTGTACAACCTGTCTTCATTTTTCTCCAGTTTTATTCTATTTGTATTTCATCTAACTTGTTCCAGATGTGAATGTTTCCAAGAAAAACTGCCCACAAAGTCTTTCATTGTATAGGGTTCAAACTGGCAGTGATTAGAGATGAGCCAGCTTGCCTTCATTTGGCTTTTGGCTTTGAAATGCTGCACTTTGAAATAGAGTGCTGCACCCCATGTCTGCATTAAACATTGTCTCTAGAAAAGTTTATAAAACAGTTTCAACTGTTTAAAAATATGCTTATTTTTGACTACACATGTAATTCATATTTTGTAAAGTTTCACTAAAAGAACCACTGGTCCATTGAAAATAAGATGACATATATTACTAGAAGTCAGGCATCCTAATTATCCTATAAAATTCTGGTTTAAGGCTACCACGAAAATTACTTTATTTCCACTTGGTTTGTAAGGAAACTAAAGTCTACACATTGATAACCATACAAAAATAAAAAAAGAAAGAAAAAAGCTAATCCAAAAAAACTCACAAACAAACAAAACACAAAAAAACCCACCACAGGATCTCTCCTTGGTGGGCTTATATACAGCAGTTTGAAAATATTTTATTATAACTCAAATTAAAAAATACATTAGGTCATTCTGTTCACATTTTGCCATATAAAAATTGAACACAAAGTGTTCAAAAAACCATAGTATGACATAAGATAATCTCCATAGACTTATTCCTTTACACAGTTATTTTCATTAGATTTATGTTTTCACACTGGGAAAGGATTCTTCATCTGAAAAACACTTGATAGAGGATGAAACATTTTGTTTGTATACCATATATAGCCTGGATCGTTGAAAACTTCCTGTCCTTAATTGCTTATGCAAAAATGATTCATGGTGCAAATTGGTATTCACAAGTTATTATGTGCATTAATTTATGTTTTTCCTTTCTACAGGCATCTAAAGATTAGATTTATAGGTGGTACTGAAACACATTTTAATTTGTCTTGAAATCAAGGTTGCAGCATTCTTTATGTTCACATTCTGCATGGATTTTAAGCTATTGTCATCATGATGGTGGTTTGGGTGTTTTGTGGAGGAGGGTTGTATCTTCGAGTATTGGTTTGGTTAAATACAATACCTGGATAAAAGACAAAGTAAGTTTTAAGGACTTTTATGACAAACAGTATTTTTCCCAAGCACTCAAAACAGCACATGAAAATCTGTAGGGCTAAGTTCTTACATGGGGTCTTTAACCTATTTCAGCTTTAAAATAAAATAAAAAAGGTGCAAAATAGAAAAAAATAGCAGTTTTCTACTTAGAAATGGTTTTGATATTGTCTAAGTAAGTTTTCGTTAGAAGAGGAAAATGTTTTCTTCAACGTCTATGTTTGGATTAAAGTCTGAAATTTTAATTTTGTCAAGGAGGAAATCTTTTGCGAGGAATAAAAAAACCCAAACATTTCAACTGACTATAATATATAATATATGAAGGATATATATAGGTACACATGCAGGAATACAGAGCCAGCATCTCCACTGCTGTAAAACATCTAAGTGTCTCTGAAGTCACAACTTGCCTAACTAACATCAGCTGTGAATCTCACCTAAGAAAGAAATTTTTGCTGATCTCATATTCACCTCTCTGTGGAATGCTGCAGCAGGTTTCTGAGCAACATGATTTTGATAGAAAAGGCATAAATATAGTAGTGTAGGGAACAACAGAGCTAATCTTTGAACACACCAGTGGCAAGAAACAGAGGTATGGCTGTAACAGCACTTAACAATGAAGTCTTGAAGGGAACGTCAAGCTTGTCTGTAGGAAGGCTACTAAAATTCTTTCCAGGTCTTCAGAAAAATTGTGATTGCAATGTGATTCTTTAATACTACTTAAGACTAAGACCACTTAAAATGATAATGACTCAGGTCTCAGGGAAGAGCCTTCAATGTACTGGTTACTGATAAATGTGGCAGATTTATCTGAGTGAGCAATTCCAGGGATGTGTTTTCTAGGTGGTACTCATTTCACTTCTAAAGCCTTTCACAATTACATATATAAAAGATGCCTCTACAGCACAGTAAGAGTAAATGCAGTATTTTCAGGCAAGCACACAAATTTCAGCTGTGCTGATGACTCTGAACTTTCATGTTAGCATGAAAGCTCCCTGTTGATGCTTAATGGTACCCAAATTTGTAAAGCTGTACCTTAATGTGTTTTAGTATCTAACTGCATATTTCTATGTAGCAGCCTTTCATAATTATATTGAACAATACTATTAAGCAGTACTACAAAAGAAATGCAGTCAACAATATTTCAGAACCTAACTTGATTAATTTTAATTTTCTAGTAACATTGGAGAATACACTATTTTGCTAAGTGCAACTCACATGTCTATATTTTACTTTCTTTGGTATCCTCTGGGCTTTTTACAGTTTTTAAGACTTCCATTGAGGTATATCCTTCAGTGAGGATTGCAGAATTTAAGATTATGAAGAGTCTTCTCTGACAGGGAGCAGGTACTCTTGTTTTCCAGTGCTTGCTCCAGGCCACTTCAAATGATGGAATCTTACAATTTGTCTTAAGAGAACACTCACTATGATTTCTACGTTTAAGATATGTGGGGCAGGGAGTTGGTCAGGGAGGGAAAGTCTGTGCTTATGAGTATGTATCTTCAGGTGGATGGAGTTGAGCTGAATGTATATAAAATTTGGAGAGCTCTCCCACTAACCTACCAGGAAATATATATATCAATCTCTGATTTCTTATGCTGATCTTTGTAAAATACAATACTTGCTTCTACTTACAGTTTGGTTCCAGAGAAGAAATTATTGTGACCTAAAGAAGTCCTTGCTTACAACATTTGGAAGTTCACTTCTTGCACTTCTTTGTGAACTCTCAAATTCAGAGAAATGCCACTGACTTCACTGGGTTTACAAAAGATTTGTGTGCTTCCTCAAAGATCAGAATCAGGCCTCAAGGGTTTGTTTTTTTTTTTTTGTCCTACAGACCTATATTATTCATCTTTCCTGAGTCACAGAACCAGCTCTACTTTGTTGCAAAGCACAAAAGTAGCAGTGATTCTCCTTCAGCATATAATTTGGTTATCTGAGTCAAAATGGAGATACTTCAGGCGAGAAGCTATCAATGCCTCTGTGAAGCATTTAGATATTGGAATCTTTGAAAAACTTCTGCTACACATTGCTTAGAATGGTTTAGGATATAATTACAAGAATGACAGATCTCAGTGTTATGCCCATTTTTTGTTCTGCTTTTTTGTGGGAAGGCAAACTGAGTACCAAACTGATGTGGCTGAGGACTTCTGAATCCTCTTTTGTTAATTTTGTTCTCTCAAATTTGAAGCATCACTCCCTCTCCTTGCAAGGTGCTCAAGGCAGATGGACATCCTTCCTGTCTGAATGGTGACGGGCTTTCTCCAGGCTGGTGAGAATGTTGTTCCACAGGACCATCCAGTCAAGGAGGACACGCGAAGGGACCTTCCGCCATTCTCTTCTAAGACAAAGCTTAGCAAGTAAGTACAACAGAATGCAAGTTGGGTCAATTTAAGAATTCAGCAGAGAGGCTTCTACTGTACCTAGCAGATCGGAACTTGAGCTCATGGTAGCATTGCACAAAGCTGTGATAAATGAAAGTGATTGGCAGGGCTAATAAAACGATGCCGCTAACCACACAAATTCCTCCAAGAATCCTTCCTGGTACAGTGATGGGACACATGTCACCGTAACCAACTGTGGTCATTGAGATGATCACCCACCAACAAGCAGCAGGAATGCTGGCATAATCCTTATTCTTTGTTCCCAAGTCCAGCCCATTTTCAAGAAGCTGTGAAAGTGCACTGAAAATTGCCATAGCAACACAGATAAAGACAAGTAGCATCACCATCTCTCTGTAACAACGCTTCAGAGTCAGACCAAGTGTTTGAAGGCCGATGAAATGACGGGCCAGTTTAATCACCCAAAAGATTCTCATCATTCTTAAGACCCTCAGGGTGACTCCAGCCCTCTGAAGCTGTGAATTTTCCCCTGTGAAAACTGTCATTAGAACAGAGATGTAGTAAGGAGTAATTGCCAGCAAATCAATGATGTTGAGAGGTCTTCTGACAAACTCACACTTGTTTTTGGAGACGATGAACCTCACAATGCATTCTGCAGTGAACCAGCCTATGCAGATAGCTTCAATTATCCTGCCAAAAGAAACAAAGGACAGTATTTATGCTCTGTGCAAAGTCTTCAGGGAATGTTTGGTTTGTTCACAGATATTACCAAAAGCGACACTGAAACTTTCACAGACGACAAACAGAAAGCCATGCTATCCTTATCCTGCACCTGAGACTAGATTTCAGCAATTAACCTGAGGATCTAGTGAGAGTTTAAACTGATAATTACTAAGAACTCACTGATCATTTTCTTTGAATTATGGATTGCTACCAATCATAGTACTGGGCAAATATGCCTACAAAAACTGGAACTCTACAGGAAGCGGTAAGACAGCAATGCCAGTGTGTAACTTTATCTAGAACAGCTGGGTTTGGGTTTTTGGTGGGGTTTTTTTGTTTGTTTGTTTTGGGCTTGTTTTGTTTTGTTGTTGTTTTGGTTTGGTTTTGGTTTTTTTGTTTGATTGGTTGGTTGGTTTTTTTGTTCATTGAGTTTTGAGTTTTCATTTTTTAAAAAATTTATTTTTCTAAGACTGTGAGGCCTGATCCACTTGGGAATGCCAAGGGTTGTAGATCAGTGAACTGTCTGGTTATGAACAGCACTGTATAGAACCAGACTGCTGAACTAAAATGGAAGTGCAGATGGAATAGGCAGAAATAAGTATTTGCATTGGATGATTCATGCATATGAACTCTTTAGGAACCAACCTAAACCAGTCTATCTGATCTGCATCCCAAACAGGGGCTTACCTAGAACTACATTCAGACCTATATAGGTATTGTCACTAAATACAGATGGTATTTTATATTTCAGTATTGCATCCATAAAGTACTAAGCTTGTGTCCTCCCATTTACCACTATGCTCTGCATTACTGCATTTTCTCTGTAAGTCCACCTAAACTACATTGCAGAAAAAAATGTCGAGGTAACCAAATGTTAAGGTAATAGGCAAGATCCTCTTCTTGCCAAATGCAGAAGAAATCCTGGAAGGGGACTTCAGTATGTTCTTAAATATTTTCAAATCCCAGTACATTGAATGAGACTTGAGACTATCTCAACTTGAAACCAGTGGAAGGTAGAAACAGAAGATAAAAATGTCGCTCAAAGATTATTTAGTAACTGTTGTGCACATGGTCACTGCTCACTTTTTTAATACATGAGGACATGGAAGCTAATCTTCCTCTTATTCCTCCATTTATCTTTTTAACCAACAGTTTGAGCAAAGAAAAAGACCATCACTGATGCCTTCTCTTACCAACAGCTCTGAAACCAAACTGGTGTGAGAGCAGAGATCCAAAATTACTGCCAGAAAATACAACTAGTTTTCTGCTACTGCAAGGACTCTAACAAGGTAGTGTCTGTTGAAACATTTTGATTTGTAAGGGAAAATCCAACTGTCATTTCAAACCTAAACTTTTTCTTCCCTAACACATCTGCCTAATTTTTTCCCAGTTCTGAAATCTATTGTTATTAATAAGTTGGGGGCCTGTTAGAAAGACAGTATTCTTCTCTAACTGATGTAATTATAGACTTTATAAACTAACTTTTTCATAGATGTTTTACACACTAAAATTTTATTTATTTTTCATTATTTTTTCATTAATTTTCTTTAGTTTTAAGGTAAGAGTCACTTGATGTAAAGTCATAAGGTATGTTGTAATTTTCACCACAGTAAATTTAAATGAACATAAATTAATTACTTAAATATTTAGTCACATAAAATTGTGTTTCTTTTTTCATTAATAACAATGGAAGTTCTGTAAGCAAGTGGTCTTTCTTCATAAAGGGCTTGTAGAACACTCATTCATGTAAGCAGCTTTTGATGGAAAGACCTTTGAAATTCAAAACCAGTTTGCTCTTAAGATCAGGTGTTCTCTTAAAAATTAAGCTTTTGGTAACTTCCTTTATGTTTGAAAAAAAAAATCAAGGAAAAAAGCTTCAGGGGTAAATTTACTTAAATCCTTTTTATTTATGATGAGGAAATACCTAAGATTTCCCCAGTAAAATCAAACAGCAAGATCATGGTAATGGACAAACTGATGATGCCTGAATGTACTTATACATTGGCTACTTGAGATCTCATGTAACAATTAAAAGAAAAATTGTATCTGGACAGAAAATTGCAGCCAGCAATATTCAACAATTCCAACAGACTATTTATTTTCATTTCATGAGATTTCTCTGGTAGTGTTGTCTGTATCCTATGATATGAAGCATTTAAATGTAAAAGAAATTCGTAATTATATAATTTAAAGCTTTTTCACTTGGTATTTCCTCCCAATGCCCTGATAATGTCAGAAACATGACTCCTCCATTGTCAGCCCTTAGACAGGTTATCTGTGGGTTGAGATTTAAGGAAGTTAGGTCCTGATCATTGTGATACAGTAGAAATTTTCTTCATGAATCAACAGTGATTCAGTAGTCGTATAACTTTGGGGAATAGTTGTACAAGTAAAAGTCCATGAAATATGAGCAATTCATTTTTTTACTCTAGTAGTTCCTGGGATAAGAAATACTGTTAATCAGTTATACTTCAGTAGGAAGGACTGAAGAAGTATTTTCTTGTAGAACAGATTTGAAGCAAGCTAAGGAACATGGTTGATGCAAAAATGACAAAGAGACATCGAGGCAGTGGGGGATACATTAATGCCACCCCATTTTAACTTGCACTTCCACTTCTCCCTTTTGCATCCATCCTTCTTTCTCCTGGCTGGAGAGAAGATAAGGAAGAAGGGTGTCCCTTATTTTTTTCCTTCCTCTACTTACTTTTCAGCCATCAGTGAAACATTTTTCATTTTTCCTCTCTTGTCACTCCTTTTTTGCCTGTGTAAATGGATTTTGGCAGTACTGGTGAATCACGCAAAAATGAGTGCTTTGGTGAGAAAAACTAGAAACCTCTGGCACGTTGGGAAATCTGGAGTGCTACATTCTACATTTCCACTTTCACATCACGTCTCCCCCTCCTTGCAGTGACTTATCTTTATAGTTAACCTTATCAGTGGATAAATAACATCTAATAAGGAAAGCAATTTTAACAGCTAGTCCTTAAGAGAACTCATCAGAGTATGAAGTTAAAGCCAAAGAAGGCATATACCCATAAGACTAAAGTAACTGTATTTTTCATAATCAATTCTTAAAGTATTTTCTGCATATTCACAAGACAGACTGCTTTTATTGCATATGTTTGGAATAATGCTGTATTAAAATCTATAACTATATAATTAAATAGTGAGTTTATTTGGAAAAAATATAGTACCTATTTTATACACTTCTATCACAGTTTTTGGTTGGTTTGGTTTTTTTGATTTTAAAATAGTTGGGATCCAAAAAGGAGAGGAGTATTTAAAAACTAAGTCGTGGAGTATTTTCTTGAGGATTCCCCACAAATTTTATGAATAATCACGGAAAATACTAAGTCCTAATTTTTATTCAGTTACAGGCTATTCCTGCTCAAACTTACTGTTCGTTGTCCCAGACTGAAACACGTGAGAGTTCTTCTCACAAAATTTTAAGCCGCTTGGTACTTAGCAGTCTTTCAAGACTGCTCTAATGAATCTTTTGTCCATAAACAGAAAATCAAGCCTTTGCAAGCCTCACTCCTACTGTAATCCCACCACTGTTCAGTTTTCTGTTCCATATGATAACTTTCTGTCAGAATAAGCTACATTATGTAAAATGAGTTAAACCATTTCAGAAATCATTTTTTTTAATCACTAACTAGTTTAGTTTGTTACTACTAAAAAAAGAAAACTGTGTTGTAACTATCTTAGAATTGTTTCAACTTAGCAGTATTCTTTGCCTCAGCTTGCCAGTTCGTATACTTCCAATATCCCCTGGTGAGTTGGTTGAAATCAAACAAAAATATTCCTTAGTGGCACTATTGTCTATTACGCTTGTAAATAAAACATACACAGCAACAGGACACATGAGGAAAACAGATGATATGATTAAAGACAGTATATGACAGGATGAAAGATTAAAGACTGTCAGGACTGATTTGTTAAATTGTTGCTAAAGCCTATTTCCATGTAAAGCACATTAAACCTGAAAAATGTCCAAGCAGTAGCTAGAATGACCAAATTCCTGCTCAGGAAGACCCCTAAGTGATTTCAGCAAATGTTCGGGGTTTTTTAATCCTTTTGAAATCACGGGCTTCCTTCTTACTACAAACGGTGGAGCAAAGGCCACAGAAGAGCTAGTTTCCCTGAATTAAAAACCCTGCTGACTTTTTTTCCATTCTGTCCCCACTTTGGTAGAAATTATATGTTGTCATGCATTAAATTCTGGTGCTTTGTGTGGGAGGCTGTAATGACCCATCACTCCCCAGGAAAGGGGCAAATCCTTTTCACAGCTTGTTTGTATACAAACATCTTGAGCCCTGAGATCCTCAGCATCTTTTCCATAGATGTTGAGCATGACTGGCACCTAGCCCTGGTGAGTCCTGGTGAGTCTAAGGCTCGGCTGTGCCCAGGCAGTGATATACATCTGTTCTTTGTTTCACCTCTATTTTTTCAAAGAACTGGTAAATTCAATAGAATTCAATCCATGTCTGTGTTTTTAACCTAGGTCTTTGGTTCCCTTCTTTACCTTCAGCCCACTGTTTTAACCTAACAGAAATGTGGTATTCAAGTTAGATCTTGTCCAGGAAAGGAGTTCTTACTGTTTTCTGAAGAGATGTTGAGCATGAACATTCAGGTGTTCTGAAATTCTACCACTATAAAGGAGTAATATTTTTTGTATGTCAAATGCAATTTTTTTATGCTGATATTTTGCAGAGATTAAAAAAAGCCCACTGGCTCTTGATGATAGATGCTGTTTGGAGAAACTACCGTGTTTATTTGCTTTTGCTGAAGAACACAGCAATCATGTAGGCTTGATAAGTCAGTGATTATTTCAGTACAAACCTAATCATGATTAGTAAGTGGAAAGGGGACAACCATCTCTTCTTAGTGCTAACAAGCCACCCTTATTCAGCATTAGAAAAACAGTTTTAAAGCAGGTAGATAGAACTATGCTGGCAGTAAGTCAAGCAGTTTCAAATGATTTCCTATTACAGGCTTGAGAAGCTCTCCCTAGAAGATTGTGCTCCAATCAGTGTATGGACAGGTCCCTGAGCAGAGACTCACAATATGCATCTATTGGCACAGTTCAGAGGACAGCAAAGATGACTTGAAATTGCCAGAAGCAACAGAAGGCATTCCTGCTGTCTGCTTCTAAACTCTGCAAATCTAATGCAAATCTTTAGCTCTGATAAGTGGAACTTGCCAAGGCAGAGAACGGAGCAAAAATCTTAGAATGAAATAAATTTAATAACTCATCCCTCATCCTGAGAACAGGCTTGGGAAAGGCAATCCCTCTGCAATCAGGGAATTGTATTTCAATATGTGTAATACCTGTGAAATTTTGAGGTAAGATTTCCCATCCGTCTCTCCTTGAATAAAGCTTACTCCTGGACTTCCCTGTTGCCTTCTAAAGGGTGTTATCCCAAAGGATCAGAAATAGCCACAGGCTGTTCATCCTTTGAGAGCATGGTCACCATGAAGAGGCATAACAACGTCAAGGTTTGTGTTTGGTGGATTTAATTCCTCTTCTGCTGAAGGGGTAGTCACACAAGGAAAACAAATACAGCTGGTGTTAGCTGGCAGCCCCCGTAGCCCTCACTGCAAACCTCATTAAAGAGGCTGATTTTGTAAATGCCAGAATTAGTGACCCCCTCACTTGCTGAGATGATGTCCAGGTAAGCTGGAGACATACTGCTGGTCAGCTGCTTTCACTACAGCTGTCCAAAGCAGCTCTGGGAATGGTTACCATGGGAGTCAACCACAGAAATTATCCATGTGGCACCTTTCTGACATAACACACTGAGGCAAGGGCAGGGGAGCTTATTGTGAGAGATTGAAAATATCAGACTTTCTGGGTTTTCTGAGGTGTTCTCACCTCACCTCTGTGGCTTATGCTGAGCTGAATAAGCAACTATGTCCAAATCTACAGCCTAAGGATTTCTAGATTAGCCCATTCAATTTTCACTTCTCAAACTTCTCAAAATACATTTTTGGAATAACATACAATCTTCATACTAGTAATTACAGTGCCATGTGAGTCAAAACTCACATGTGTACAGCATTAATGTAACAATTTCTCTTGGGAAACAAAATATATTTTTTTGTATTACTGTGTTAGAATTTATTTTGATGAGGAAAGTTGTTTAATAAACAAAAGACAGAATTTTGTTTCAAACTTGTAAATGTATCAGAAACAAGTGGACAGATTTTTAAAAGCCTTCTCACGTAAGAGGGATTGTATGGCCAGAGTATGCAATCCCAGAAACTTCCATGGGATTTCTGTGGTCAGGCTTTCAAATAAGTCATTTAGCTACTTAAGTTTTGCGAACCCAACTATTTTTAAATGAAATAACTATAAAGAAATCATAAACACATAAAGGCAAATAAAGTCAGATGACAACTGGGCATGTTAGGTCCAATCTTATGGTACAACTAAACTGGACAGCTCACCTAAAAGCAACTGTAGCTAACGTGCTCTTTTCCAGCTATAACAGACTTTTTACCAATGATGCATCATCTGCAAAAGAGGGGAGTGCCTCCACCTTGGTGGTCACCTGTGGACAGAGGGGCACCCATTTGTGCCTGTTTTCCATGTGTTTGCCATCAGATTGGGGTCAGCTCCTGTGCAGTCACAATGAATGGGTTAGATGACCCAGTCTGTACTGGTGCTCATATGCGACAGACTTTTGTGACATTGATAGAAACTCTTCAGCTGGTAGAAACTTTTCTGTTTTTCTTTTGTTGCAATAAAATGGAGTAGTACAGCTGGTACAGAAGAAACTTACCCCATCATTGGTAGTCATCCTTCTGGTTCTAGAAGGAGCCTTCACTGCCCTGGGAACTGTTTGGCTATACAGCACCTTATAAGCACTTAGGACCTTATTCTTCTAACACTTGGTATACAATATGCAATTGTTCAGAAGACAAAGGCACTATGAAAGAAAAATTACACATCCTGTGCCATGTTTCTCTGCAAGCTGAACTCTTTCTGTAAGAGAAAACTTTGCTTGATTCCCACACCATGAAGATGTGAACAAAGACATGACCGATGTGGTTAATGCTATTGTAGTGTTGCATCTATTTTCCCATGTCTCTTGGGAGTATCTCAGCAATTTGCTGTTGTACAAAGACATCACCCACAGCATCTACTCTTTGAAATAACCTTGCTAAGCTTAAGTATGGCTTTTTAACTGGAAGAACCTTTAGGACCTTCTTTTGACGTATCTGAATCTAAGCAGGAATCAACAGCTTCTCACACTGCATCTGCTTTCTTTCTGTTCATACAATTAATTATTTGGCTCAACTACAATGAGAAATACAGGTGCAGTTTTCCATTAAGCTAATGGAAACTATGAAAATACTTTCCAAGGAATTAATCTGGCTACTAAGATATATCACATTCCAATTAACTGTATGGTAAAAGATGATTTCATAATGACAAGGCTGGAATTTCACTGTAGTGCCCTTTTAGATGAGCAGAAGCTGAAAACTTTTTGTTGAATATCCTGTCTGTTTTAAAGAAAGGGAGAAGCTAGCAAATACCAGAAATGTTTACTTCTTTCTTTATATGTCAGTCTTATTTATGGGAGAAATTCTACCAGACTGGTCTCAATTTTGTTCTCTAGGGAACAGGGAAGAGGAAGGAGAGAGACAGGGAACAGAAGAGTGAGTGCAAGAGTTGCATCAATGTAACTGTAATCTGAGGTCACAAGAAGATGGAAAAGGGTTCGTTCTTGTAAGGTTCGGGATTGAGCCTTATACCCCGTGCCCCGTTTTCTGCAACTATTTTGCAATGTTTATTATGCTTAAAGGAAATGTAAACATCTGTTACATTTATACACTGGGGTGCTTGAAGAATGCATTTGCAAGAGCTCGATGTGCAGTTTGATCATCTCCTGTGCTCCTCTCACATAGAGATGTAAAGGGAGGATGGGGGATTAGGCTGTTCCCATGTACAGGATTTTACCAGAGCAGAATCGTAACAGGCACTGCATCTGCTCCAGCAGAAGGACCTGTACGAATACATGCAGAGTAATTACAGGACTTGTCTTTTTCCCAAAGGAAAAGACAAAGGAATTGCATTCTTTTGGGGGGTTATTTTCCTCTTTTATTTTTTTTTTTTTTTCCCCACAATCGTAAGGCATAAACTGATTTTTTCGGAGCATCTGAAGTTCTCTATGTTGGTCCCGTGTCTGCTTAAAGAGGCAATGAGAGCTCCAACAACCTGCACGGAGGGAGGCACCCTCACTGCGAGCAGGAGCTGTGCCCGATGGCCCCGCTGCGCTGCCAGCCTGCCCAGACCCGAGCCCGCCGCCGGCCCCGGCCCGCCTGCAGCGCGGCCGCTCCGGGCGCCCCCGCCCGTCAGAGCCCGGGGGGAGCCGGGGCTGCGGAGCAGCGCCACTCCCCGACACCCCGACATCCCTCCCCGGGCCCCGGCTCAGGGCCGGGCTTCCAAGGCGCGCAAGACGATCTGCCCCGGCGGAGGCTACAGCCACGGACCGTCAAGACAAGGGGCAGGAAGGACACACTGGACGGGACACACGGGGACCGGACAGCGGGAAAATAAAGGATCCTCCTACCCTGAGGGCTCCCTCACTGACTCTGCTGTGTACCTGCTCTGCTCCTCCACGCTGCGATTCTCCGGCGCCCGCCACTCGGGCAAGGTGCTGGCGCACAGCACCACCATGGACACAATGACGAACAGGATGGAGACGGTGGCCAGGACCTGGGCGGCCACGGAAGACGTGGGCTCCTCAAAAGTCCTCCTCATCCTCTCGAGCCACTTCCTGCCCTCGGCTCCCGGTGGCCGCCGGCCCTTGCCCTCGGGGCCGCCATTCGGCTCCTCCGCCGCGTAGTAGGTGCACGTCTCGGACATGCGGTCGTCGAGGCGGCGCTGGCAGCAGTAGTCGAGGTGGGAGCCCTCCAGCCCCCAGTAGATCATCTCGTTGTAGAAGGAGAGCTCGCACATGTGCGGCACGAAGCGCAGGTGGCCGTGCCGGACGTACAGCATGATGAAGCCGAAGGCCTCCGAGTGCCTGTCGAAGAAGTACTCGTTCCGCTCCCGGTCGTAGTCGTCGCACACCTCCAGAACGTCCTGCTCCGAGAGGCAGCCGTGCAGGCGGCTCACCCGGCGCAGCGGGAAATCCTTCAGCACCTCCCGGGAGAAGGAGTACCGGGTGCCCCCGACGTTCAACACCACCGAG
>VYXD01003077.1:29415-47931 GCA_013397195.1 Hylia prasina
CAAGAAAAGCTCTAAGTGAAGTGTTTGAGCAAGATGCATCTCGCTCCTTGTTCGCGACAGCCGACGGCCAGCTCCTGTCTTTTCCAGCTCGTTTGTCTGCCTGCCGGGGCGGCGGGAAGCGGCGCCGCAGCGCTGGGCTTCCCTGCAACACGGAGGGTTCTTGTCACAGCCCATGCACCCCGGCCCTCCGCCGTGCGCATCTGGATAGGGAGACTTCTCTTCCTCCTCAGAGAGTGCATGGACATCAGGAAGTACCAGGTCCAGTGGGCAGTCGTCTTCACCCTGCTTCTGCCCATTCTGGTCTCACGTGTCTGCTCCTGCAGCTTCCTGCGTTCCTGTCTCTTGCACGTGTTCTCAAGATTTAAGCAGTTATTACCCGCTACGACCCTGTTTGCACTCTAAAGCTTTGGTTTAATTTAGCTGCATCAAGTACAGGGAGTTAATTTCTGCTATTAAAGGGGGTTTTAATTCATTTTTTTACCCGAATATGACAGTTCTCCAAACTGAGGTATTTTCTGGGCTCATTAACATCTGGAATGTCTTGGGCCAAAAGCAGGCAAGACACAACTCTCCCTTTCAATGAGATGCTTCCAAGTTATCAAGGAGAAAGGGCAGGTTAGTGTGTCCTTTCCAAACCAATGCCAAAGATTTGTCACTCAGGTGTTGTGTTTAAAAGGGAATTCAGGTTAAACTAGTGTTTTCCCATACCCCTTCTTTGTGGCTTTAGATGTATGCACTTTGTGGGTTGTTCTTGCTGCCATGTTACTTTATCAGCTGAGATTTCTAAGTCACGTTTAGGCGTATCAAAATAAATGAATAGTTGTCTAATTGTGTAGTAAAAATTGGGTTTTCTTTTAAAAATGAGAATGATATTAAGCGGTACTATTTTTAAGCCTCTTTGTCATCCTCTAAAAGATGCTTTAGCGAGACCCTAATCGATGTCCCCGTTCCCGCGGAGAGAATCCCGCGGTCTCTGGCTGTGCCACAGCGCGGCCACGAGAGGGCGCTGTTACTCATCGTTCCCGGGTCGTTTCCCGCTTTCCGCAAGAAACCCACCCGAGCTCCAAAGTGCTGTCAAGTACACGCGCCAGCGCGTTCTGGCACAGTAGGGTCATTTATGATGTCTGCTTAGTCATGCTGATGTCTGTTTCCATATAGCTGGAAGGGTTTTTCCTTCCAGCAGCTGCTTTCACAGAACCATCAAATCATTTCCCTTGGAAAAGACCTTTAAGGTCACCGAGTCCAACCATTAACCCTGCGCTGCCAAGTCCAGGACTAAACCATGTCCCTAAGCACCACATCTACACATATTTTAAATATCTCCAGGGATGGTAACTCAACCACTTCCCTGGTAGAGTTAATATATTTTTCTGTTTGTTAATTTTATAAGCAGCAAGCACTAAACTTCTCCCTTCTTTGATGTATACTCTCTGTATTTCATTCTCTCAGGAACAATCACTAGAAAAGCTGCTTAAAAAATTAAATAGCAAAATCTGACTAGAAGTCTGACAGTGCTAATGAGTTACCCAGGTGCTTTTGACTTTGCAATTTGTCAGGCTTCCTGCTCCATATGTTCTAACCATCATTCATAGGGAGCTTGCAGAGGAAGCGAGCACAAATAACACAGCTTGAAGACACACATTTACTAACTGTATTGAAATATTGGTTGGAGTGTATGTTCCAGAAATTATTTCAAGAGGAACAAAGCTTTGTGTGCTAAGAAGCCGTCTGGCAAAATAGGTAAACAGGTAAAGTGCTGGCCTGACAAGACTTCATCTTTAAAGTGCATTGCTTGATGAGGCATTGTGAGTTCATTAATGCCTACTCCTATTTCTGGTTTTCAGTTTCTTTTAAATATAGAATATAATTATTTCCTCCTTCAGAATTACACCGTTGAATATTCAATATAAGCAAAGCTAACCTGGAAACAGTGATGTTTTCTTTTCCTCTTTAGCTTGACATGTACAGCTCTAGTTATTTTAGTTATAATGGCTGACTTCCAATTGAGGAGATTTGTCCTAGTGAGCTGGTGTCAACAACTGTAAAGTATATCTTCTTAGAGAAGGAACAGCAATTTACTAGGAACAAAACCTGAGATTTTAGATAGAATTTGCAGGTTTTGAATAAAAAAAATTGACTTCTCATTTCTTGACTTTTGAGATTGGTTACCCCGTTGGAGTTGTGAAATAGCAGATTTGTTGTACTAGAGCTGCCTAATTTTTGAGGAGACTTCACTTAGTGTAAACTATTTTTTTTTTGTGGTAGTGGTGTTTAATTTTGTGACTGAATGTCACAAAAAATTAGAAGAAATAAGATGGAGAACCAAAACACTGAAGACTTTTTTGACCATAAGCAAAACGTTCAGTAATGTATTAAGAGAAAGATCTTTTTAAAGGCAATTCTGTAACAAAAAAGTGTGTTTGAAAGTTCCATCTGTCCTGATTCGAAAACTGATACATAATTGGTGAAAAAAAAAAAAAAGGCAGGTGACCAAATAAATTCATTGAGGTCAGCATAGAAATTCATAAAGAGTATTCACTCTATATGTTAAAAAATTATGAGGCATAAAGATAAACTTTAGAAGGATTTAGCAGGCTAATGATAGTTGTGTTCAGGTGGTTATAGTGCTGGTTTGTTTTTGATTTGGCTTGAGTTTTTAGGTTCTGGATATACTGCTGGGATGCTGAATCGAAGCAATTATGTTTTTCCTGGTCTTATAGTTGTTATCCTGTGCTACCCAGGAGGAACTTCACAATTAATAGTAATTATGTAAAACTAGCTTTCTTTATGTCAACATTTATCTTCATAGCTTGCACTGTGCTATTGCATCCTGGGGGTATTTAATGAACTTGAAATATTTTCTACAGCTTCTAAATCTTTCTGGCTCCATGCTGAGACCAGTGCTCTGTGTTCTGAGTGCAGCTCTAAGCTTGCTGTTAGAAAAGAGGGTCTTTACTTGCATTCTGTATGTCAAAAAAATGGTATATTTTGATGGCAGGCATTTTTCATAACTTGGGATGAGATTCTGTTCCTACTGAGGTAGCTACTGAATGCTGTTGACTTCAATGCAAGCAAAATTGGCTTTTAGTGGGCTGCCTTGTCAGGAATCTTGATTATTTTTATGACTACAACATGTAGGAACTCTAGTTGTGGAGCAGGTTGCCATGATGATAGACTTGTAAACACAGAACAAAAAAATCTTCCTGGCTAGGGAGTATATAGTATATAACGTGTAAAATTGTGGGGGGAAAACACCAATCTTTTTGGTAATAAACATATTGCCACATTTAGCCATCTCTCTCTTAATTATTTAGAAAGGCAATATATAAAGAACAGAACAAATACTTCAAAAGGTTCTGCATGCACAGATGGACTATGGTTTGCATTTATCTTTCATTTAGGGCTTGGGAAAAATGGTTTCAAATAGATTTTTTTTTTTTTAAATTCTCACTTCTCTGCACTAAACCCCCTCTACTTCAGTCTGGCTATGTACAAAACCTTTCAGGAGATGAGCCTATTGCCACATATAATTACCAAACAAACAGCCTAATGACAGATGCAGGATTGTCAGTGGCACCTGACATAAGAGTACAAGTTCCCTTGTCACTGAAGCACTTATAAAAATCTGAATAATTTTGAATATAAGTGTTTCTAAAAATGGATGAATGACATTTAGTAGGGAACTGGGTATTCAGTATATATACATATGCACAGAATACAATCTGTAGTTGACATTTATTATGAGACTAACTTCATGAAACATGATATCGGTTTGGGAAATTTGGCTGGGAACAATTAAGATTTGATCCTGGAGATTTAATATGTTTGTGGGTCAGACTGTGAGATTTTTTAATGTGAGAGACAACTGCCTTCTCTGTTTTCCTTCACCTCTGTATTGAGAAACTCCCAGCAAAACTTCTTGTCCCTGATCCTGGGCTAATTACCACCACTATTACATTTTCTATGATCATTGAATCAGATGAAGCCCTTTTGGGCAGAGATGGTTACTAACTGGGAGAATAAACCAGTTTGTTACATCTGAACTCAAGGCAGGCAGATAGAAAGCCCAGAGAGGACATTTCTCGCCTGAGGGAGGTGATTAGAAGGAGACTTGATAATGGATAATTCAAAGGCATGACCATATCCTCACAGGAGAGTACAACATGGGAATGTGTTTTCACACCAGAGAGATTCTTTTTCCTACCAAGGAGAAGGGAAAACAGCCTGAAGAGAAGATGGAGAGAAATAATAGGATTTGAAGAAGCCATGTATGTGGGTGAATCCTAAGTGTGCTCTTAGAATAAGAAGAATAGGTCCAGCTAAATGGACATTAAGCATTGTTTTGTCACAGTCTTACCCTTTTTTTTTTTTTTTTTTTTTGCACTGGCTAACATAAAGAGCTACTGTTCTGCTTTTTTCTTTGTGGGGTTTTTTTTTCATTTGCATCCTCAACAAAGGCCATGAGTTCTGTTTACTTACCTAAACATACAGGAGTTAATGCCACTTGAGGTGCCCTCCATTTTCTCCCTAGTACCTCGCTATAGGGCAAGAGAAAATGTCCCCAGCATTGTCCCCTAAACCCGGGGAAGGTTTAGGTTGGATATTAGGATACATTTATTGACCAGAAGGGATACTAAGTATTGGAAAGACTGCCCAGGGAAGTGGTTGAATCATCATCCATGGAGGTGTTGAAAAGAGGTGTAGATGTGGCACTTAGGGACATGGTTTAGTGATGAACGTGGCCTGCTGGGGTAATGGTTGTGCTCAATCACCTAAGAGGTCTTTTTAAACCAAAGTGATTCCATGATTCTGTGATTTACCCTCTTCTCACCTGCTGCTCCAGTAGTGCATGAGCCTTTTTTGTCCCATCTGGCAGCCCCCGTGGATGTCCAGCATGCCATACAGGGGACACTTCAGTTAGGTAACTGAACTGAGCCCTCAGCATCTGTTTGGCCTCTTGGAAGCACAGGATCAGAAGCTTGGAAGTTTGGGTCTCAGGTCAGGTGCCCTGGTGCGTCACTCATGGCCTTTGGGAAGGGAATTCAGGCAGCTGCAACACCAAAATCCCATTGCTGGAGACTTCTGCAGAGCCATTAAAAACAGCACACATTGCTCTGACTGCTTATTTAAAGGAGGTGACAAGCCTGGAGGTCTAATTAGGTGAAATGTAATCACAGTGAATTAGTGTCTCACAAGTAGAGTTTTACTGGATCTGTGGAAAAAATATTTGAAAGTGAAGTTTCTGGTTAATTTCTTCTATTCCTTAGTGAGAAATCCTATACTTCTTCATTTTAGGTCTCCAAAGTTTTAGGGGAAGTTTAGACAGAAACTCTGTCTTGCTATTATGCTGCTCTAAACGTCACACTTCAGAGGAAATGAAGTTAAATAAGGCATTTTCGAAAATGGTTTCTTTTTTTATTTTTTTTCCTATTACGAATAGGGGAAATATTTCTTTCTTCTGCTCTTCACAAATGCATCATTGTTAACTACTGTCCACTTGATTGTACCAAACTATAATAAATGATGCAGAATTAGGTCTTACCTAACACTCAGGCATGCAAAATTCAGTATTTCTAGCTATGTAATGGAGATAATGGTGTGATCACCTTAACTTCCAACTCTGGGACATAATCCAGTCTCTTGCATCATTTAGCAAAGATTTTACCCCTTACATGGAGAAATTTATTTCTAAAAAGGATTATTCAGCTTTTTTTATCATACATGTTCTTTCAGAGGTCCCAGAAACTCTTCCTGTTGAAGAAAATCAATTTATGACAATGATCAAGCTTGCTAACTTAGATAAATATTTGGATGACTATTTAGAACTCAAAGAGGATGCTCAGATTCTCAAAAGACTAAATCTGCCGTCAAATACTCATCCACTTAAAATTAATAAATTCTTAGTGTAAATCCTTTGATTCTTAGAGAAAATGAGATCAGGTGTCTTTACAAAATACCTTTTTTCCCTGAGCCTCTTGGAGCATTAGAGAGAGTGCAGGAGGATGTTACCCTTTTTCAGGGCACAGGCAGACCTGGCTCTGCAGTGCAACGAGGTGTTAAAACCTTCCTGTTATCAGAGCTTCGGGAACAAGTGGAGCATGGCTCGATTACAGTTCCAGGAGAGCCAATAAAGCTGCTCTGTCCTGAGCTGGCAGCACAGGACATTAAATGACAGCTTACTCTTCATGGCTGGGCAGAAATAAGCTAAAGATTCCTTACTGCTTTCTATAACTTCTCTGCAAAATCCTGGAGAGGACTCTGGCTTCCACAAATAGGTTACAAAACTGGGTTGCAGGTAGGCAGTTGTAGACAGGTCTCCCCGGGTGCCGACATAATCACCGTCAGCATCTGAACAAAGCACATAGATGCTCCCCAAGTTCACTGGTGCAAGTTAGTATCTGCTTTCAGGAGCAGTAACTTCTCACCATTTGCATCAAGTGACTCTTTCCTAAATGATGCAAGAGACTGGATTATGTCCAGGAGTTCGAAGTTAAAGTGAGCACACCATTATCTCAGGTACACAGCTAGAAATGTCTCCTAGGCAAAATGAGTCTGTCTTTCTCTGCCTTCATTTTATGAAGGAAAAGTGGCCCTCATAAGGGTGTTTTTTAGTTATGACTTCAAGATGTAACCACTGGTGGTCTGAATCAGGTACAAATCCTTGTGACAAAATCCACCAGAATGATCTGGTAGATTGAGCACCGTTTAGACAGAAGAGATAGTGAAATATCTGAGAATTTGGCTTTCAAGATTGAAACAACTTTATGAGAACATATTTTTATTTATTTCACACTGTGAAAATATTCATTTGTGTACAGTTTTTATGCTGTATTGTTCTCTGCTATAAGTTACTGCAGCTTCATTTTGTGCAAGTAGAGCTTTCATGATTTATTTTTTTTTAACATGTATTTTTGCCTATTTCAACACACTTTAGTTTCTCTTCTGGCAACTGCAGATCCTACCTACATGCAGACCTGCCCCCACATTTTAAGTCAAGTGTCACTAAAGTTACAGATTCTGAGTAGTTTTGTGCAAAGCTTCAATATGTTGATTAATTGTTCTTTTCCTGCTAATTAGAGGAGGGAAAGGTAAATTCCACACCCTCTCTTTGGGGAGAGAGGAGTGGAATCTGGAGAAGGAGCAGTTTGCCTGTGATATCCCTTTAAAATATGTGTCAAATTCATAAAGAAATTGCAGCTGAAAAAGAACCATCACGTGGTGTGATGGGAAGTGCTGCTGGTGGACTCGGCAGTGCTCACAACCAGTTGTGTCAGGCTGAAACGGAAGGGCAAGTGGGCCACCTGCATTGCTGTCATGGCCACTGCCTCTGACTCAGCTGCTGATGTACCTGCAGGACGTAAGGATAATCAACCGGCATTAGCAATTTAGTCAGCCCTTAATTTCCCTGCTTCCCATGGCGATAAACTGTGAAACTGAGCTGCTGAGGTTGGAGTGACTTTGGCACATCTTTGCCATCTAGTTAGGGCTGACTCTAGCTTTGAGAGAGGAGAAAAAAACTAATAATCACAACAGTGATGATAAAACAGGTATTTCCTGGAAAGGATGCCTAGGAAACAAATTGGTAATATTGTCTGCAGAGCCAAGTATGCAAACTTATTCTGATAAAGATTTTTGGGAAATTTGGGTTTTTACATGTTAAGCTGCCCAGGCAGGTTTATAGATGTGTCTTTGCAGGAGCCAGAATAAAATAGATTGCTCATTGCAGATTCTAAAGTGTGGTTTCCTTTGATCCATGTGAGTTTGTTTTGTGTTTCTTCATATTTTATTTTTTATTTAACTATTGCACAAACAAGGCAGGAGACATCAGTAATCTTATAATCATGGCAAGGAAAAGTTTGTAGACATCTCTTTAGAAAAGCTTAGCATGATTTAATGAGATGCACTGCTCTGTGTTGCACTTCAATGAATATAATATTGGCCTGACTCTCAAAAGTGGGAGATTATAGTAAGTAACACAGAAGCTCATTTCAGAAGACTTCAACACCTTAGCAGCAAGCCTCTGCCCTTAGACTGCAGCATTCAGCTGTTGGAACTTCTTTCTGTTTGGAGGTTTGGACTTCTTATTTTTATTATTTTATTTATTTGGTTGTTTATGTTGTATTGTGGTATTATGCTGAATACTTCAAAACATGGTCTTAGGATCATGTTGTTTTCTTCTTTTTCTGTAGAGTATTGTTATCAAATCATTAACACATTTTTCCCTTAGCACTTCTAAATGCATCTCTTTCTCTTCTCTCTTTTTTAGAAATTTCATCTGCTTAAACATTTGTGCTGCAAAGCAGATTTCAAACTGGGAACGGACATCTCATGTTTGTACTGCAGTTTGATTGTTTTTCTCCTATAGTTATATCTTTAATTTGGAGATCTGTCATTAGTTCACCAATTTATACTGCTGACTTTCTGTCTTCTTCCTAACTAATTTTCTAATTCATTTATTAAAAACTATATTTTTTTCCAAAAGAGAAGAATAGGGAAGATTAAACAACAACAACAACAAAATAAAACTAAAAGTTAAAAAAAAAATTTAAACCCACGTTCATTGATAAAAACATTGGACCGAAATCTCATGCTTCTGTCTTCCAGGAGCTGTACTAGGAACTATTTGTGAGTGTCCTCCTCATTAAGTCATACGTTCATCTTCTCTCCTGCTCTCTTCTTAGCACCAAGCATCTTTTTCTAAAAAGAGGATGGTGAGGAGTTCCCTACTCAGCATGGGCTGTGGTCACCCATTCTAAGATGTGTGAAGTTGCCAGGGCCTGGGTCCCAGCAGAAATTAAGGACGTGCCAGAACCTGTTGCTTTCATTATTTCCAGAGATTATTTGGAAAATATTCCTTACAACCTCCTCCAATTTCTTAAATTCAGCATTTCAGTGGCTTCGTAGAACATGAAAAATACTCAGCCAAATGTGTAGTTGGATTGTCTGCTCACACAGCTGATTTTTGCATTTCTCTTACACTTCTGTTATTTCCTGAGGAGCAATCCTTGAAAGCTGAGAGGAACACAAGCCTGTGGAGCTGTGATTTCTAACCCTGCACTTCTCGGTGGCTTTGTGGGAGTGAGCATGTTGAAGCATCCCCGTATTTCTCCTCCCGGTGTGCCAGAGGGGCCTGGCAGACCTGTTACCAATCTGAAGCTTAAGGTTTCCTATCCCATACTAGGGCAGAACAGAGATGCACAGTCTTCCTTTCATGGGCTTGGGTCTTAAAAGATTCAACCTATTGCTGAATTTTGTAATTATGTAACCAAGTTCTTTTGCCATCCCCAAGGGTGTGTTTCCAGTGGATGAACTCAACCATACCAATAGAGTTATTCTGAATTTACACAAGTGTGACAGAGTTAATAATGGATCCGTATTTCTGAATCTCTGTAGGCAAATAAAGTAATACAATTGCATTGCTAATAATGATGGCCCGTCTAGTATGCCAGTATTTGGTGTATTTAATGAATTTAGAAGATAAATTCCATTGAACGGAATCTGTGTTGCAGAAATTATGACCATTTAGGTCAACTGACTCAAGAGACAGATATTGTGAGTAACATAATAATTATTTCTCATGGACAAATTACTTGATACAAGTGCAGACATTAGATTCTTTGATTATTTTCCTGATGTAAAAGCAATCCTCTATGTCTACTACAATAGGGATGTGATTCTGCAGTAAAAAAGAAAATAGCTCTTGGGTTCCTTAGACCTCACAGGACAAATTTCAGCCTAGCACAAACTTTCACTGCCGAGTTGTAGACCTTGGAACAGGAGCTTGTAATGGAAATAGCAATGGAGAAAATTTTAGGGTTGTAAATGGTGATACGATGAATTCTCTGTGCCTTGAAATTTTGCAGTTGTGAGGGGTTGCAAGATTGGTGTGTCTGAAAAAGCAGCATTTCCTTTTGCTATTTAGAAAAGCAGACTCCAACAGACAGTGAATAAACAATTCCAGAAAGATCGTGAAGAACTATAGTTACTTTTGTCCTCTTTGGTGGGGAAATAATTTTGGTGCAAGAGTAACAGTGTTTCCAAATGCTTGTAGAGAATGGCTCATCCCTGAACAAAAAAGTTCTTGAACTGTGCACTCCATTCAGAAAAGTTTTTGAATTTGAATACAGCAGCAAATACTGCTTTCAGTCCTGATGATGCTTTCATCAGAAAAATCTGTAGGTGGATAAGAGTGATACTCAGCAGAAGAGTTTGTCCTATTAAGAAAAAGAGGGACTTAAACTACAAGCTGATACTTTGATTTTTACATTTTGATGTATGAGGAAAGGTGTAAAAGGCCTTTCAAAAAGACTAGTTCCTTTTAAGTCATGATTACTCTTAAGTGGCATGCCTCTTCAAATTTTAAAGATAGAACTAACATTATCTTAACATACTCAGTGCTTTATAGATCACATCAGGCTTGCTAAAGAGCAAGGTAAGAGCTCAGGTAAAATGTCAGATTAAGCAGCGTAAAGCCCACGGATTCCATCCTACACAAGGCAACACTATGCCCCTGCCCAGACACCTTCTCCTCCTGCTTCCCCCACCACAACAGATCATTATGCTCTATTCAGTCATTTATTTTCTTACCTAAACAGAAAGCGATCACAGCAAAACATGCAGTGACTCATGTTCGGAAGAAGATATTCCTCAAACAACCACAAATAATCTTTCTCATCCCAAAATGTTGGCCAGCTGCTGAAGATGACTCCAATCACAACATGAAATCTTCTGAAAATATTCATTAAAATTGTTATATCCTGAAAGGCTTAACAGCCACTATGGATGGGATATTTTTGTTTTTGCAACTTTCCCCTCCCTGTCATGGTGTACTATTTTCTACTGGTTTAATGGAGCAGTCCCTATGGAACTGATGTTATGAATAATTATTAGGAGAGCTTATACAGTGTGAATTCTTGCTGTGTGAGTACTCTCCAGCATGGAAAAGCTGGAGGGCCTCCTACCTGTACCATGTGTTCTGTATCATGTGTTTATGTCCATGAAAGCAGATGGCATTCAGCATCTGTTAGAACTGCGCTCTCCAGTCATGGGCTTGGGTATTGACCACGGTTTATTTATGGACCCAGCCAGGCCTCAAAGGGACATGAGTATCCATTTGGAAAGAAATCCAGAACTCCTGAAAGCAGATCTGAGAAACATGAGTGAACGGGCTGCTTCTGTCCCAGTGTATTTGTGATTTAGCAGTATGAGCCTTGTTTATTTTCTCTGTGATGTCTTCTGGGACTTAACATACACATACGTTTTTAGTTTGATTTGGCTGCTGGGGTTATTCTGGTGAAATTCAGGAACTGGCTTCAGTGAAAATTGTCCTGGATATTTTGCTGATTAATTTTTGGGGTGATTTTTTTTGGTTGTGGGGGTTTTTTTTGGATGGCGTAGGTAGGTTGGTTTTTCTGGGGTTCTGGTTGTTTTGTTTTTGTTATTGCTGCACATATTCATTAGTTTAACAACTTTTACACATACCTAAAGGGGAAGTAGCTGTAACAGTATAAGAAGGGGTTATTTCAGTACAGATAGTTCTTCTGATTTGAAGAAAAGGAAACCAAGCATACTGTATGCATGAGAGTCCACAATTTCTTCCTTCTATCACGTCTCTTTTTAGGAATTTTTGAGATTTGTCCCAAAGCAGAACTTGCAGGATGGGCCCTGAAATATTTTCAGAGTTGTATGGCAGAACAACTGGATCAAGGAATCTAATTTTTTCAGAGAGCATACTATAAAAAAGGCTTCTTTAGTCATATTCATCTTGAAGAGCGGGAATTCATGTTTTCCTCTAGCAGTTCTTCCCATTAATGATTCCCTGTATCAGAGTGGTTGGATGGATAGCTTGAGGAAGACAGGGGAATGAAAATATTAACTTTTGGCTCTCTGTTAATCTCAGCTGTGTGTTGTGCCCTTGCATCCCAAAGGAGCTTCATAAGGAGAAGAGAGCTGATGCACCCTGGTTTTTGTTCATATTGAAATATGAATCATAAAACCAACCTCCTTGCAAAGGTGTAAAAGATTGTTTTGTATTCTAGAAAATATTGTAGAATATTAAAATTCAGGTGCTTTCAGACTGTTGATCTTGGGTATACAGTTGCAGGGGTTAAAAAATAGTGAAAGGCTCATCTGATAAATGGGTGTAAGGACTGTAGAGTCAAAAATCTTCAGTCTGCCAGAGAGAAAGTAAAACTTGTCAGAATGAGCGTGGAAATGACAGATCTTCAGATAGCAGAGTTGGCATTTGCCTTTCTGACGAAAAAGAGACTCAATGGCAATAGTGGGGGGATTTTTTACTGAATATGGAAATTTCAAAAGCAGGAAATATATTTAGAGGTTTTTTTGTTTGTTTGTGCCTATTTGGTACAAATGCTCAAACAGCCATTATTAAAGAACTTGCAGGACACATCAGTTAGGCTCGTTGTTATAGGAAGTATGTAAAATCTCCTGTTCTCTTGCTGCACTGGGGGAATACTCGGAGTATTCTGAGTGCACAAGTGTTTTCCATCAGCCCATTGTGTACTGTGGGGAAGGGGATTTTCAAGCTGTTTGTTTCTTCTTGCCAAGCAAAACATAGTTGATTTTAAACAAACAAAATAATTCCAAACAACAATAAAAAACCATGCCAGCTTCATAACTAGGGATCCTATAATTCTTGCAGTATTTCTTGTGTTACCACCTATTGGCTGGTGTACTAACTCTACCTGCAGTAATCTACCCATCTAGAGGCATGTTCCTTGCTCTTTCCACTCATCTTGAGAAAATACTTCATGAACCTCACTGGCTTGAGACAGGTATTTGATTGTCTCTAGGTAAAAGTCTTCAATGCAACGTCAATACTTTTCAAAATACCAGAAATACTGCTGTTGTGCTGAGTGCTGCTGCTTTTTGTCACCATTCCCCAGAGTGGGTTTTGGAAGTAAGTCATCTAGTCAGACACCTGTTCATCATGCAGGCAAGCTGACCTCCTCTGTCATACCACCTGTTGTTAGAAATAAGGGTCACTTGAACACAAAGTTAAATTCACTGTGTGTAAGCAGGCATGATGCCCTTGATTTAAGAAGGTGTGTGCATTACAGCACTGATAAATGTGTCCCTGAGAGTCATCCAGCCTGAATTCAGAAGTGAAGTTCCTCCTACCAACACAACAATGGGTGATCATCTTCTCACTGCACCAAGCTGGACACCTCCTCCCTGCATAAGGAAATTGCTCTGATTTTCAAAACTAGAGGTAGAACTGGTACCTGAAAATTTCAGGTCAAATGCATCTGTAATGGAAACACCAGGCAATCTTTAGAGGCACAGGAAGGCACTGAGGGTACATTTCAATAAGTCACACTTCGGTGTTGCTTGCCTGAGATCATTCAAGCTCCAGAAAAACTGAACTGAACAGATGCTGAGTCCTTGACTTAAATTAATTCTGCTCAGATGAATGTACTGTACTCTACTTAAATAGGTGTCATTAAGCACCTTTCACAGCTTTTCAGCAGGTGTTAAGCACGAAAAATAGATCAGTTGAAAGAAAGGGAGAGATAAAGAGTAAATTTGCTGTGGAGTGTTTAATATCTATCCAGTATGGTGTTGAAGCCCAAAATGGCTTTATTTCAGAGTGCTGCAGATGTATGCAATGCTCCAGTGTGCTTCCAACTGCTCTCATTTGCAACCTTGCTTGTGTCAAAGATAAAAAAGCTATATAATGGTATTGCTTTAGCTCCACTGGAGTCAACCACAAAATTTGCATGGACTCGAACAGAAACTAGACATAAACCTGAGGGTTGTCTGAAACTGGGAAAGAAAATGGGGTACAAAACTGAATCCTAGAGCTGCAGGGTTTTCTCCATTAAGATGTGGACTAGAAAGTAAATTGGTAGCTCTAATAAAAGCTCTAGATTGGTAAACCTTATTTTTCTTTTTTATCTGATTAGAAAGATATTTACTCTGGTACTGAGATTATTATCAAAAACTGAGAGTTATGCCTCTGGAGTGGAAGAAATACATCTAGCCTTTAGTAGAAGATGAATAATAAACCCTATTTTACCATTCCTCCCTCAAACCTAAAGTATTTTTTCCACTGCAATGGACTGGTTTTCATTAAGGCAAATTCAGCCATAACAAGAAGATGGGTACCTATAGGTCCAGATCTGATATATTTTGCACAAAAAAACCCCCAACCAAACAACCCCCCCCCCAAAAAAAAACCAAAACCAAAAACAAACAAACAAACAAAAAACACCAAAACCAAAAAACACCCCCCCCCCAAAAAAGAGAACACCTTGATTCAATTGTATGATTTATAAGAAATGAAATTGTGTGGTGTCAAAGAAGTGCCATTTGGTAGGCTATAGCACCAATCTATATAACACTATGATACTTACTGAAAAACCATTACCCAAGATCTGTTTATAACTGCACTCAGAATTAATAACTTGTTGCCCACCATAAGCACCATTTTCTCTGCACATTGATTTAGTGGAATTCTTAGAACTTTAAGATTTGGATTCAACATCTAAATCTGCAGACTGCTAGTAATTCAGCAATTAGCTTTAAGCTATTGTTTAAATCATATTTAATGAAAATAGTGACAAATTTAACTAAGAGCCTCTTGAGAGAGCTGACTCAGAGTCAATAAAAAAGCCAACATTATTTCTGATGCAAAGAGCAGATGATTTTCTCTTGTAAGAAGTTTGAGGGGTTTTTTTTGATTTATATAGAAGTTGGTGTGAAAGCATCTCTTACAGATTGCACCTAGTTTCTGTTTTGTAGAGGCAGCTAAAAGTTTCTACTGCATGTGATAATAAACACTGAATTTTGTATTTCTGTAAACAAAACTAACCCCCATCTTATATAATGTTTGTTGCAAAATGGTAGTTATACAAGCTTTTTTATAAATATAATCATGAGTATTGATGTGGAAAAATATTTTTGTTTGGTGACTAATTAAGTGACACCAATATGAATTCTGTCTCTGCTATAAATTCATTAATGAGGTTTTGCAAGCTATGGTGTGTATTTGTGTTCGTAAAAGAAAAAAGGTGCCTGTACTTTTAGCTGCCTGTAAGTCAGTCTGATCAATATGCAACCGTGTTAGCTGACGTTTGTTCACACAAAAGCAAAGTGACTTTGTACAGACTACATTTTATTTTTGAGCTACAGGGTAAGTCCATAAACTACCCAAGTCCTTGATGGTGGTGATGCGCTCTCCATGTAGCATTTTAAGCTGATAAGAAATTATCATTTGTGACGTCCCTTGTAATTTGTTTAACTCTTTGCATGCATTATGTGCATGCAGCCAGTTAATTTGTTGTAGGAAAGTTTTACTAGCAAGGAAGCTGGATTTCCTTGGTGTAAACTCATAAACTTGAACAGCTGAATGTTTGTTTCCTGGGCTTCAAGATTACTTGTGCAAAAAAACCCAAAAAAACCCCAACAAACAAACCAAAAAACCCTCCAGGGTCCCATAGGTATGGGCCAAGGATGGGAGAGGCATTTTCCTTTCTATTGCATTAGCACAAGGGTGAGTCTCTGTGAAAGCTCTACAGGAAGATGAACATTTTTTAGGAAGGTTCAAGCAACTCCTTCTTCAATGTTTTTGTTGATTTCACTGAGATGTTCCTTCCTGCAAGAACCTGAAGTATTTCAATCCGAAATACACACCTTTATCAAAATATTTTTTTCTTTAGTCCTCTTGACTGTCACTATAATCATTAATAATCAAGTAATTTAGGAAGATTTGTCTTCAGTTCTGGTATCTTTTGTGAGGAAGCTTATAGGTTGGACATGTTTTGATGGTGAGGTTGGTGTTGTTAAGATTCAGACTTTTTGTAATTAAGGAACTTGGGAAATTGGGAAACTTTGAAATTAAATTCTATGGGCACAAAACAAGATGCTGTGTGACAGCTGCAATGGAAGTTCTCCTATTCTGACTTCATGGAATGATAAAATTATCAGAACTTTTTAAAACTTTCATGTTGGCTCTGTGAGAGTAGAAAATGAGAAAATTCAATCTGAAAAAATGAAAATTCAGGAATAAAATTCTCTGATAGCAGATTCCCATTACCTTTGTCCCCGTAATTCCACATGTAAGAAAGAAGCTTAAATAGCCTATGAAGAAAAGGTGAAATTTTTTGTACTATCTCTAATTGAAAAAAAAATCATAATAGTGTTCTTTTAAATACATTAAGAAAATTGTATATCTCTAGTCAACCTTATAGGTACTGTGTTGGGAATACCATGAAAGCTCCTCGGTGCCTGATCTCCATCTCTTTCAGGACTGCTGATCTAGCTCACCATGGGGCCAGTTGGCCAGCCTGGACCATGGAACCAGTCTGTGCTTTTAAATGATCCTTTTAACACTCCATTCGTTCCTTCTTGGCTTTTCTTTGGAGGACTTTGAGGAGGAATGATGGGCTGCTCAGGATGGCACAATGAAGAAAATTGTAAAATGAAGGTCTCAGGTAACGTGTGTCTCTAACAGGAATAATCTGTCCTGCATCTTGAACTAAGCTGCCACAGAAATGTGGTTTCTCTTGAAAGTAATCTCTGTCTATAGCTAAACACAGTTCATATATCTGGGGGTTTTTTTGTTTTTGTTTTTTTGTTTTCTTGTGGTTTTTTTTTCATTAACAGTCTTATAGTTGAAATGAGCATTTTCCATTCTATTTAATCTAGAAAAATGAGGATGTTTACATAGCTTTAATTTTTCCCATTCTGTACACCGAGAGAGCACTGAAAACAAACAGTATCCAGGCTTTTGTATATGTTACACCAAAGTAAAGTTTACTGCCGGTGCAGCAACTCTGTATCTGCTATCTGGCTGTGCCCACCTCCAGAGCGGTGACCTTGAAGTAAGGACATGCTGTACATCTCAGGCCGGGCTGGTGCTGCCTGTGTGAGCCCTGTTACTGTGAGCAGTAAGGCCCAGGGATGGGTACTAAGGTTTATAAACGTCATTCTTTCTCTATTTACCTGGTCTGTGATGCAGCCTCACTCAGTCTGGCAGCTCTAAGTAGGGATGGTTTTCTTACTATTTTCAGGCTGTCCACCTGAAAGGACAGGCTGGGACCATGGGCTTCCCTGGGCTCACTTCTCACCTTCTGTACCTTCAGGAGCTGCCTTCCTCTTCCACAGGCCATGCCTTCAGCTGATGGAAGCAATGGTCTGTTTCTGTCCAAATCCACTCCTGGCTGGATGAGGGGACATTGTAAACTTCCTAGTGTGGGGAATCCCGCTAATGTCCAAGTGCAGACTTAAAATGAGGAAAAGAGCTTGGAGGCATTTTGTTTAATTGGTAATGGCTATGACAAACCAACTATTTGAGTTAACTGTTCTCTTGCCTCGAAAGTTTAACCTGTTTCATTTACCCAAGCTATAAACCAGGAGAGAAAAAAAAGAAAAAAAGACAACTCAGGTCTCTGCTAAGGCCATGTTATTGTGCCTCTGGAAATACCTGGCTGGACAGAGTTGGTACTTCCCAAGGAGTTTCTGCTGACTTTGTTTTCAGCTCTCACAGGTGTTCAAGAGAGGAAAATTGACCTTTTTCTCCTTTCAATGCTTGCATGTGTTGCTGTTTTTAGAAGAATAAATCACTGTATCATATGCCTGTTACATGTGTTTCAGAAATTTGCTTCTCAGTCGCCGTTTTGACACAAAATTGTAGTCACTTGAGAAATTAAAAGTGTCCTAGAAGTAGCCAAAAACTTAATTTCCTAGTCCCAGATTTGCTTAGAGAAGAAAGACAGGATATAATCGTTTGAAACACAAGGGAAGATCATCCTCTTTCTAATCAACACATTTTCCTGCAGCTCAGGATGAAGTGAAATTTTAGCTTGGTAACACTCAAGCTGCACACGCAAATATCCAGGACATAAAATAAGTAATAAATCATCCCCTTCGTCTCAGGAAGATAATAACAAGCATTTCTCTTCCTAGGAAGCATGCCACAGCAGGATCAATTTGTTTGTAAAGTGTATGGATTGATTGTTACGCTGTGAACTTTGTATAAACAGGGGGAAATGTCTTCATGTTACATCAGTATTGATGTTTTTGAGCATCTCTCTCATCGGATGATTTGAAAACGTCTCTTTCGACGCTTCCTGCCTCCGAGACAAGCTAGTAGATTTGTCTTTATTCTGTCGTAGATGTTTTCTGCCGCCTGTTGCGAGCAAGCCGGCTCCTGCGCCAGGCGGAGAGCTCCGAGAGGCGCCGTGCCCGGGGCGGGCTGGGGGCGCCGGAGCCGCCCGCGGGACCGCGCTCCGGAGGCGAACAAAGGGGCTGCCAAACCCATCACCAACAGGTGCTGAGCAAGAAACAAACTTTTCCTGGGATACTGCTCGGAGTTGCCAAAAGGGAGAGATCCCCGGGGCCGCACCGGGAAAGAGGAGAACACCAAAAAAACCCCAAGTCCGGAGAGGGCCGGAGAGGAGAGGGACAAAGCGGCGGGAGCCCGCAAAACGTGGCGTGCTTCGGGCAGGACGGGGAGCGCGGCCCCGCACCCGCACCTCCCCCGGCACCGCCCGG
>VYXD01003077.1:48353-177488 GCA_013397195.1 Hylia prasina
CGGCCTGGCGGGCCCTGGCGGCGCGGTGCGGGCGGCGCGCACGGCAGCCCGAGCCCACCCCGGGGGGCGCTTCCCTCCCCGCCGCTCCCCTGTCCCCGTGCCCTCCCGCGCTCTCACGGCGGAGTTCCTCCGAGCCTCCCTTCGTCTGCCGGGGATAAATGATTAATCCGGCTGTGTAACCGGGGGATTTCTGTCGGCTTCCCTTGCTTACCGCCGTGACCCCTGAGGAGCGCCCTGATACGTGACTGCTTGGCGAGGGGCGGCGGGGAGAGGACATTTAGGCGGTGAAAAACACGGCGAACGTTTGTGTTCTCATTCCCAGCCTGTCGAAAATGACACGGATAACTTTTGCTCCTTCACTGAGGGAAAGAACGTGGCAGTGTGCCCGGTGCTGTGGCTCAGATGCACCGCTCAAGTTAGGTGTGCAGTACTGGGTGCTCAAAAATCGCTCTGTCCTCCTGCTCTGTCAACAGCCAGAGCTGAGAGGGAAGATGCGTGGAAATGAGGGGTGATAATAGTTTGAGTCCCTTTCTGATAATGTTTTGAGATATGCTGATAGAGCCGCAAATCTTCCATCTGCATGCTCCCTCATTAGGGCATTTACATTGTCGTCCCATCAGCCTTTACTCATGAAATAATCCTTCTCTGAGCAGGTAGTGGGTAGGGTTTACCTCTTAGGTCACCAGTTCTCTTTTTTTCTCATTGTAATCTTAATAAGCAATCGCGAACACTATCCAGAGATCACGTTCTTTCATTAGAACTACCTGAAGTTCCTTTTCATTGTATTGTAGTGTCAAAGTGTTGCAGAAGACTTTTATATGTTGTTATAGTTTCTCATCTGATTTTTAAAAATAAAGTTTGCAAAGTGCATGGTGCAGAAGACCAATATCAAATTTAAAGTGTGGGTGGCATTTGATGGGTCCTTTTTCGTTGAAAAGCAAGTTTTCAGGAAACTATTGGAGGAAATATGCTGCATGTCAATTCTTTGTATGTTACATGGCAGCAGCTTTCAGGATATGAGTAAACTTCCATACGCTCTATGAAAGTACTTTTGTATTAATGATGCTGGAAGAGACTTTGTCCTGCAAGATCCTTGCTAATCTTATGACAATTCCTGCTTAATACAGTTTGCTTCTTACTGGACAGAGCTAACAACAAGAGCAAGTATCATAAAATGTACATTACTCATTGGGACAACTGTGCTGCCCCAGCACCTGATCATAAATATGAGGTGTCATCTCTTAACAGAAATGTTAATCTCCATGCTATAGAAACTCACTAAAGTGCTCAGTTCCTAAATCTTCCCTAATCGATTGTGAGAAGTTGCTCCTTCTCTATCAAGATTTGTGAAGTGTGTGGATTACTGGTTTGCAGTGTAAGCTTCAATGCAAAGCATTTAACTTTTTTCCAGCATGGTTGTTAAAGCAGGTGTAGTGCAGTTATAACCAGAATTTAGGAACAAACTACATTAAGTCTCAGCATAGAAATACATCGCTGTCCCAACATTTATGAAGAAATCTCTGCCCTTTGAGAACTTCTAGGTTTAGAAGAAAGTTTTTGCACTAATAATGATATGTCTTTACATAATTTTTGGTATTTCAGTGACTTTCCCTTTTTTTCCTTGCAGATTATGTGTATTTTGAAAATTCTTCCAGCAATCCATATCTCATTAGGAGAATTGAAGAACTTAACAAGGTACAAATATCTAAGATTCTTTCTTAACTTTTGGCAGCAGTCAGTGTGCTTGTTGAAACCTGGGAATTATTTCCATCCCCTCAGATTCCTGCTGTGGTAGGGTTTTCTGGGTGGTTACTGAAAACTTGCTGTGTGATATCCTGTAATCCTGCCCTGTTACTTAAGGAAACACCCAGTTGCTCCTTCCTGGTGAACAGGATTACTCTGCTGCAAAAATTTTCTAACAATTTCTATGAATTCTTGGAGAAATGAATGAATTTAATTCTCTGGCTGACGATGACACTGTGAATCCATCTGGAATGACAGCCATCATTTAATGTGTCTGCTTTTAGATAGGCGTTTAAAGAGCTGGAAGGTACCAGCAAGACTTTGCAGTGATCAGATAACAGAATATGTGACTTCTGTGTCTGTCTCTTGCTCTGCCTTTTGGCAGCTGTGAATGAAGAATGGGCTTTTGAATAAAGTACAGACTGTTTTTTCTGCCTTTACTCTGAGTGTATTTTCCTAAAAAATGGAGGTTCTATTGACTGTCAGTTTGGGGAAAGCATGATTATTTTTCTTCAGTCTTACACTACTAAGAATAGTGTGGAGTTTCTATATGTATTATTTTTTTTACTTTTCCCCTCAAGCACTATTAAAACTTACTGATGCGCTACATCAAAAGTTAATTGTCAAAATGCCCATCATGATGTAAGTAGTAATTAAGTAATTCTTTTTCCCAGTGGTTAGAAAGTAAATTAAAAAATTGGTAACTTGCAAGTGGTTTTCTTCTTATTAATGTAACATAGCAGACATCAGCCACATTAACTGTTAGTGCTGTCCAACACAACCTCCAGTGAACTTGTGCATAGCAAATAATTTTTGACTTTTATTGGAGAGGAAAACTTTTTATTCACAGTAATTGGAGTGATTCCAATCATGTATTGAATGGAACGTTTATTATCTTTAAATTGCACTGCTATAATTTAATCTTGTTTGTGCAGGGTAAAACAGAGTCATGTATGGATTTTTTTTTCCTAGAGGTTGGAGGTTGTAGTCCAGACATCTTAAATGTGAATGGTTTGCTTTTGTGTGCTAAAGGTATCGAGCAAATGTGGAGATGTTATGTAAATATGTAATGAAATGCTTTGATTATTGTTCTACCAGGGACAACATTTCTTTTTGTAAGAAACTTAATCAAAATATTATACTTTTTAGTATTAAATAACTCAAGGTAAAGAAGTACTTTTGTACCTTTCAAGGAGGAAGATACAGTTCTTCAAATATTAGTAAATTCCTTATGGAAGATCATGGTCCCCACAATGAGTCATGAAAACAACACTGAACTAAATAGCTCTTTTATTTTAGGAGCTGTTGTGACTTTTTCGTATAAATATAAACCTTCCAAAAGTCTTTCAAAAAGACTTTTTCAATAAATGTTATATTAAACGAGGTTCTGAAAAAATGCTGGAGTACTTTGACATATACATTTCTGTCTAAAGCTGGATTGTAAAGAAATGTTCACAAGGATTCTTACGTTAGCATGATACTGGCATTGCACCTCTGAACACCTGAATAAAATATAAATTCTGAGGACTCAATAATTGTAATTAATCCTCTTGTCTGGTCTGAAATTGGCACTGGCCTCTCTCAGGAAGATTTTATTTATTGGAGTAATTCTGTTGATTTCAGCTTGACCGATCATGTGAGAACTACTGATATGAGGGAACACTCCAAGCAGAGAGCGTTTAATTTGTATTACTCAGCTGAGGAAGGATACATTCTGACTTGATTTTCTCCTTCTTTTGTAGACTGCCAATGGGAATGTGGAAGCAAAAGTGGTGTGTTTTTACAGGCGAAGAGATATTTCTAACAGCCTTATAATGCTTGCAGATAAGCATGCTAGTAAGTAGATGGTAGAGGGCAACTTCTTACTAACACAGCCTGCTCAATTTTTGCAACTGCTTAAAATTGTGTTGTTTTTTGGCATGTGAAATATGTATTTGTTAGGCATTTATTAGTATTTGATTAGTTGTTTAGTGTTACCTAATACTCTCCTGCTCCTATCAGTTGCTTCTGGGAATTAAATAAAGCTGTGTCCATGTGATTGAATGTTCATCTGGAAAAAAAGAAAGAATGTATCTTTTCATCTGGAAGATTTTTTATGTTAAAAGTAATTCTTGGTTGTAAGTCAGTTTAAGCTTAAGAGCACTTGTGATTATTTGATGTGACTTTGAGTTAGACATAAATGTATATTGCTAAATATAAAGAATGAAATGTATCATTGGGGAATGAAAAATCACTGGAGATTGTAAAAGAGCTGTTATATGCATTTATGCTAAATGTAGATATTAGTAAAATATAATGGGGTTGGGGTTTTTTTTCCTTTTTTCTTTTATTTCAGAAAAACAAGTGGTAATAGGTGAAAAAAGCCCCATTTTTCAACATGAACCTGACTTTTTTTGGTGTCTGGCATTTAGTATACAAGTGAAATATCATATTGTTTCATAACTTTTTGATGAAAAATTTACTTCTGAAGAGAAAAAATACAGTTCTGGAAATATAATTCAGAACCTAAAATCTGAGATGAAAACAGTAATTTGCAAAATACTCCTCTCATATTTGTAAATAACAGAAATGTGAAGTACATCAACATCCCATAAATTTCTTGCCATATGCTATTAAATACCATTTTCATTATATATGATGCTTGAGTTTTCAAAATTAATCTGTGAATAAATTATGGAGAGGTTATAAATCTCAAATTTATGGGGTTAACCTCTTGAAAGACATTAGATAATGCCAACTTTTCAATGCAGATATATGATGGTGTAATTAGGTGCTTTTAAAATAACCTTCAATTTGTTTAATATTGCAGGGCATTTTTAAATTTCTGGTAATTTTGCTCATCCAGGTATGGTTAGTGAAGAGCAACAGACAACCTTTGGCTTTTGTTTTATTCTTTTTTTGGTCTTTGAGAATTGGGGGTGATAGGAGTACATAGTATGAAGTACTGGCTTGGTTTTTATAGGAAAATAATACGTCTTGCTTATGTACTAAAAAAGTGATTTAATGTTTTTTTTTTATATTATAGTTATTATAAATATATTCTATAGTTATTTGTGACCTATTTATGATCATGATCATTGGCCCATGCAATCATTAGTCTTTTGACTTCTAGCTGAAAGGTATAGAAACATGAATCTTGTAATTTTTGTTTTAGTTGGCTTATTTTTTAGAAAAGGGTATGTTAGTCCCGTGGGTATCATCCAATCTGGAAAAGTGAATAAGATTTTTCTATTTCCATTGTGAGTTTTAGATTGCCATTTTGTCAGCACTTTGATAGAAAGGACTTGTTGATGGTCTGCTGCTCTTCTCCTGTGGCATGCCAGGGGTTTGTTGGTGTCACTAGGAGTGCTGTGGAGTCTTCCATCATGTCTTCTCTATTGGTATTCTCTTGTGGTTTTGTAGTGAGAAATCAGAAATGTGAGTTCCAGCTGGTTCAACAACACCTTTAGAATGCCTTTGTCTCACCAGCTATGAGCCTTCTAACCCAGTGCTCTTATAAATTATGTTTCTCTATGAACATTTTCTCTAGACACAATGTTTCTGTTCTGACCAATCTGTGGGACCTGTAGTGCCACATTCTCTTAGGAGATGTTTGTTACAGTCACAGGGGACAGCTCCTAGTGAAGGATTGCTCGCCTATAGCTTCCTATAGCTCAAAGAGCAGTTGTAGTTAAATGTCAAATCAATTTAAAGGCTTTCATTCGGTAATAACGCAGTGTTCTGTTTAAAAATATGGTGTGTGTAAACAAAATATTTGTATATTTATGAATTAAATGTTTTGAAAATGTTTTATATAGCTAAACATGTTGATACTTCAACACTATTCTACCTGGTTTAGTATAAAATAAATGTTAAAAGATACAAGTTTCTTAAGGAATGGAAACTCTGGTTCAGCCACTGATTTCTCCTGTGTGCCTCTTTGGAGAAGTCTTTTAAGTATAAGATCTGCTTGGTCTTTTCTAATGATTTTTTTTTTTTTAAATTTTTTTAGATGATAGAGAAAACTGGTCTGAATTATGCATTTCTCAAGATTTTGGCAGGTGGGGGTTGGAGCTATTTGACTGATGTCAATTTCTGAAGCTTACATTTTGAGATATAGATATAGTTCCATTTACTACAAGAGGAAAACAGCTTTGTAAGGAAATGTTTTGGAACTTTGAAAAGAAGATTTTCAGTGACTAGAAAAAGTTTTAGAATTATTCTACAGAACATTTGGGAAACATGGAATAAAGTTGACCTGTGATTTTATCACTGGTAGGGAGTCAGTATATTGTTTTCCTAGGGTGTTTGTTGTTTTTTGTTTGTTTTTGTTGTTTGGGTTTTTTGTTTGGTTGGTTTTTTGTTTGGTTAGTTTTTAAAATTTGGTTGGGGATTCTTTGTTTGTATGCTTTTAAGTTGACTTTCGAAATGTTTCAAGATATTGTAACAAATTGACAAGGGGAAATCAAATTCTCCTTAGGTCATTCTAAAATACTGAGGAACAGAGTAGTTCCCTTGTTTTCAAAGAATTTCACTAATCTGTGAGGAAATTGTATTGCCTTATTTTTTTCCCTGGTGTTTCAGGTGGAGTTTAATGAAGGAATTTTTTATTTGTCCACCAGCATCATGTATGACATCAGTTTAGATCTGGGAATAGTTCTGGAAGCTGACTGTAGCCATTTAAATCCGGGGATTTGGAATGTTTTATGGGCACTTGAGAACTTTATGCTTTTTCACCTTTGATTTATGTTACTGTAAAATAGAGTTTATGGTAAGGTCAGCTTGAAATACAAACCAAAATACTGTCCAAGATCAGCTTCTTGATCCTGTGGAGCCTCCTGAGCTTAGTAAGAGAGTTCTTTTGGAGTGTTAACACTCACCAGCAGTTCAGTTGTATAGTCATCACTGCAGGATCACTGTGAGGGGGCTGTTCCTTTCTTGGCATGAAAAAATGGACCAGCAGAGTAAGGCTTCCTGTGAAGGGAGGAGAAGGAAGAGAGGTGAATAGAGGATGGCAGACGGTGCAGGAGACAGATATTGCAACAGACACCCGAGTGCGTAAGCAAGTGAACTTGGAGACCTGGGACAGAAACACTCAGCTCATTAAAGTGGGTGAAGCAAACATAAAGGGGTGGCATAAAGAGGTTTCCTAACTAAATGGTGTGATTGAGAAATTGCCAGCTGTAGCTGAGCCTATAAAATGTAGATGATTATTTATCTTCAGCAGAATTAATGGAAGTATTTTAGGGCAAGGTTTTAATAGCTGTGGAGAGGAGGCTGTATCAGCTTTGTACCAGCACTGGTTTTGGGTTACAGTGAAGGGCTCATGTTCTGTATTTCCTTCTTTTGCAATATTTATCCTAGAATCATAGAATATCCTGTATTACAAGGGACACATGAGGATAATTGGGTCCAACTCCTGGCCCTGCACAGGGACCATTCCAAAAACCATACTATATTTGAGGTTTATTCACTACTACTTTCTTGAAGCTGAGTGGGGTGACCTGAGTGCATGATGCCATTTTTTCTTTGCAATTTAAGTTCTTTATCTGATCATGTGTTATCATACTATGTCTGAAGTCATTCTCTCATTGCAACTCCTCAGCCAGCTTTTGCCTCAACCATCTGGTGAGGATATAAAAAAAATTACTGTTGTTGGAGTCCTTCATCTTCTGATTTATTAAGAGAGTTTGTTTCATTTAGGTGTGCTGAGACGCTGACCGAGTGCCAAGAATATTTCTGGGCCTGTGATAAAGTCAGTGCAGGATTTTTTTTTTTTTTTCATTAACACAGTTGATATTCTTTGTGAATGAGACAGTACTCAATTAAAAAAAACCCTCTGAAATATTTGTTTTGTTGACTGAGATGAAGGGTAAAATGAAATTTTTCTAGATTACAGAAGCTGACAAAAAATCATGTTCAATTTCAATTGTTCTTTTAAGAGATCACTTACTGGCTTTACTTCTTGTTGCACATGTTTAAAACTTTTATTCTTTTGCTCTTGATCAGTCGCATTTCATGTCACGTTGCTTTGTAAAATGGTGTTTCTGCTACAGAATTTTTGTACATGATAGATATCTAGGAGAAGAGTCCTGCTTGTGATTCCTGGTAGACAATCATTAGGGGCAGAAAAGTCCTCCAAGGTCCAGCCTTTGACTGAACACTGCCATGCCCACTAAACTTTGTCATCAAATGTCAGAGTCTCAGTTCTGACCTTTGTATGACATTAATGTGTTGTGATTGGAAACAAATCCAGTATTCTCCCTGTACTTCAGGGCTTTTTTTTTTGCCTGTAAAGCAATGCTCCTATTAGAAGTTCTTATTAAAGTTGGTGAAAAATATTTAATATGCCAACATGTTTTTATAGTTGCTGTTAGAAGATCTGAAAGTGACTTACAAACACCTGTAGTTTATTTTCTATATAATATCAAGAATGTTCCAGCATTCCTAGAAATGGCTTGATCTTGCAGATCAGTTTAGCTGCTGCTGAGCCTTCTCACCTTCATTTAAGGGTGCTTTGTAGTTGAGGGGAGGAATATTTTGCATATTGTCTGTGTTAACTGCCAACACTCCAGATGCATCTGAGAGAATGAAGCTGTTAATATTCTATCTAATTTTTGAGAAGTGTTTTATTTCACTAGAGCAGCAGGCTAACAGGTAACATTGAAGATGTTAAGAAAATGAGCTTAACTTGAGCAGTAGTGTTTAGCAGATTACTCACTGATTTTCCCAAAGATACACAGAACTGAAATGTGAATTCCTTTCATGTGTCATCAGGTTTTTCAACATATGGTTGTTGTTGCATAATGGTATTCTTAACACTCAGCTCCAGGAAAAACACAAGAATTTTTCCTGCCCTCTTCAACAATCAAAAAAGTACCATTTAGAAAGTTGGATGTAAAAAGTTATGGGTGTGGAGACCCTTGGGGTTCAGGAAAGGGCTCCAGAGTAAAATGTTTAAAACACCAGTTGTTCTTCAGTGTCCTGTTATCTTAGTCACATATTCGACTCAGTATAATTCAAAACATTTATAGAATACTATAGCTGGAGAGTTTTTGTCCAATCAGATTGTAACACAACCAGAAACTTGGTGGATTTTTTTTTTGGATGTGGTTCTTTTACATCTCAGTATTTCTCCTACATCAAACTAAACAGTTATTCGTAAAGGATACGATGTTTCTTTAACCACAATCCCTTTTCTGAAAAATCACTTTAAGATGACTTTTCCTATTACCTGATTCTAGTCACATAATGTCTTGGCATAAAAAGTATGTTTTGACTGGAGATTTTATTTGAAATCTTAAATTGTCTTTTTTTTTGGTTTCACTGCTTCCCTTGGTACCTGTTGTCTTTGCAGTCTATGTTCAGTTAGAAGCACCTTTGCTGAAATGAACCCAAGAGACAAATATTAACTCTTCTACTGCATACAATCCATTTTCTCTGTCTTGATAATTTTAAATGTTGGAATAATTTACAGTTTCTTTTACAAAAAGGTTCCAAACAACAAAAATCAACCCCATGGTGAATAGCTTTTGGTCTTGCTGATGATCATGTTGATGGAAAAAAAACCAAAACAAAACAAAATACGTCTTTAGAGCTCACTTGATTTGTAGTGTAACACTTCCATGGAATCTTGTGGCTTTTGGAAAGTTTTCTGTTAGGGTAGAGTTCATTTTTTCAATTGCACTTGGGGAGAAGGTCTCTCTTTCTTGCTGTTAAGAAAAGAGATCTGTTGATAGCACCCTGTGATGAAAGACTTCTTCCGGTTGGATAGGAGAAAAAGGAGCTAAGACCTGGAAAGACAGAGCTGGGAATGAAGGGTAAGAGAGTCTCTTGAATTGGATATAAGGAAAAAGGCTTGGTTGCTAGATATGCCTGAGGAGTGAGTGAGCAGACTCGTGTAACTGGTTCAGTGAGATACTACCCTTTTAATCTCAAGGCTTCTGTAAATATAAACTAGTGTTTTGTTTGCAGCTCAGTGTCCCTGGCTCTGTTGTCTCTGTCCACACACACACACACACACACACACCAAGAGTTAGAAGAAAATTGGTTTTGATCTCACATAATTGCCCTCTTCTCTTTGAGGACAAGACAAGTTTTTCAGAAGTCCCTGTCTGTGAGCAACTCATCAGAAGGCTCTTGGGTTTGTTTTGAAGGCGGGATGGTGAACAGAGACAACCCCAAATATAGTAAGCCAGGAAATTTAGGTGTATAGGTTCCAGCATTGCTGTTGTTGGAATTCTACATGTTAATACTTATTTACAGTCATCTGATAGAGACATGTAAACTAAGCAGTAGCAAATTCAGGTATGTTGTGTTGTTGCTTCTGGGAATCCTGAAGTCTGTGATGTGGGAGGGACACACCCTAGGAGGACCATTTAAGGATGATACAGATGATAAATTCTTTAATCAGTGGCAGAGTAGCTTTTATGCCAAGGCACTTATATTAGTCTTACTATCACTTTCACTGAAGATGAGCTTGGGGTTTTTTGCAGGGAAGACATGATCTCTTTGATCTCCTGAGACAAGGGAACATCAAATTTTCCTTCACTTACCCCAGAGAATGCCATCAGTTGTAATTTATTTGAGGAGAGGGAAAAAATTCAGAACTTGCTGAAATGCAGCAAGCCTTGTCGCAAACTACTTCCTTGTCGCCAAGGAAAAACTTATCTCAAGGCTCCCAATTATTCTTTTCAAGGGTGCTTTGGGTAGTGTCATAAATTATGTGTTTTCTTCATTTGATTTTTGCTCAAGAACTTGTGAATGTTTTCTCAACAGTGAAAGCGATAAAAACCAGTAATGAGGAGTGTCTTGCTTCTGACAATATCTGAATATTCTTTGTGACTGACATTTAGAATTAGTAGTTATATTCTCATTAACAAGTTTACTGTCACCCCCAAATATCTTGTAGAATTATTAACTTCTGTGTCCGTTCAGGCTCCTCCTTTGGTGCAGAATGGCTTGTTAGATTGAGAATGTTAATGGTCTTAATGGATGATTGGATTTATAACTAAGTTCATAATTTTAGGAGTTCTTAGCTCTTATGGAAAACTTGCAGAAACACTTTTTTTTTCCATCTGTGTATGTGTGGTCTGTGTTTGGATCATGCCTGGCTTCTTCGCTTATAAAAAATTGTCTGCTCTGTACAATTTGTATAACTACATCTGAGTTTTTCCATGGACTGTCTAGCTAGTTACTGCTAGCTTCATTTTTAAACCTCCAAAGTATAAGCTTATAATTTTGGGCAAGTGTATGTACGTTAATTTTCTTTCAATTTCAACAATCTTATTTTCTGAATGCAGAATTTAAGAGGCTTGAATACATTCCTGCCAATTTCTCTGAATGTACAAACAAACTAAACTTAAAACCTGGATTAATTCTGTGAATTTGCTGTGAAGAGAGGAAAGCTGTAAAATATCGGTTCATGTTTATGCTTAAAACTGTTTAATAGATATATGACGCTCAGCTTTTATTTTTATTACTTAAATACCAGAAGTATTTATTTAGTAAGTTTCCTTGGTAAAGAACGCAGTAGGGTACAAAAGGTGTCACTTTTTTGAGGTCTACTCCCAAAATAAATTTTTCACATTTGAGTCTTTGGAAGGAGAGAGTATTCACAGAAAATTGCCAAAGCATTGTGCATTCATTCCCCTATTTCCCTGTGTTCCCTTGACCACAAGGAAATGAATGTTAGGATTTCTTTCCTCGTGGTCAAGTTTAAATACACATGGCATTATTACTGTACTCGTTCAGGTTTCTTTTGATTTGTGGAAAAAATGTAACTTTTCTCTCAGTTGCTTTCCTGCGTCTTTCATGTTTCCTAATTGTGCACACAAGTGATCCTACACTGTTTTTTTGGTATCCTTAAAATACATGTAGTATTTAAATTGATATTATTGTTCATAACTTTTTGTGTTATGAAGATAAATAGATTTTCATAATCTCAAATGGTTCTATGATTTTTTTTTCCCCTTGGCTCCTAATTTTAAGTGACTTTTCCCACTTTCTTCCCAGTGCACCCACACTGTACCAAAGCACCTGAGGCATAAATTTTAGACTACAAAAACATTGCTAGGTTATCTCTATCTGCAAAGCTCCAATTAGAGATGCGTTTCACATCTTCAAAGAATTCTCTGATAGTCTAATTGAATCAGTATTTTATATAATTTAAAACCTGATTGATGTACACTCATATATAGAAAGACTTTCCCATCATGCAGTGGCAGTTAAATATGTGATTCAGGAATCAGGCCTGATGCTTTAAAGGCTTACCAGCAGTAATTCTTGAATGTCTGTATTCTGCAGTGTGATGAAGTGTGCAATAGTTGCCCTTGGTAATACTCACACATGCTGGTAGAGGTGGAGCTTTTTTAGCTTGGGCAATGCTCTGTGTGAGAATGAGTGTAATGCTTCCTACCCAAGCTGATTCATGCAGTGCTATGTGTGTATATATATATATGTATATGGTGTGAGGTATTATGGACTAGGCAGAAGTAGCAGATAAGATGAATGTGTAAAGTAGCTGTGTGGTTTATCTGTAAACTCTCTTTCTGTTAAAGGTAGCCTGCCCAAGTAACAGGACCCAAAGTCAGCAAATATGTTGAGTTTGTCACGCCCCAAACCACATGGAGTGGGTGGCTGGAATGGCTGTGCTATTTCACAGTGTAGTTTGTCTGTTTGATCAATATTTTGGTTTTTACCTCAGCTACTGTTTGTAACCCGCTCTGATCAAGTGAAGATTTGTAGTGTGAGTCTGCTTTGCTTCTGGTTTTGATATGCCACAAATGATTCTCTGGTCCTTGCAGAGAGATTATTTTGTACCGATGTAGAATACATCACTCCCATGAGCAAAAAAAGTTTGAGTGGTAAAAAGTGCAATTTTTTTCAGTAAAAGCCTTTCTGCATTATCAAATTCCTAAAAGACTTTAGGGAGCTAGATAGTTCATTCTCACTGTCACCTACTGCCTGAATCCAAAATCTTTTTGAGGATTTATCACAGTACATAGGATGTCTTCTCTGCGCAGGTTGCAGAGTTGCTGGGCTGTTCATAGAGCACTATATATGCATATATCCAGGGGTTATGTGAGTACATGTGCCTTTTCTATTTGTACAACAGGTTAAACAGCTATCCAAGACCAGCACAACTAAATTAGCTATCTTCCCATTTTTGATATGCTGAATGATAGAATGAATTTTTAATTTGTCTGTTCTTGTTTATGTGAAGGGCTGTGACAGTGATATGCAGTGATGAAGGGAGTCATGATTCAGTTTCCTGTATTAAAAGTACAGCTTTGTTTTGGCTTAAACCAGAGTAGAAATATGTTGGTAGAGTCAGTGACCTGTAACCTAGACCCTACAGGGTACTGTGGCCCTCTGCCTTTAGGCAGATCCTTTGACTGATGCTGCTGTCAGGACTGAAATCCTGATGCAGGATTTCATATACATATCCTCAGTAAGCCCTCAAGAGACCAAGGACTCAGTTGCCAAGTATTATACAAGAAAAAAAGGTTTTGATATATGGACAGCTTTTATACTTATATTTGCCTTCAAATGGGGGCTAGCTTCATCTACCTTCATAATGCTCTCACCTTTCTTTTAGTTTTTAATTTTTGTTTTTAATAAGAGGAAAAAAAGCCAGAATCGGAATACTGAAGATTTACCATGTAAGAGAGGAATAAATGGAGATTTTTTATATTTTACTTGCTGCAACAAAAAGGGTATTTGAACATGTTGTCTACAAAGCAAAGTACTAAGAGTAGATGAAAAACTTAATTGGTTTACTTGGGAATGGCATATGTATTAAAATTTGAATAGTTAATACAAGGTGGTGTTTATTCCTACATTGTTTTGTTTGTTTTTCCTCCTGGTTTCAGAATTAATAAATTAAAAGGCATTAATAATTTAACGTAATACATGTATTCATATCTCTTTACACTTTTCTCAGTTCATATGTATAGTTCCTGTAAATTATGATCTCATTATCTCTGTACAGGCATTAAGGAAATAATGTATCGTGGAAGGTAAATATCTACATAGTTGATGGAAAAAAGATGGAAAAAAATTATCTTTTAAGTCTTACACAGACCATCAGAGTGAATTACCTCTTCTTCCTGGTTGTCTTATCAGGTCTGTAGAGAGAAAAGCTTGCTTACCATGTTGGCATTGACCAGGCATTCTCTTGGATAATATTCTTCTCGTTTCCTAATCCCACACATAGAACCTTAATTTGTCTTGATTAGGTTTACCCAAGAACAGGCTATACAAATAATTTTATTTTCTTTCTCTTTTTTTCCCTTTTCTTTCTTTTTATTTTCTCCCTACTTCTTTCCTTCCTGCAAAAAAATCCAGCAAATTTCAGCCCTTCTGTAAGGAGATACCATAGAAGATAAATAATTTGTGTTTTATAAGCAGAATCATATGCCGTTCTGAGTAGGGGTAGGAGAGTGCTTGTACAATCTGTGCCTTTTCATCTCTGCCAACAAATTTTGAAAAGTTGTTTATCAGCTTTTGAGGATGTGAACTGAATGTTAGAAAAGCACTTTAGATCTCTGAAGCTCTGTGGTTATTGTCACACAGTGCAAGAAAATGCCAGTGTAGATCTTGAACATGGACTTTGGATTCTTACAGAACACATAAGAGCATATTTTTTGTGTGCTTAGTTCTTCTCATGCTGCATTATTTTTTATATATTTACACTGCATTTTTTTAAGGAGAGACAACCATGCATTGTTAACCAACTAAATCAAACAGACCTGTTGCCTATGCTAAAGGAAGGACAGTCTTGTTTTAACAAGATATGAGCAGGAGTTTCACAGAAAAATGGTGAAAATCTGAGTGATGGGAAAAATTATTAATAGCAGCTGTCTCAGGAAAATGGAAGACACGGATCTCCCTTTTCTTCAAATCAGGCATAATAATTATTCATGCAGGTTACATGGCAGTGTTGCAGGTACCCTTTGTATTTCTTGAGCCAGATGATGGATTTAAAAATTATTTCTTGGGCACTGTCAGATTAACCATGTACATTTTTGCTCATGGTGGTCTGCCAGCCTGGATTTGATGGTAGAAATAAATTTTCCTTTCTTTCCCACACAACTCTAAACATATGTACACTTTGGAAAAACTACTAATTGACTTCTGATTCAGCTGATGAGCTGGATGTAACCAGTAATTGGATGTTCATCATGTTGCAAATAGCAGTGTCCATGGCACAGTTTTGAGTCTGCTGCTTGCTGCTACTAATGAGCTGCTTAAAGAAACACCACCCAGGACTGTTAATTCTCACATCCTGCAGCAGCCTGCTGCAGTTCATACAGATGTACACATGACCAAACACAACCTGAGCCCTGTAACAGGATATTTTTCTCATTTGGAAGAATTTGCATTTGAATAGGTGATACAGAAATCAGGTAAAAGGGGAAAATCTAGTTGAGGTTTATGATACACAAACCAGCTTTTTCACCACTGCCTGCATGTTATTGTTCTCATGCTTCTGTGGGACCCTTCTGATCTGTAGTGTTGTTACAAAGTAGCTTGCAGTGCTGAGAAATGGTTGAAGAACTATTGTGCTTGCTCTTGCATGTATTCATGTTATATTTAATTTATTAGGATCTATTTATTAATGTAGCACATCATGATTCATAGTATTTATGGAGGTAATCCTTCCTTGCTTTCCACCCACAAGCTCCTAGCTCTCAAAAATCTCCAGAAACAGCGATCAGATAACCCCCACCCATCAAGTTTGGGAAGGTGAACTTTTCTGCTAATGAAAGGTGTGATGGTTCTCATAAAACATTTTTGCGACAGGCCTGTGATAAACATGATATGGTTACCCAATTGCTTATGGCTGACTATCGTCCTGGAAATTGTTATTATCATGACATGCTACTTGGAAGTATCCAAAAAATCATTTTGCATTATTTGGGAAATAATTTTTATTATTGGAAAGTAGGTGTGGCACATTAGTTCTTAATGGCTACACAGTAGTTATTTCTTTGTTTTGTGACCTCCTTTAGAAAAATAGTGATGAGGTAGTGTGGGAGGATCACCTGGATAATTATAGGAAAACTGGATAATCCCTTAGAGGCCACATGTATATCCATGCTATCCAGCAGGAATTAAAAGCAGACCTTTTCCCTGTAAACACAAGTGATCACTTCTTTTTTTCCTACCTGCAAAATTGCTCAAATTCATGCTTTAGATAGCAATATGCTATTTACATGACTTGTAATACATACAAACTGTTCTTTGGATTTCTTATCCTATCTGAAAGTAACAGCAAATATCAAATTGATGTTAGATATTCTAAGTCATCTGAACATTGCAAGAGACGTGGTATAAGTAAAGCTAATTAATTCAGCTTTGGGACACGCTTCCTCACTCAAATTGAAAGTGTAACCATGCATAGTCTAGCTCACAAAGTTGATTAAACGGCCTCACTACAGCTTTAGGATGTTAAATATCACAACTAAGTTAGTACAATGAAACGTGTCAAGAAGCCTCATGCAGATGAGCAAATTGTCCCACTGCTAACCCAAGAGAGCTCTTCATTCACGGTCTGAATAAAGCTGTTCAGATGGTTAGACTTACTGTTTTTCTTTTGTATGAAATTTGGCAGTAATTAGATTTACTCTCTCTCCCCCAAAACCTATATTTGTAATTGTTACTGCTGTAGCATCTAACTGCCAAATGTGCATTTGAAGTTTTTGTCACAACCATCTAAGCTTAAAGCGACTTATGCACAACCACCTTTCCTTTGATGTGTGTGGTAAACTTGCTGCTCTTCAGCATTCTCAGCTTTTTATCTGTAGGTTCGAAAATACATTGCTGATACCTGGAATGTGCATATTTTTAGGCTGAGTGTCGAAGAAAAAGGTATAGAGGAAAGGAAGAAAGTTTGGAAAGTTTTCTGAAAGTGAGGCTTTCTTTGAACTTGAAATTCTGATCTCATACTGATCTAATACAATTTTAAAAGTATTTTAACAAACAGAGAAATGGCTGTAACTTCACAAATGGTGGAGGTGATTTGAATCTCTCCATCTAAGCTTGCATAAGCTGGATGCAGCTAAGCTGAGGTTTCAAGAGTAGAAGCAATTAAGGTAGGACGTTAATGCATTGTAGCTTTCGGTGCTCTACTGTTTTTATCCAGCCTTGGTCTCTGCTGCTGTTGAAAGGAGTCTTGGTTTTTTTCCCCGTTATGTCTTCCCAGTCTCCTATTTCTGCTTTTTTCTCCTTCTCTTTTTCTTTATTTTTTTTTTCTTTGTTGTCCCAGCAGACCAAGCAACTGGAACTGACCTGGATTAAGGGACAACTAAGTGAATAAAAAACTAATTGCAAGGTCTAGTCTGAGGGTGGTGGTTAAGCATCCACTGTGTGGAGTCACGTGGGAATCTCTCATGTGGGACCTGTCTTTAGCAGTGACTGGAGCAGGCAATGTGGTGCACTCTTACCGTGTTTGCAGGTGACACAAGGATGGGGAGGGTGATGGCTGGAGGGGAGGGCTGGTATGCAGAGATTCCTAGAAAGCAGGAGGAGTGATATGTCAAGAAGATGAAGATGTTCAGTAGGGACAAATGCCAAGTCTTGCACCTGGGAAGGAAGAGCTCCTGGCAGCAGCATAAGCTGAGAACAGAGGGCTTGGGGGAGCAGCTCTGCAGGAAAGGCCCTGGGGCTGCCAGCAGACAGCAACTCCCTGACAAGGAAGGGAGTTGGCCAAGAGCATCTTGGGCTGTATCACCAGGCACATAGGCAGTAGATCAAGGCAAGAGATTATCCTCCCTGATTATTGAGCACCCACTGCATTACATGGAATTATATTGCATCCAGTTTTAGGTTCTGATAAAGGAAAGTTGCTGATAAATTGGAATATATTCAGCAAAAACCATCATGATGGGCCCTTGCCCTTCTAGGAGAGTCAGCTGGAATTGATCTTTCTCAATTTGGAGAAGAGGTGGACTCTCAGTGCCTATGAGGGTTATAAGATGGAGTTGGACTCTGGGCAGTGACTAAATTGAAAGTAAAGGAGTGTTTCACATTAGATGGGTGTAGAAGCTTTTCTCCATTACTGCTTGATGGAGAGGTTATGTGATCTTTTGTCTTCAGAGATTTTGAATTACTGTGTACCAGGGACTGAAGTCACAGCTGAGTCTATTTTGAAGTATATTTTCTGCAAGGGATCTCCTGAGGCCCCTTTCAGCCTGAATTACTCTGTTTCCATGATTTTTGGTTGAATTTCTGGATTCCAACTCTAGCTGGAAAGAATGCTGTCAACATTTTGGTGGCAGCAGAGGGAGAATTTTCTCCTTTCTTTTAGTACTGAAGATTTACTCCTCCTCCCTGAAGATAGTTCTCAATGTTTAAACTAATCTCTCTTACTCTATTGTAGTACACAAGGGGAGCACATGGAGGGTTGTTTTGATTTAGTTATAGGAGGTATGTCTGAGGAATTGACATTGTTTTGCTAGCTGATGATTAACCATAAAGTTGTTGGAGCTGCATGTATACCATTAAATGTCTTTCAGGATTTTAAAAAAATATTATAAAAGAATTTTTTATTAAATAGGAATATTTCTAGAGTCTTGCCCTCGGAATCTTCATTTTAGTTGCAGAAACAAGCAATTCTTCCTCATAGCAAGCTTGACTCATCACATAACTACAAACAAAGATACTGTACACAAAGTTCAGGTGGCATGGACAGTTTTCTTCTCAGGCTCACTAACACCACCATTTTCTAACAGCAAATCTCACTAATTAAGTGGATGATGAAAATAAGAGTGTTCACTATGTTTAAAAGTGGTGATGCATATGCAAAATGTGTGAGGGTTACAGTTCCTTTCCAGTATCCATTGCTTAACTGAGTCAGTTAAGTCTTATTTACATCAGATGGGAAAGGGAAACTTGCAGTGCTGTCCCTGAAAGTATCACTAGATCACTCTGGTTTTCAGGATCACAGTAATTATTTACCACTGATAATTAGAAAGCCCACATATAATAAAGAGACCACAAGTTTTTAAAGCTCACTGGAGATGCCTGCTTTTGCTCACCAGGATTTTTCTTTTATATAATGAAATATTTCTTGTAAACCCGGAAAAGTGCTACAAAACAGCATTATCTTAAATTTTGCCCAAGGCCTAGAGGGCAGTGTGTAATTTTCAAAATGTGATTGTATGTATGTATGGAGTATTCATCTTTGGAGTCATACCTAAGAGTTTTAAAATTATATTTAGCTGAGCAATTTTGAAATGATTTTTTTTCTGTCTTATCATGGAACAATGAGGTCTATGTATGTAATCATCATATTGCTGCATAAAAATATTTGCTCCCTCTGAGCTATTGCTTTTCTTCCTTTCCTGAGTGCTGAAATGTGCTTAGCTTGGTGCTACTTTATGATTTCTTGTAGCTACCTTCTGTTTCACTCCTTTGATAGAAATAATCTCTCTTTGGATGGCAAGTGAAATTCACATGTGCTGTAAATCAAGTCAAAGGTGTGAAGAGGTCTCTAAACGTTCCAGAAGGTTGTTACCACTTACCTTCTAATGGGTATAAAGGCCTGATCATTGCAAAAACCTGCTTCAAAAGCAGCTCTCTGATTTCTCCAGATGCAGAATTCTTTGTGTTGCCATCAAGCAAATTTAGCTTCCTCTCTTCTTTATGCTCTCCAGTTCCCTTTCCAGGTATAGGTTTGTGTGATTGCTGGGACAAACTATTACTTGTTTTACTTAATCCTACTGTTAAGATTGGTTTTATATTTTAATGGTGAAGCAGGAAATTGTAAAATTTTCCTGATGGTAAATTGTGCTGAGAAGATGGAACTGTTCTGTTTCTGGCCATGGTTTATTCTACTTATTACCGAGCTTGTCAGATCATCCTGTGTAAAACATCTGTTTTATTTCTAAAAATACAACAGAAAATTTACATTGTTTCATGTTTAGGCTCAAAGTGTTTTAAGAGATGAGTCTAAGAGATTTGGTTTCAGCTTTAGGCTCTTAGATCAACATTTTTATGTCTTATGTAAGATTAGTGAAATAAATTTGCTTAGAGGTGGTGGGGTTTGTTCTCATTTTTTTAATTTAAATTCTTACTTGAGGAAGATATTGAGATTAACATAGGTGTCTAAAGCCATTTTAAACTCTGAAATATCATCTCTGACTTCCTGCAACAACTTTAGAATGGCCCATATTGTCGTGTATTTTGTGCCTTACCTGCAGTCAGATGTCTTTGATATGTTGCCCAAACTTGTGTTTGGATGCCTAAATTACTTAGGGAAAAAAAGCTCCAAACTCAAGGTAACTAGAACAAATATTAATGCTTGAACTTGACAATCAAAATGTGGTTTGTAAGGGTCAGTACTATAATAAACAGTTGTAGAAATTAATTGCTGGAAACATTGGTATGGTACAACCCCAACTAGCAACAAAACACCACACAGCTGTTGGCTTGCTACCGCAGGTGGGATAGGGGAGAGAGTTGGAATTAACAAGTAAAGCAAAACAAGGAATTAATTCACTGCTTCCCATGGGCAGGCAGGTGTTCAGCCATCCCCAGGACAGATGGGCTTGGGAAGACAAAACATCATCGCCCCAAATGTCCCCACTCCCCTCTCCTGTCCCCCAGCTTTAGATGCTGACCATGATGCCATGTGGTATCCCTTTGATCAGCTGGGGTCAGCTGTCCTGGCTGTGTCCCCTCCCAGCTCCTTGTGCCCCTCCAGCCTCCTCCTTGGTGGGGTATTATGAGGAGCAGAAAAGGCCTTGGCTCTGGGTAAGTTCTGCTCAGCAGTAACCAAAACATTCCTGTGTTATCCACACTGCTCTCAGCACAAATCCAGAACACAACCCTATGCTAGCCACTCCAAAGAAAATTGACTCTATCCCAGCCAAAACCAGCACAAACATAAACCTTTTAACATGAATTTCTATTTTTTAATTAATTGCTTGCCTAATTAAAAAATGCTTCGCCTTGGCAAAGATTGCTTTTAAGATTTGTTCGTTGTCAGTATTACAGATGCCAAAATAATTCTGAATTGAGTTATAGTCTGACTTGACCCTGTAGCTATGTCAGGTGAGGCTGTGGGTTGTCAGATGAGATGGGTGAAATTCTAGTTTTCATTTTTGTTTTCTTGCTCTCTTTCTCCACAAAACATGCCAAAACAGGCAGCGGGATGGGGCTGTCTACAGCAAGATAGACTTAAAGTGGAATTGGGTTTGAAGAAGTTGGTTATATCAGGGTATGTTGTTATATCACTTTTGTGAAAAGAGCTATTAGAAGTAGAATGAACTACACACAGGCACGATTAAAAAAAGTAGTAGCGTTGCATTTGGAGAGAACTGTGGTTGCTATGAGAATGCAGGCAGGCTTCATTTTGAAATAGTGTTTGTAGGTTGGTTGTAAAAATGGTTATTATTAGTAGAGCGGGTGAGGTCCTCTGTTGTAGGTTGTTATATGAAATACTATCTCATGCTTAGGTTCTGTTGTTGAGTTTCTGAGAAATATTTTGTAAACTACACTTGGTTTTGCAGATGATGGATAATTTGCAGGTAAAAAGTTGCCAAATCTTAGAGAAGTTATTAAAGGGTCTGTATTTTTGCATCCATTCTTCAGAGAGACTTTTTGGCCTTTTTGGGAAGCTAGAGGAAGTACAGATTCAAGTTCCCCATGTCCCCAAAAATCTGCTAGGAAGGCAGATTTCAGCCATCCAGATCCCAGGGTTGGTCTTTTGAAGAGCCTGCCATTGTGTGACGTGTTAGCAAGCACTGGGATCTTTGCCCTTCAGTTCTATATGTGACTCTTTCTAGTATCTGCTTTTATTTCTTCCTGTCTTGCTTAAAATAGAAACAATTTTAAATCTTATTTAAAATGCAAATACACTGCATTTGTTGTCAGTATCAAAGAAGGTTAACATAATGGAGGACACTAGGCTTTTTCAGCTTTCTTAGGCTGATTTTGCAGTCTTAGACTGCAAATATGTTTAGTAAATTTTAGTTCATAGAAAGTCCTGCTTTTCTCCAGGACTTCTGTAAAAGTTTTAATAATAGTAATATTGGCAAGAGAAAGTCAAACCCAAAACTGGTCAGCAAGCAAGAGGAAAAAACAGAGGAAGGAAGATGAAAAAAGAATGAGTAATTTTGACAGGATTGTTCTTAAACTGTGTGAAAGACATCAATGCGTAGTACAGAGGAGAGGAGCATAATTTTTTAAAGGGTTGAAGTAGAAGTGTATAATTCAAAATACTTAACATTCTGTCAAGTTACATAAACTGTAGTCTTGTTAAACTCATCTTTTCTTTGAAATACTAAAGGAGGTTGCTAAGGGGTGGGGGGGATGTCAAATGAAATGGTTGCAATGATGTTATGCAACAGAGTTAATTTCGACCTACGCTCTGCTTCTCTGCAGAAGAAGTTGAAGAAGAGTCTGAAACTACAATTGAGGTTGATTTGACTGATAAACAGAAACATCAGTTGAAGCACAGAGAGCTTTTCCTTTCTCGCCAGTATGAGTCCCTACCAGCAACGCATATCAGGTAAGAAGTAGTAAATACAATTTATCTGTGTGTTCTGCTGGGTGGATTGCCTGCCCATCTGGTGGGCTGCTTCAGCCTTGCAAAAGGGTGGCATTGGTCTCAGCTGAGTTGGGCCAGGTTGTCCCATGAACTGCTTTGGAAGCACCTTTGTTTTTTCCTTCTGTTACTTGATGCTTGAGCCTTAGAAGGGACAAGAGTCTCAGAGCTCTAGCTTGCCAATTGATGGCATCAGAGCATCATAGGATCATTTGGTGGAAAGTCAGTCTGCTACTACTTTGGAAGAGCTAATTTTTTGTTATTCTGCTGGCCAAAGGAATCTTGACCATTTTGTCTGGCCTGGAAAACAGCAGATGGGTTTGGAAAGGAGGCAGTGACTCATTGGTCAGTTCTGCAGTTTAGGACTGCATGCATATAATATTGAAGTTACCCCAACTTCCGTAAGTGTGTAAAAGTCATAGAAGTCATGTCTGAGTTTGGGGAAATGTTGCAGAAGCATTTCAAGTATTATTTTAAGTTGCCTTTAATACTAATGTAGGAAGAGGCTTGCTAAAGCTCAAAAAGTATTTGTTGACTTCTTTCAGTGAGCGACGTAGGTGCTCATGTCATCTTCTATTTAGCAGTCAGGAATTTTTTTTTTTGTGTTGGGATGAGGGTATGGTGAATCTAGAAATGGAAAAGAAATATCACAGTGACAGGGGGAAGTCTAATTTAGTATGAAACAATGCATTCTTACATTGCATTCTTAAGGAATTTTTATTTTCTCATTACATCCTGCTGCCCCCAGCTATTTCAGACCATAAATGTCTAGAAGTTACAAAAAAAAGATATATATTGTCCAACAGGAGAAACATGTTGTATGTGCAATTTATTTTCTGTCTTATTGGCAAATCACATAATCACAGAATATTCTGTGTTGGAATGGCCCCACAAGCATCACTGAGTCCAGCTCCTGGCCCTGCACAGCACCATCTCCAAGAGTCACACCATGGGCCTGAGAGCATTTTCCAAACACTTCTCAGGCTCTGTCAAGCTGGGTACTGAGACCACTTCCCTGGGGAGCCTGTTCCAGTGCCCAGACATCCTCTGGGTGAAGAACCTTTTTCTAACATCTGACCTAAACCTCCCTTGACACAACTCGAGGCCGTTCCCTTGGGTCCCGTCACTGGGCACCACAGAGATTAGGTGTTGCTTATCTCTCTTGCTGACAACACAAAAACTGGAAGTTGGAAATTCTTGTATTAATTTCTTGTGCTTTGTTCAGCTACTTGTTCTGACTTTGAGAAAGTCATTTAACTGTCAATTTTCTGCTGCTCCAGCTATAGCATGGAGATAATAATCCTGTGCAGTTTCTTTTACTTACTTTGACATTTAGATATTGAAATAAGGTATTCTCCTCGCAGAGGAAGATTACATAGAAGAAGTATTGTAAATGTCTCCTCACCTCACAACTCAGGGAGCAAATACAATAGAGATTCTCCAGTACATAGTTCACAAAGAAGGCAGAAAAGCACGAGAATTCATAGTACATGCCACACAGCACAGCAGCCAAAAGCAGAGTGATGACTTGCATCTACTTTTCAGAACAGATGAATGTTGTAGGACTGTGCTGTCATGTGTTGCTATGACCTTTACCAGACAAATCCTGGAACAAGCTTGATGTTTCAACAACGTTTTAAAACTCTTTAAAAAGGAACAAGACGGCAAATACACTATAAAGTGTTCCTTACTTAGATCTTTAACTTACTAGTGTTAAGAGCTGTGATTCTCAGTAGTTTTCTTAACTTTTATTGATTAGCTTGTCCTCTACAGGGGATAGAAATGTTGAGAAGGTGGCACTCCTCTAGCTTTCTTCCATCAGTACTCCAGAATACTCGAGGATGCAGATATCACAGCTTCCCTGGTTGACTGTTTTGGTGTTTGATGACTGTTGTGATTTTTTTCCTTTGTCATCTGTTTGGGATTTTACTTATTGAAACTTTGTCTATTACCATTGTCCTATCACTGTGCTTCTCTGAAAGGACCCTGGTTCGTCTTAGTTGTCTTATCTTTTCATTAGCTAATTCAACAAAGAAGTAGAATTTCTCCTTTTAGTTGTCATACCTCAAGAGTGAACAAATCTGCTTTAATATCATCTGCAGACTTGTACACTTGGAAGTGTATTCAGGTTAATAAAGGTATTAAACTGTTTTCCCCAGGGTCAGCAATTGGGGGATACCCCCAGTAACCAGCCACCAGCTGGACTTTGTATCACTCACCACAGCCTTTGCAGTCCAGCAGTTTTTTCCAAGCTTATTGTCTACCTGTCTAGTCCGTGTGTTTCCAGTCTGCTTGAAGGACACTGGGACACTGCAGGCCTTGCTGAAGTCAGGTTAATGACATTCTCTGCTGTCACTGGTCTACCAAACCAATTGCCTTCATATAGAAAACCAGGGGATGTTTGTGCAATAAAAACCAGGGTAGCTCCATGATGTGGGCCTTTGCTCTAAGCACCTACAGTTTTATCCCTTAGGAAGAACTAGATTTACAGGAGCAAATGGTATGATGATATAGAGTGGAGATTGGAGGTTGGAGATCAGTTCCCTCAAGAGTAAAAACACAAAAACTCAACCCCTCTGGAAGGAAGAGGAAAAAGTTCAAGTTGATTTTAAGAGAATGGAGGAGGTTTTTGACAGCTACAGGCCTTGAACTTTTCCTGACATCTTCAGCCAACAAAAGAATCTGAGACTAATTGCCTTTTTTTTGTTGTTATTGAAGGAGTAAACGAATTTTACCTAGTATGTTTTTATTTAGTTTTTACTAATAAGGTTTCACTGCTTTTGTTTTTCTTTCTTTTTTTCTTAACTTTACCCTTTTTATGTTTTTCAAACTGAATGGCAGAGGAAATTATACCTCTTCCCCTCAAAAAACCCCCCCTATCACTAAGGTTGCTTTTGTTCTAATTCACAATTCCAAATACGGTGATGTCTCATTTATACACCTGTTGCTGTTACTTCATAGTTGAGTTACCTTGCAGTTATTTTAGTGGGTTAGACTTCTTTGATGTTCATGTCTAATTCTGGAGCTTTTTGGTCTGAAACTCTGGATTTTGAATAATTCTGATGTAATTTGTTTGCTCTTGTATTAGTGAAATACAGTTCCATCCCTCATTCTGATATTTTTATTTTGTTATATATACATTATGTGTAACTGTTTTGGTATGTAATTTGTTTTGTTAGAAATGCTGGGATTTTTTTAGAGTTCATCTCGTCTCCCCTTTAAACTAGATGTCACTATGCCATCTCAATAGCCTTAGGGAGCAGCATAAGTTTTGGCCCCGAAGAGCCAGATTTAGAAAAGAATTAGAAGTAGGTAGTAATTAAATGTGGTAGTGGTGCCTTGTGGATAGAGTTCTTGCAGTGGAATGTGTTTCAGGAGGTGGAATTTCCTAGCTTGTTCTGGAGTCACGGTGTGTGGCACAGAACAAACTCATGTATTGGTCTGGGGATCAAAGACAAGGCTTGTTACCTTCCTGCCTACTTGTCAAGTTAGGAGTGAAATTATTGCCTCTCCTGTCTGCTCAAATGTGCGCAGTCAGTAACACCCCTGCAGTGGATTATCTCCTTCCTTCCTAATCCCTGCACGTTGCCGATGCAGTTTTGCCAGGCTCTATAATCCCGCATGTCCTTGTCACAGCTGTCCTGCCAGCCGGACTCCCTGCGCCGCTCTCCTTCATTAATGTCGCGCAGGGAATGCTCCCAGGACTGGTGCAGGGGCTCCTGTGAGATCTCCCCCATCCCAGAGTGGGGCTGAGCTGAGCCAGTGCCGTGTACTTGGGCTTTCAGGGGTCTGAGCGTTACCAAATACAGCATTTTGGAAAGGCATGAAAAGTTATGGGGGGGAAGAAAGGTGAAAGTTGTCAGAGTTGAAATTATCTGCCAGTGTTGCAAAATTTACCATAAAACTTAACATGTTGTAAAAATGCGTTCTTGTATAAAAATCTGCAAATTATTGTTATTGGAGATGGATTGGGTTATATGACTTGTGATTTGGGCTTTAAATTTATTTTTCATTCTTAAACTGTCAAGAGTTCATAGTTATTAAACATGTTTAGATTGTTGTAAAGGATGTATTAGGGTCTAAGTTTATTTGTAATTGCTCTAAAGTTAAATATTTCTTACAAATTGTGGAGAAGAATCTATTTATACATCAGTGTTCATCTTACCACTTCAATATCTTGCTTATTTCTTGTTTGTTTATTTGGTGTTCCAGTCTTAGGGTTGTGGGGTTTTTATGTAAGATGATGATGGTATTTTAAGTGTTTGGAAAGCATACATAAGCCAGGCATTCTCAGATTTCATATTAAAAGCAGGTGTGAATCTTTTGGGCTGCTTTATACTGCAATAAAAACCTCCACTCCCTTCAGGGGAAAAAAAAAACCAACCAACCAACCAAAAAATAATATTATTTTTCTTGCACTTCATTTTACACGTGTCGGATATCTGTGCATTATGTAGATGTTTGTTGTGATGGGTTTTTTTTAAATAACTGTAGTAAATTTACACTCTAATCTTTAATGGGATTTATTTATCTGCATAAATACATCTTTTATTTATGCAGATAAATTGCAGTTTATCTGCAATTGGATAAACCGTTTCCTATGTTTTTTGAAGGATTTTATTTGTTGCTGTCATAAACAGCAAATTCAGGTTTTCTATGCACCTATGAAAATAAAACGTTCTGAGCATTGATTCTGAAATATTCTTACACGTATCCTTTACTTTTTAAACTGACAAACAAAAGGCAAAACCAAGAAAAGAACCCTCAAAACCATCTTAAGATAGTCTTGTCTGGGTTTGTTACTTCAGTTCCAACACAGAAAGGACTTCATGAGCCTTTTAAAAATTGTGGTTGCATAAGATAGTTTTATTAGAAGCTGATTAATATGACTGGGGAAAATGTGAGTATTTTTACAGAATGCCTGTGCATCTGTGACATTAAAGAGCATCCAGATAGTCAGATCATGAGAAGCGTTCTTCAATTTTTATTAACAAATTTGTACCCTCTGCATATTTTTACATGTAAGCGTCCAAAAACTGTACTTAAACTTCTAAAGTACATGCCTATAAGAACCTTGGTTTACCTCTTTTGACATTATTCTGATCATTAATGGCATTCAGAACGCAGTGTTAATGTTTTTTTTCAGTTTGGTGTTTTGTTCGTTTTAATTATTTGTTTGGTGATGGTGATTTTTTGTCATTTTGGTGGCTGTGTTCTTGGTTGTTAAATGGTACCCTTGCTCTTAGGCAGACTAAAGAAACTGTGATTGGTACCACTTTGCAGAGATAGCAGAAAAAGTAGCTTAAGAATGTGCAGTTTATAAGGACATGTCATGCTTACAAGCTGTAACTGTGGCGCTCTCTAGATGTGTTACAAATGACTCAGTTGTTTCAAGCATCAATATTAGTGAGTCCTGATGAGATCATGAAGAAAAAAGAACAGCAAAAAAGAAAGTTGTGTGATAAAACTAAGGTATAGAGAATTTTTTCTTTAGAAAGGAAAGAATTCCCCACTGAAAGAATGTGGGATTCCTTCACTCAGAACACAACAAATGGTCTGAAGCTCAAGACAGATATGGCAGGTCATCTTATAGTGTTACTTTTCAAGACAGGGCACTTTAGAATTTAGTGGTATTACTTCAGGATTTCTAGTTTTGGCATTCCTGACAAACTAGAAGTTTCTGTATAGAGGGTGTGTGAGTATATATACAAATTTTAGATACTTTTTAAAAGCTTACTATGAACCTTATAAGCCTGATTATTTTCTGGCATAAATTAGACTGGATAAGGAGTGAATTTCTTTTGCAGAAGCATGTGCTTGCCTAATCATTTGGATTGTTAAGCAAGGTATTCTTCCTTTCTGGACTGAGTTTATTTGGAGCAAAGGGACTTTTGAAGCATGTCTGACTGTTTTCTTCTTTTTTTCCCCTTTTCCAACAGAATTCAAATTATTCTTACTTGAATTAAAATGAAAATTCAGTTCAGGACAGAATCTTGTTTTTGTACATGGTCAATAGCTAGTACTAGCAACAGTGCAAGAAAAAGTGTATTTATCAGTGGAAAACTGTCATTTAAATATCTGAAAATTAGTAAATATTTCCCTGTTGTGACATAATTCAAAAGTTGGAGCCTTTCATAGGGTGCAGAACTTTTACTTTCAGTTGCATGGAGTGATGTGCATTGCTTCTGAGCTGAGCAGCTTGTAATGGACTTGATGATCTTAAAGATGTTCTCCAAACTAAATTGTTTCAGGATTGTATGGAAAATCATTCCTAACCAGCCTCCTGTGGTTTTGTTCAGTTCATGTGCGTCACTCCTGCTGTGCTAAAAGGCAACAGTTCTTTTACTTTTTAGCATGAATTAATCCCTAGAGAAAAAAATATCAATTACTTGAGTTTGCAACAATGCAGTTTCCAGTTTACAGACAGTACATCTACAGTTAGCAGATATCAAAATGTATAGTTTTACTGTGGCCACATTGAGAAAATATTTACCTTTTAATTACTTTTAAATCCACGTCAGTTGGGCACCATTTTTTCAGGAGATTGTCTGTAAATCTTATCAATTTGGAGCGCACACAATTAGTATTCCAGCTCTAAATAAAAATAAAACTCTGAATTTTTTGACTGAAAGCCACATGCAGTATCAAAATCTTGGGCCATCCATATGGTCTATGCATGTTTAGATGCCAGGCATTTACTAGTTCATTTAGATAAATCAGTGCATAAATCAGTTTGCTGTGCATTCTGTTTTTATTTGATCAAGTGTGTGTCAGTCAGATAATATCAAGTTTATTGAATTATATTTTGGCCACATATAGGCAACCTTGTACTCTTTAGAAGATTGGTATTATTTAGTCAGAGGCACAGATCCCAGTAGTAGTCACTTGTCAAATATTTTTGTTTGTTGTTTGGGTTTTCTTCCTCATGTTTGAGGTGGCTCTGTAAATGAACAAACTTGAGCCAATTAATTATGAATCAATACAATGCAGATTTTTTTGGTCAGTTCTAGATATTGATTGAATATTTTAAAAGTCAAATTGTAGCTAGGGATCTATTACAGGTTTAAATCACTATGATGATGGGATTTTTTTGTTTGTTTTTAGTGTTGTGGAATAGTTTGCTCCTCAGTTAATCTCTATGTAGTCTCAAGAAACTTGAAATTTGCTATAAAGACATTGGTATGTGTCTGTCAGCATCATTCTGTGCCCCTTAAACTTCAAAGTAAAATACACAAGTGCTCTTAGTATTGGCTGCTGTGACTGGGAAATCAATTCCATATAATTAGTAAAAGCTCTTTGGACTCCTCAGTTCCCACTCTGTGGTTTGGTGATGATCATTGCAGTGTAGGCTGCTTGTAAGGGATCAAGACTGGGCTCCAAGTGGATGTTTGATTGGAAATCCTGAAAATACTTTCCCATTTAAGAGAGTTTGGAAAAAAAAAAGTATTGTTATCTCCTCCTTTACCCAATATCTGTACCTTTTCAGCCCCTTTTCTCTCTTTATGCTGGATGTGTGAAGGATTAATCTGGAGTTCTACTCCTGTACCTGCCCCTTTCTAACCCCTCTTCATTATGCACCTTCATTTGAGTTTAATCTCTGATTGTCATTGAAGTAACAGCATATGTTAAAATCAAATCAGATTTTTCTCACAAGCATAATATTTCCTAATATTCTTTCCTGTTACTTTATTCTCAGACTGTCTAGCTAGTGACTCATGCTTCTGTGTTCCAAATGTCTACTGAGACACTAACATTTCTTGATGCAGATCATCAAGATACAATTGGTATATATCTGTACAAAATTATCCAACATAATTCTGTTGTTTTCAGGAGGGCAATTAATAATTGTTATTTCCAAGTCTCTGGAGTCATGCCTGCTTATGTTTTTTTTTTTCTTTCTTCAGCTTGTATCTGAGTTAGCAATGCATATAAAGTTTCACTGACTTGGTGGGAACCCAGAGCAATGAGTTCTGAGAGTTCTTGCACTGCATCATTGTCACCCAGGCTACATCTGCATTCCAACAGGAGATTTTGTTGGTGTGGTACTGAACCAGTGAAGTTGCCTTTTCCATTCCTATGATTCATACTGGTTAACAGGCAGCAGGTATTTTGTTTCTTGTAAGTTTTTTTTTTTTTTTTTTTAATACCTCCTGTTCCAAGAAATCTTTATTTAAAAAAAAAATTGTATCTCCTGGGCTGTCTTACTTATCTAGTGAAAACATGAAGAAATAGCCTGCAATAACAGCAGAACAGAAATTGTAGAGGCTTCCACTGGTTTAAAAGTTAGGGCTGAAATGAACAGGCACTAAAAGATGAGACAGTTGCTGTTGGCTTTTATTAATTTTGATTGTTTTCAAATATAAGTGTTTGAATAAGCTTTTTAAAAGTTTGATAAAGATTTTAATCTATATTTTTGATTACTTTTAGAACAAGCTCTTTAAAGAACAATTACCTAGACAGTGCAAACAAGAAGGCATTTCAGTGTATCTTCTGGGCAGTTTGGTGTTCTGCTCTAGGTTGTTTAACCAGACTATATTGAAATCTTTTCATAACATTGTCTGGTATAATAACCTTGGTACAACCATTTTTCATGCTACTTAAATTCTTGGGCTGGTTATAATCATCTTTTGCCTTCATTGTAACAGATTAGTGAGGGCAGTCTTGTCCTTCTCTCATCTAAATATTGATTATTGTCACATTCTTCTCTGAAGTAAGTTCCCACACGTTTTGCATTCCTCTGTTGAGTCCTACTGAAACATGGCATGTTTTTATCTTTAGTTTTCAAGATCTCTTAGGTCTTAGCTTACTGTCTGTGAAATGTCTCCTTTGGGACTGGCATGGTAACTGACGTCTCACATAGATTGTTGATTTTCATGAGCTCCATAGAGAATTGTCCAAGACAGTCTGACCTATGAGTGTCTCACAAAGCTGTCATTTGTTTTTTAGAATTTAATTCTCCTTTTCTTTGTTCCACAGTAAACAGCCTCCCACCCATCCCAGGAAAAATAGTTCCATAAAACAAGGCCGGGGGGAAAGGGGGAACAAAGCCTCATGTTCCCAGCAATGAGACATCTATCTACCATGATAACTAGTATTTCTTACCATTTCCTTTTAATCCTCATTAGTGTCTGTGCTTTGAAGTTGTGGCTGTAGATGGTTAGAATTTTGTTTTGGGGACTGTGTGGTCCTGGCTTTCTGCTAGGGCTGCTGAAGAAAACCTTTCCTACAAAATCATTAAGGCACTTTAGAACTAAAGTTTGGTTTGGTTTTTTTTTCTTTTTGGAGGGAGTGTGAGTCTCATTTCTGTATTGTAACAGAAGGGCTTCCCTGAGGTATGGAAGTAGGCTGTAAGTGTGGAAAAATAGCTTGTCAGGCATCCCTTAGCTGATGTGTGTAAATGATCAGGAATTGTCATCTCACTGGCAAAGTCACCTAGAACATACAAAAAAATTTACAAGCAGACAAAAGCTTCTATCAAATGAGAGTGAAGGAAGGTGTAGCATGTGAAAAGAGCTTTCACATGATTAATGCTTTAAAGAAAAAAGCTGTGAGTTGTGGCTCTGGTTACTAGGACAGGAGAAGAAATTGAATCCTAAGTGGTTTATATGATAGAAGCTGGCATATATTTGAAAGGTGAATTTTATTGTCTCCTTCTACTGCAAGACTTCTAAATTATTTTTTTGTTGCTGGCTGATTTAATTACATAATGTTTTGTTGGCATTGTTGTCAGCTCCATGTAACAACTCTTTATTTGTGACCAGTTTAAATATGAAGTACATGTAAGATCAGAAAGAATTATGAAGGTACAACTTAATTTCATCAAAATTAAGTTGTAATGAGGACATAAAAGCTAACTTACTTTTTTGTTCACTGTTATTTGTGCATTGCTGAGGCTGCTTAAACTTTCCCTCAACATTTCTACATGATGTATTTTTGCCTAATTCTGTAGGAAATAATAATAAAAAAATTCGGAATATTTTTAATGTGAGAAAGATGTCAAAATCAGACATGCCATCTTAATATCGAGACCTTCTGATGCTGTTAACTAATAATTCACCTGGATGATACCAGTTAAGCCAAGAATGCTGCTTGTTGGAGGAATACAGCTTAAATCAGAGAATCAGTTATATAAGAGGAAGAAGGTTTCAAATGTGGAAGAATAGTAGTTGTCACTCCATTTATTTATGTAATTTTTTTAAAACTCGGCAATTCTTTGTAATTTTTACCTGAGTTCAGTTTAGTGACATGTCAGGCAGGAAACTCCAAAATAACAATGAACCTGTGGCACTGTGTGCCACTAATCTAAATAACACTCAAAATGTAAAGACAGTAGGATTTCTGAAAGAAGAGAGTATAATTTTATTTTGATGTGTAACTGATTTTATAATCTGCTAAATGCAGCATACACTGTCTTTTCATTTGTTTTGTAGGTAGCTAGCTCCCCCTTTCTTTTCTCTGCCTAGTTTGGAGCAGTCAGATTTTATGCTGTTATATTGATTATTTATTTGATATAGCTCTATCTGTCCCAATCATCTGAAATAATTAAAAAACATTAAGGAATAAAACTCCAGAACACTGTAAGGAGGAAAATATTATTTTTATATCCAGATAAGCTATGGGTTTTCAGATACATCCCTTAAAGAACTAATTCCCAAGTCACGTTGTAATGTGGTTTAAATGACATTTTCTCCAGAGCATTTGATTATTAGTATTGAAGAACAGGTGAAAAGTGCAGTGGTGGTTGGAGAATATTAAGATGCATATTACTGCAAATCGATACTCACTTAAGTTATTTCCTTAGCATCCATGATTGATGGGTGCTGGACACATGAATTAGATGCTTGGTTCAATCCAGCAGAGCATTTACAACTAGACAGAGAAGCTTTTCCTCTGATGGGAAAGACAGAGGAGGAATTATATAAACAGTAGGGTTTTATGAATTTGGTAAAGATTCTAAATCACTTATATGAAGTATTGCAGGTTTCTAGATTACAGAAACAGGTAACTGTAATGTAGAGAATCAAAAGTAGAAAGACTTGTGTAATTTACCTGTTTTCAAATGTGAGTTTTGTTGTTTTTTTATTTTAGTATCTACTGTAGGTCTAGTACTGTCTTCATTGAGACACAAGTCCCTGCATGTGAGAGATGATATATGCATACAAAATGTTACCTCTGTGTGACTCCAGCCATTATGTGGTTAAAATGCTGTGAAAAGAAGTCCTCAAATAGAAATTCACTCACTTAAGACATTCTGCAGGGACTAATCTTGTATCTTAACGAAATAAAATGAATTTTTTAACGGAGTAGCAGTAAAAGAAGAGGTTGGTCAATAAAATACTTTTGTAGCCATGATGACAGTGGAACAGTGGATGCCTCCGTGGTAACTGGAGTTTAAAAATAAGGGCAGGCTGTAGTGGAGAGAGAGAGCATACTCAAGCTCTATGGAATAGTAGCAGACTGGAAAGGTAAATTCCTGGTTAGCCTTTTACACTAAAAAACCCATTAAAATATTAAAATATAGTTGGAACTTAAACTTCATGCTACAACACAATTAATTTTTAGAAGTGAATGCTCTGGAATTATCAAGGCCAAAAGTCTCAAGAAACCCCATCATATCTTTCTTTGAAGGTTATCTAGAAAGTTTCCTACTTCTCTGCTCCAGGAGGATTTTACTCTGCTGTTGTGGTCAGACCTTTCTTCCCCCCTCTTCCCACAATTTATCTTTGGTGGTGTGGTTCTCCTGACAGATATGACAATGAAGAGAAATTCAGGACAGTAATGTGTGGTTTACCCCCCTTTCCCAGGATATGCAGTGGCAATGAATAAGACATTAGCTGGGTATGTTCACTTAATGATCAGCCATTAGCAATTGGCTTGTAATGGTTGAGTCAGCACTCCCTGACAGAATGACAGGTTTTTACAGTACCCATTTTGGTGTTATCTTAAAATCAAGAAGGTCTTCACAAACAATTACTCTTTCTCTATTTGTATTCTGGTCTGTTCCATGAGGGGAGATGAGTGTTCTGGGCATAGTTCCTGTAGCTGGATGTACAAGGCCACAGGAATCTCCTGGCAATACCAACTAAACTGAGTAAAACTTTGGTGCATGAAATGCAAGGTACTGTATATAAGTGTTAATAAATATATCTTCCTATATATATATACAGACACGCATATATGGAAAATGGTAGTTCAGCTGTAAATTATAACATAAAAATGTGAGTTGCTTAGCAAGGTGATTCAGCATGCTTAACATTTTTCATCTACATCCATGAGTGTTTCTTTAAAATACCATTTGTTAAAAATAATTCTGTAGGTTTTTTGCAGAGAAGCTGGAGGCAGAGGAATTTGAGGCAAGGGGAATGCTGGGGGAAATGGGGATGAGAAGGGGATGAGGGTGGTGGGGTCAAAGTCCCGTTGCATTGACAACTTATGTTACACATGGGCAGGTCTGTAGCACTACTGAGCAGCAAGAGCCTGCACAGAAATGTGGTGGTTAGCTTTTTAATGTGGGCATGGAAGAACCTAATCGAATTCCATGATTCATTATTAAAAATACTTCCATTTGAAGGAGAAGAGTGCTTTGTTTTTACAGCCTGAAAAGTAAAGCCTTATATTCTTTCTAGTTTGGGTTATTAGTTTTCAAATTATGCACTGAACTTATTGGAGGTAAGTTGCTTGGAGGTGATGTTTCTTTAATCCAGGGCTTTTTATTAATTGTGTGAATATTTATTGTTTGCCATTGTACCTCTTCTTGTTTTTTGCTTCTCCATTACTGAAACTATTTCCCAGTGTGATGGAATTCCAATCTATTTGAATGCTCGGATCAGTACAGCCATTTGTTTTGTTGCTTTTATGTTAATATTGGTATTATTAAAGTATAGCAATGTTCACTTTTATGTGTTTTAATGTTTTTATACTTTCAGTGTAGAAGTTTTAAGTATATCTAGGTTGTTTTCTTGTAAGTAACTCTACTTGAAATTTGAACTTTTTACAAAGTAACAGTTCTTGCTTTTATTTGTGTAGGGGAAAATGCAGCGTTGCACTTCTGAATGAGACAGAATCTGTGCTGTCATATCTGGAGAAGGAGGTAATGGTGTTTTCTATTCAAGTAAATATTGGGATAAGTTTATTTTTCTTTCTGTATTTTTAACAAATGGCCAAAAATACTTTGAAAATTATATCTTGGATGATAATTTATAAAAATTATGTTGTTCAAAAGACTGATTTAAACAATATTATTGGATAAAAAATATTTGACACACTTAAATAACAGGTTTATTATGAACGTGTTTGTATTTAGAAAATAATTTGAAGTAATTAATATGGCATCTTACACATGAAAATATAGAAGTGTTTTCCTGTAACAGATACTGAAGGGAGAATTCACATAATGTTTTTTTTTCTCCTTATTTTTTCCTTTTTTTTTTTTCTTTTATGGTATGGCAAGTATCTCCTCACCTTCCTCTGAAAGATACTTAGGTTGCTTAACTTTACCAGAGAAGAAGAAATTCCCCAGGATTTGAAAGATTGCAAAATGCCACAGAAATTAAACATATTTTTCTTTGGAATATCGTAATATCACCAAGGCAGTGTTTTTTAACTGAAATTAGCATGTCAAATTTCATAAACATGAAATTAGAAATTTTTAAATTTCTACGCCAAACCACTGATAATCAGTAAAAATATTTTTGAAAGCAGGACTTGGCCTGTACTTATGTGACTATACCACATCTGCCAATCCTGTTTCAGTGCGTGAAGAGGGTTTACACAGACAGTGGTGTGTTTTTTTATTGAGATTAATTTATAATGGAAAGTCAGTATGGTAGAGATACTTATGAGTGCAAACATGTTAAATTCAGAAAGCAGTTGACATTCTCTTCAAATCCACTGATATATTTTGTTGTACAGATCTTTCTATTATTGCTGTGTTCTGAAGGAAGTCCTAACAATGAGAGGTCTTGATTAGCCTTTTAAGAGCACTCATGAAACACCTGTATTATGTAAAACAAAGATTTACCAAATCTGTGCTCTGTGAAGTATGCAAATTTCCAAAGGGAAGGTGTTACAAGTTTGCAAACCTAATTTTAAAAATTATTATGCTGTTGCAAATATGTCTTTTTTTTTTTAGGATACTTTTTTTTATTCATTGGTGTATGATCCATCACTGAAAACGCTTTTAGCAGACAAGGGAGAAATCAGAGTGGGGCCTAGATATCAAGCAGATGTTCCAGACATGCTTGTGGAAGGTAAATACTTGATCTTTGATTAGTGAAAAAAATAAAAGTCCTCATATTGCATTATTGCTCATGCTGACTTTCTGAACTAAGCTAATACATAGAGGCANTAGCTTTAAAATTACTGATATTTTTAAAATTTTATTTTATTTATTTATAATCTAGCACAACTACCTATACCTTCATCTTTTGCTATATAGAACTATTCTTTTAAACATATTTTTATGTAAAATATTTATTTAAGAAGCATAAGTAGCTATGTCTTGTTATGTTTACAACTGTATTTGCTAATTAAATTAAAAAAAGAAAAAAGTTTCTTTAGAAGTATCTAGCTGTAGATACTATTTTCAAGAGTCATGGTATTTATTCTTTAAAAAGNATTAGCATGTCAAATTTCATAAACATGAAATTAGAAATTTTTAAATTTCTACGCCAAACCACTGATAATCAGTAAAAATATTTTTGAAAGCAGGACTTGGCCTGTACTTATGTGACTATACCACATCTGCCAATCCTGTTTCAGTGCGTGAAGAGGGTTTACACAGACAGTGGTGTGTTTTTTTATTGAGATTAATTTATAATGGAAAGTCAGTATGGTAGAGATACTTATGAGTGCAAACATGTTAAATTCAGAAAGCAGTTGACATTCTCTTCAAATCCACTGATATATTTTGTTGTACAGATCTTTTCATTATTGCTGTGCTCTGAAGGAAGTCCTAACAATGAGAGGTCTTGATTAGCCTTTTAAGAGCACTCATGAAACACCTGTATTATGTAAAACAAAGATTTACCAAATCTGTGCTCTGTGAAGTATGCAAATTTCCAAAGGGAAGGTGTTACAAGTTTGCAAACCTAATTTTAAAAATTATTATGCTGTTGCAAATATGTCTTTTTTTTTTTAGGATACTTTTTTTTATTCATTGGTGTATGATCCATCACTGAAAACGCTTTTAGCAGACAAGGGAGAAATCAGAGTGGGGCCTAGATATCAAGCAGATGTTCCAGACATGCTTGTGGAAGGTAAATACTTGATCTTTGATTAGTGAAAAAAATAAAAGTCCTCATATTGCATTATTGCTCATGCTGACTTTCTGAACTAAGCTAATACATAGAGGCAGACAAAGTAAGATGGAAGGTATGAGAAAATTTATGAACACCAGTAGATATTATGGAAAAAGTAAGGATAATTCAATACCTGTTGAAAATATGTCCATTTCCAGTCTGTGTATAGGCATTTGATATTTATTTAATTATATGGTCTGGTCAGTTATTTAATATAGGCAACATTGAGAGAAGATGTTAAGGACCAACCCATTTGTAAAATAATAACACTGTAGTAAAACAAGTGAAAAAGGTGTTTCTTCTCACCCTTTTAAAGCAAACAATGCATAGAGAATTCAGGTCTTTGTGTCTTCTTATTTCAAAATATTGTCTTTCTTTAAAGTATCTTGTCTGTTTTGTAGCAGGATTGAAACAACTATTTCTAGCCTTGGCATAGCTTTAAAATTACTGATATTTTTAAAATTTTATTTTATTTATTTATAACCTAGCACAACTACCTATGCCTTCATCTTTTGCTATATAGAACTATTCTTTTAAACATATTTTTATGTAAAATATTTATTTAAGAAGCATAAGTAGCTATGTCTTGTTATGTTTACAACTGTATTTGCTAATTAAATTAAAAAAAGAAAAAAGTTTCTTTAGAAGTATCTAGCTGTAGATACTATTTTCAAGAGTCATGGTATTTATTCTTTAAAAAGAAAGGATCATGTGAGAAGAGCATCATTTGCAGTAAGTCCAAGGAGTTCTGAATGCCCCAAATATATATATCTGTAACCTCAAATGTTGTGTTTTCTATTCATTGTGATCTACCTTTTTTTTGCTGCTATACTTTTTCTGTTGCACAAACCTGTAGAAATATTTCTAATTTCTACAGTGCTTATTTAGTAAATATATGAAACAAGAATAATTTGATTTCTGGCAAGTGGCAGATTATTTTACAATGAATGCTATATAATAGATCACCTGCATTATTATTCTGACTTTTCTTTTAATGACTAGAAATAGACTATAGGAAGTCACTTCAGGTTTGTTTATGAAGTGTACAGACTTGTTTCAGAACAGGTTTATGAATAGATTTTATCCACTGCTATTCTTGCTATAAAGTGTACCTGCCAGGGAAAAAATAGTCCTGTAGATGTTCATATGTTCAGGAGGAAAGTGTGCCAGAGGGTTAATGTGAAAATGGCTGTCTCCATGTGTGTGAGAGGCAACTGAGAAGATCTGATTCCCAAGTACCTGGCTGAGTTGTAGGATTTGTGGGGTAAGCTAGCATTGTCTGCCAGGCAGGAAGTCTTTTCCTACTGAATTCTTCTAACTTAAATTTTTAAAGACAGAGGCTAATTATGAAATAGTGAATATTACATATAAAGGAATTTTTTTCCTGTTCAAATTTTACTTATTTGATTTCTAAAGACAGAGGCTAATTATGAAATAGTGAATATTACATATAAAGGAATTTTTTTCCTGTTCAAATTTTACTTATTTGATTTTTTTCCTAAAGTTAAAATCCACATTAATTTAAACTAAAGTTACCAAGTTCTTCTGGATCTTAATGTTTTGAGTTAAATCCTTGGTTTAGTTAAAATGAGTAGATAGGATTTCACTGTGTGTTACTTTACTGCCTTCTTTTTCTCACTCCCCACTAACCCCCAAAATGCAATAAGTGTTGCAGTCTTCTTGCTGCCTTTAGTAGGAAATAATAATCCATCAGAACAGAGAAGCACGAAGCTGCCCACAAACCAAGGATCTGTTGGTACATGGAGCACTTGAGTAGTTCAGTTGGATTAATCTGCACTTACTTCAAATGGCTGGTGGAAAAAAGGGTTTGGTTTTGGGGCCATAAAAATATCTGAATTATGGTAGTTTGGACTGTTTTTTTTTCCTAAATGTTTCCATAGCCCTCTGACCTCCAAGGAAAAACAAAAGATGATTCAGCTGTTGCTGTGTCTTTATGTAAGCTGACAGCCTGGAAGTTAATCCATTCACTGTCAAGCCTTTTATTTCATGAAAACAAGTCTAAACAATGTTTAAAATTAATAGATTAGAAAAGTTATATTTGGAAACTATGGGATTCTGTGAAGATTTTTTGTCTTTATGTACATTTTTCAGCCTGTAATGATCTGTATCTCCAAATTATTATGCTCTATTATGTAACTCTTTCAAAGTGCTGCGCTGTCAGCTGAAATTAATAGGGAGAATTTAGGCAACATCTCATCAGTTTGGAAAAGTCAGATTTTTTATCATCAAATAATAGTATTATTAGATGATATAAAATAAAAAAAATTCCTGATTTTGTTCATACAGAAAACTTGTTCTATAATCTAAAGGAAGAATACCTTTTTGAAGGTGGTTGATAGACATATTTTATATTTACAGAAAATCCCCAAAACAAGCAAACAAACAAAAAAATAGACAAAACAAATATTCACACCCCATCAGTTTTATTTTCAAAGTTATTGGCATATAAATACAATTCAATTAAAGACAGTTCAGATTAGCTTTCAGAAGGCCAGTCACAACAGGGCTGAAAAGTAAAAAAATATTCTACAAACATGAAATTAATTTGTTGCAAATACACTGATGAGTTCTTGTAGATTAGAACTTCAAATTGCTTTCACTTTCTCCATACTGTGATAACTTATTTTCTATCTGAATAGACTATGGTGGTTTTGTTTTGGGGTTTTTTTGTGTTTATCGGACAACTGTGTGTGTTTTTTGTAGGAATAGATTTTTTTTCCTTCCATTGATGTTGCCATTTTTGCATCCTTGATTAATACTGCAAACCCAGGTGATTAGGTCAAACTTCAGTGCAGCAGATCTGCTTCTCCCTGCCCCAGAGGTGTACTGGATAAATTTATATTGCTCTTTACGTTTTTAAACAAAAAGAACATTTACTTTCAAAAGACTAAAAGTTTCATTAAATTCAAGATGCATGATGAAGTCTTCCAGACTCAACTGTTTTCTGGTTTTCCACTTTAGGATACATTGAATCATAAATCCTTTATGCAATTACAGTAAACAAATGTAAACAAAGTTGAAATCTGGTTGAACATGCATAAGCCTTGTAAATCCATGCCACGTTTGTTTGTAATGGTGTAGCAAAATCACTTAGATCACACATTTAGTGAAGACTGTAACTTTGGAGAAAGACCAGAGCAGATTTCTTTCCTTAGTCTCTTCTGACTTTTGTTGTCACCATTCTTGAGAGTAAAACTTGGGAGTAAAAATTGTCAGATTTGAATGATCTTATGGTTGTGTGAAGTCTTGCATCCCCCCAGTGCCAAGTGTTACAGTCTGTCTACACTCTAGTTTGAAGATTTTTAGCCTTTTTAGTTGCTGTAAGTATGCTGGGAGAGAGGAGACTGTTCTACAGCATTGACTCAAATTCTGGCTAGCAGGATACTGAAGAATGTCCTTTCTCTCTTTTAACAACACGCATTCTCCAGCGGCTTATTCTGTGGGTGTAGCAGCTTGTTTTCACACCTGTTTCCAGCATGGGGTAGCATTCTTCTCCTCTCTGCAAAGCAAGAATAAAAAGGTTTATCTCTGAGAATCAAGAGCATGAATTTGGGCAAGGAGAATCTTGTTTCTGTGGAGCATCCCTACTCCACAGTACTGGGGCAAGGTATCTGGTTCTCTGCATGTGATGGCTAGAAAGCTGCTGTGTGGTGCACTCACCTACAGTATTTGATCAACAACTTGTAAAATCTGTGACTAGTAACTTCAATAAACAAAGCTAAAAGCCCTAAACAAGCAAGAACAAAACCCTATACAGTGTTGGTTTAGGCAAGTCATTATTATTATTGTTACTTGGTTACAAGGCATACTTCTATAAATTGTTCTGAATATGATCAAATTTTTGTCACCTTTAACTAACAGATTTTATTCAGTCATGTTTTGTGTACAGGGAGATTACACCCAGGCAAACTAGTTTAGATTCTTGGTAGACTTTTATATAACATTGATTCTTACTTGTCTCACGGTTTTAAAATCCAAATGTTTTTCAGTTCTGGCATTTCAATCAGTGTGTCTCATGCAGTGGAACAACTGATGCAGTGACAGGTTGTTTTACATGGTTGGCTAAAAAAGCAGAGAATGAGAGAGAGAAAGTGCTAGCATGGCATTAGGGATATAGTTTATGTAGTAGGATAATGCTTAAGAATGGGAGAAACTGGAAATTTTTTTGCTCTGTAGGAGTTCATCTAATGCATTGTTTTTCCTGTCACATGCCTACGCTGCTCTTTATGCCTCATGCATGCCACCATAGACCTAACTGCAGCTGTCACACAATTAAATGCATTTGCACAAAACAAAATGCATGACAGCTTAGCTAAACAAATACAATTTAAGTCATGTTGCAAATAGAGAAGCCAATTGTTTACAGTAATCTCATTGGCCAAATCACTAGTTTCTTAAGTAATGCTTGCTTTCATTAATTTGTGGTGTTGAAAAGGCTGCAACCAAGTCAAAAAAGATCAATAATTGTTCTTCTGTCTATCAAAGCTCTATTAAAACTTCTGAAGCAAAGTATATATTCTAAACAAATATAACAAAAAGTTTTATCATGACTACATTCAGGGCATGATATGAAAGTCTAGTGAAACTTTCTGCAGTAATTCTCTGGCAAAAAGTATCCCAATCAAACAATTGTATTTCCAAGAAAATTATTACATTTTGAAATAACAATTCCCTATGTTTTTTTTCCAAAGTAATTTATCAAAATAAAATTTCTGATGTTGCATTTGATTTTGTGTACCAGGATCCGGTAGAACATTGTGGTGCTAGGCAATGTAAGATGTTTAAGTGTTGAAATTTCAAGCATTTTCAAAAAAGCTGCCCAGCAGTGTAGGAAGGACCACACTGAATCAGACCATCAGCTGTTTATCCCTGCAGGAGGTCTCTTGTCACTTGGGGTTTCTTAGTTTTCTTAAAATTTGTTTTAAGCCTATTAGAAATCCAATAGGTTGTCACCTTGAGCTTCCTTATGAACTTCTGTGATCCTTTTTCAGCACTTCAGGACATTTCTTTATGAAAAGCCTGTTGACTACTGTGTTGGATGCAATTTTGATTAATTTGGTTTGCATAGCTGTTAGCCTTGACTATGCTTAGTTGCTCACATTTTTTCTTTAGCTCACATTCCCTCCTTCACACCGTAGGTATAACACAACTTGGTTTGAGCTCATGTATCTCAATTAGTAGCTGATGTATTCCTGAGATCCTGTAGAAATCTGGAGAGGATTCTTGTCCAAACTCAAGTAGCTTGTTACTGTTAATAGTGTATAATTGTTCTCTAACTTCTCCTATAGATGCATCATTTTAAGGTGTATCTTTCAGGTCTCTCATGATGCAGGTGAACCTCTCCACTTCTGTCCAGTCATCACAAATGCAGAAAGTTAATTCGATTTCTCTTCCAACTATTAATTTGAATTTTTCTTTGCTGCCTTTTTAAATAGCTCACATTGTCAAGATCGTGGGCTCTTTGGTAGTTTACAGACCTTTTAACTTTGTTGGTGGGTGGTCTGAGAAGATTTTAGTAATTTTAATGCTTTCTGAAATTTGGAGAATGTTGTAGCAAATAGGATAAAAGAAGAGACAAGAAAAAAAATAACCCCACATCTACTAATGTGCTTCAATGACAAGGACAGTTTTCTGCCTCTGTGATGTGAGATGGCCCTAGTTTTTTTCTAGCAGGAAGGAACATTAAAGCATATGAACGTACCCTCGCTCATATCTTTTATAAATCTGTGAAATTTATTAGGGAATGAAGGGGCTGAGAGGAAGGGCCCTGCGGTGCTGGCAGACAGCGAGGGGATGTTATCCATCGCTGGGTTCTTGTGTTACCCTGGGCAGCATCCCAGCGGCAGGAGCGCAGCTTATCTGAGCAGGGACGGGTCTGCAAAGAAGGGATGTGACTGCGTTAATTGCCTGTGTGCAGCAGCTCCTCCCGGCTCCTCCGAAAAGGATGATCTCTGCTCATCCTGCCTGCCCTGAGGATTCTGAGTGCAGAGCAAGTCAGGTAGAGCCAGATTTCACTGGGCAGAATGGAGGCGTGTCCGAGAGGGACACGGGATGATGGATGCAGGGAGAGTTAGCGTTGCTTTGGGAAGCGAGTTCTCAGTTTCCGTGCAGAGGTATATGGAAGGAGACAAGCAGCAAGGCTTTGACGAGTATGACGTGGAATGATTGGTTTAAAGGTTTATCTGGAGAGCTGGTGTTAGTCCTAATTGGGTGCCGCCACCAGCAATGCCAGACTATTTGCAAGTCCCTGTTTTAATAGCCTGGAGGGATGCTTAGAGTCACATGCTAATGGTCCCCTCCCAGCTGCAGTCCTGTTCCCAGTCCAGTGCTTCTTATCTCTTGCATTTGCTTTAAAAGGAGGCCCTAGGGAATTCCTTATGGAGCAGCTCTGGCCATTTAAAGCAATACAAAGAGTGTGGAATGGGCAAGGAAGAGGAGTACCCCCTACTAAGACATACGGAGGAGGAATTAGAGTCTCTCAAATGGAGGAAGAAGCAGCCTGGAGGAAAGATGTTCAGTTCAGAGCTTTTATTTATTTATTTATTTTCCCTCTTTCTAGTAAATAAAATTGCAAACTAAAAGCTGGAGTCCCTCTTGCACACCTGAAAATACCCAGTGACTGCCTAGAAATAGCACTTGCTGTGCTGCTAAATTAATTTTTGAAGCCAAGGCATTTTAGAATTAATGTCATTCAATTAATTGAGTGCTTAATAGGAAGATGGGGAGCAGTTTGACAAATTTAAGCTGCAAATTTTGGATGATGTACAGAGACTATTTTGGATGATGTAGAGAAACTATTCAAAGCTTATAAATTTTTTCTGTTTTGAAAAAGAATAAATTAATTCCTTTAAGAGTGTTTTCTAAAGTCTTCACTGTTTCTGTGCTTTTTACTGCAAGTCCATTGTAAGAGTATGTTGTTTTTAATAGACATACCAAATGAAAACTATTGAACTCAGAGTTCATGCCTTTTAATGTTTGGGAATATTGGAATTTCAGGAATTTAAGTTTAAACATGATTACAAGTAAAGAGGCAGATGAGAAACTAATTTATAATCTGTTTGGATTTTTAATATTATGAAAGTTCAGGATTGCTTGGACTTGCTGTATTGTGTTTTGTGGTTCTGTAAATGCTTCCTGTATAACTAAATATTTTCTCTTGTATTTAATTGGTGAAAAACATCCCTTAAAATAGTGAAAGTCGATGGTAGTTTCATGAGGAGGAATCTGTTCTGTTACTTCATGGCACATAATTCTCCCATGTATTATATGAACCACAGCTAAATGTGAAAGTCACTCACACAGCCAGAGACCTGCAGCAGTAATTTGAACGGTGCATCTGATTCTCTTGTCAAAAGTCTGTGTGCTGGATTATTTCTATTAGTGTTGATATAGTTACAATGATTTAATTCTACCGTGAGATGATAATAATCAGTCCTTTTTAAAAGCCGTTGATATGAAATATTTTTAGAATGTTCTGTATTCAAATATTTCAATTAAGAATTGGACAGCCAGATACTCTGAAGACAGATAATGTGTGTCTGTGAGAAATATCTGACAGGATAAACAAATATTGTGTCTTCGCGTCCTATTGATTTCCAGAAAATATGGTCTGTAATTTATGCTAATTGATCGCTTTTTTGAAAATTGCTGGATATAAACTGGACACATTAATACAGTAAGTAGTTCTTAGAAAATAAAATTCAGAAAATATTGCCTTTTTGCCTAAGTTCAGTGTTTCACAAGTATTATCTAACCTTTTGTATTTAACTGGCTTTAAAAAATCTTGAGGTCTGATAATTTTGAGGCCATGTTAGTGTTTCCTTTGCGAGTGAAACAAAGTGCAATTAAAAGAATAAATAAATGGAATTAGAGTAAACCTAGTTGCTTAGGTATGATCAAAGGAAGAGTTGCTTTTCTTGTGCTCCCACAGAAGGTGACAACAGCAGCACCTTTAGGCTCTTGGATCAGCAGTATGTGAGGGAAAGGTTTTTGTGGAAAAAGCTGTCAACCATAAAGTTATTTTTGGATGGTGTTGAGGAACTAGTGCATCTACTGCTTGCATACCTCCCTTGTTCTACATACAGCAATTTGGGAGTTCACAGTCAGTGTCTTAAACCAGGTTTCTTGCCAATTAAAGACGACCTTACAGGATCCAGAGAGCAGCAAGTAAAGCTCAAAGTCTGAAATAAAAAATTCCTTTAGGGGCAAGTACAAAAGGAGATGGTTATACCTCACTCAGGTTTGCTTCTAGATGCCTAGGAACCTTATAGAAATTGATTTCACCAAGTTCACTGTGAAATGCACAGAATTTTTATATTTGACAGAAAATCTGGTAAATCAGCAGCAAAATAAATGAAAACTTCAAAATATTGGTTAGAATCTTGGTTCAGCTGTAAGATGATGGCTTTCTATTTCAATGTACTTTTCAGAAGGAATCCATGGAACAAAAGATATAACAAGCAGAATTAGGAGTTCCTATTTGTGGAAGCTGCAATAGAACACCAGACATAACAGGTGTGATGCTGCTAACCCAGTAAGACTCACCTTTATGGTCAAAGTAAAAAAGATATTGCCAAGACTTGATTCATCTCAGCTGAAAATGTATATCTAAAATAAATCAGATATTTAGATGAGATGAATCTCAACAAATAATAAAATTTCTGGTTATATATGCTCAAATATATTTTGTTCTCAAATGGGGTTTCTGTTGATTGCACTTTTGACTTTGAGTTAACTTGAAATTTTTTCTACAATACCTTCTAAAAACAGGAGCTGTTTCTTGAGGGTTAGTCAATTTAAACATGGTAGTCCCTTGTCAGATTGGAAAATTTTTTTGTTATTGAGCTCATGCAGTAAATTTCGCATAATTAACTGTCAAATGTTTCCTTTTCACGAACAGTAAAATACACTTTACGATGTTTGTTGTTCACGTCAAATTTTAATAGGATTATAATATCCTTTACACCACTTTTGCCAATCTCGCTTCCAGGGAGCTGAGTTATCGATTTTCATGCTGGGCAATTAAAAGCATGCTTATAGAATTTTATCAGTTTTACTAGAAATTAAACAAAACACATGTAAATGGCCTCTTGATGCCTGTTTTCAGGAAAGACTTCGCTTCTGCCTAATCATGTATTTGCAAGGAAAATCTGTAGTTTAGGGCTGTGGCCACATGTACTACAGAAGCTCAATTAGGTATTTGAAGCTTTGCATCATAAACCATAGTGTTTTATGAAGTGTTTTCAGTGATGTTGTTTAAAAATACTTGTTGCCTTCTAATCCAGTTTGTTGAGGTATTAAGTGCATGTATAATTTTGATCAAACAAACCAAATGTGGTCATAGAAATTTCTAAGCTTCAGTTCTCAGAACATTCACAATTTCTATGTTACCAGTCGAGGATAAGAGTTGGAAATTGTGCTGTTTATCAATTAGATTTTATAAAAGCTGTTCAACAGTTGAGGTGAGTTATGTGGGTTGTCCTGCTTGGAGATAGTTGGAGTAGGTTTTCTCTGTTATTGTTTAGTTTCTTGTTCATTGGTTGCCCTGAATTGTAAAAGCATGTCTGCCTTTCTTAAGTTTGATTTATGCTTGAGGTCAGTCAAATTTTTGGTCTTTGTAAGAAAAAGAGCCATGATATCTTTGGCTCCTTGAGGAACCTTGGGCTTCTGTTATTAGTGTTCTGTTTGTTATGAGCCTCCAATTTTTCTGCAACTTGAAGGAAATGGTTAAAGTGGCCCTCTGGTTGCAGTGCAGCATGAATGGTCTGTGCAGTGTGGTTGGTGTGGCAGGGTGTGCATGATTGCTGTCAGAAGGATTTTTTGCTAATATTAGCTGTAGAGCCTTGTCTGAGATTGTTCAAATACTAAATGGGTTGTCAGGTAATCAGTCTTATGAAGGGTACAGTTATTTATTGTGTGCTGTGTATGTGCTTATTATCCCCGTGAGCACTCCAATCACTTTTCAAGCAGTGTCTTAGTGTTTAATTGACTTTGCTGGTATTTTCTACCTCAGTAACTCGGCCTAAAAAGACTCATTGTAAGATCAGATTTTTGTTTCTTTGCTGTTTTACTGTAAGTCTGATTTTTCTTCTAAGTTTATTCTGTAGAAGCTGAAAGGCAAATAGCAGATGCTGATGAAATGTGGTTTTTGACTGTTGAATAAGTCAAAATACATTTCAGCCTAAACAGAAAGTTCTTCTCTAAATTGTTTTGTTTACATTTATTCACACAAAAAGTCTTATTTCTCTTTAGAATGCTTAAGTAATATGGAATTTTCATATTTTTAACATTAGGGCTTTTTTAAAAAAACAACACAACCCAAACACCAACAAAACCAACACAACCCAACTGCAGGACCACAGATTTCATTTTAATTTAGTCAAGGTTTGGTTTTGGTGTGGGTTTTTTTCATTTGGTGGGGGTTGTTTGTTTGTTTGGTGGTTTGTTTTTTTTTTTGGAGAATACAGTGCCTCTGCATTGTAGTATCCCTGTTTCCAAGGCAAGTATTTTAAATACTAATATTCATATGTAGTACTGTACTGTTATTTTACTTACGTTCAGAATCATTTTCACCATGCTTTCCTGAAAACTCTATTACCTCATGTGTGGTTATTTCAGGAATTTCAGCAAAACTGAAAACAGTTCTGCAGGGTTTTGAAAGAGGCAGCCTCATTTGTTCCTTCCTTCCATCACTGGGCATTTCCATAGGCCAGCCATCCTTGATGCAGCATTATGTAGAAGTTAGTCATTAATGTGTGGTTGCCATTCAGTTTATTCTAAGCTTGAGTGTAATTCTTTCTGTTAATTTCTAGGAACATGATGAAATAAAGTTCTGAGCATTTTGTGAGCGCTTGTCTTTTGATCATCGGTGATTAAATTATAAGCACTGTAAACCTGAACACAGAGAACTTTAAGGTCACAGGAGGCAGTTTGATTTCAAAAGGGATTTTTCAAGTGCAAAATGATTAATTTTTTTTTATAAAGTCAATACCATGGGGATAAGTGGTGATTGGACTATGCATGTTTTATTGGCTTTAAAAATGCCCAATAACAGTTTAAAAGCTTGTAGACAAGTAACAGGCCTTTATCACATATCTTTCATTTATAGTCTGTATATGTAGTCTGATTTTCATTTCTAGTCCTTATATAGGTCTTACATTCATAAATTTTTACCATGAGATTTGTGTAAACATATAACACCTTGTCTGAATAAGTGAAATCTGAATATACCTCTGCCAGACAAGCTAAGGCAGAAGGGAGATAGTTTTGAAATTGAAACATAAACAAATAATTTTTCTTTTGCCTACACTTTTCATCTAAGTTTTCTCATGTTATTTTGATCAGAGAAGTTATTTGCAGATAACTCCATTATATTTTTTGAAGAGTTAAGTGTAAATTTTGAACTTTTCTTCTAATTATTTTTTTAATCTGTACTGGTGAGAATTGAAAATGATAAAAAAAAAACCCCAAAAAACAAAACAACAACCAAAACCCAACCGAGTAATAAGAATTTTTTGCAGGATGAATATGCTGACTGTTTTAGTGAGGAGCTAATGTGCCTTTCATCCAAGGAGAATTTTACAGTAGACAGACAGGCTTAATGTCTGGAACTTTCTTCCTATACAGTACAAGAAAATTCAATGTGATTCTATTTTTCTTCTCTTCAGGTTAGAGCAAATGTTTGCAGGCTGTCCAAATAGCTGCATGAGAATATGGTTCATGAACTGAAACTTCATTTTCACTGATAAGTTGCCTCTTTATACAGTGATGGTACACAAACAGCACATGAAACTATGTTCAAAAAACCACTTAGGATTACCCGCAGGTAGTATACTCCCAAGGAGTTCTGGCAACAACCTGCTAAATGCTTTATCTGTTAAATCCATATTTCAGTGAAAGAAATTTCATTGTTGAAGTTCAGTTGCATGCTGAACTCATCTAGGGGAGGATAAGAACCAAGGGGTACTCTCTTCCACATCCTTGCAATGTTAGCTGAGAGATATTCCTGTTCCACAAGTACTAAACTAAAACACAGAGATGAAGACACTGAATTGACTTCTTATATATGTGCTAAGCATTAAGAATATGAGCTTCTACAAATGCCTTCACGTTTATCTGCTTAGATGTCTGGTGAGTCTGAGGAACTGACACACACACCAAAACTGGCTGATTTCAGGAGGTTGTATGAATAAATGAATTTGCTTACTAGGAAGAACTCTGTGGTTGAAACTCTTGGTCTGGTGTCCAGTTCTGTCCATGGATAGATCCACTGCCTCACTGTGACCCCACAGCTACTGATTTTCCATGCCATGGAATTAAGGATCTGGCACCTCTGTTTTGCATATCCTGAAAGCTGGATTCATTCAGAAAGCTGAGCACTGCAGGTGTTTAGTTTGCATGATTGGATTGAATTGACAGCCGAATTACTTTTTGAAAAGGAGAATAAAAAAGCTTTTTGAAAAATAGTTCAAATCGTGCAAAATACAAAAATAAGACTTTATACATCAGAAGTGTCTTTAAAATCAGATACCTGATGTAGCCCTGGTTTGTGCCTGTGATGTTTTGGTTTCTCTGAAACTCTTTCCCAGAGACTGTTCTGTCAACAAGAGACATGTTTTCATAACTGTAACCTATGTTTACATTCCTTTCCCTAGGAGGGACTTCTTGATGTCCCTCTGACTTGACCAATGTAGGTGAAGAAGTTTATCTTTTTTCCACCCATTGGGTTGTTCTTTGTAGAATAGCATAAAAGGGAAGAAATAACTAAAAATAAAGGAGTCATTGTCAGCCTTCTGAGTTGGAGTCCATGTCGTGATCTTGAACAGCGTCAACCTCATCAACTGTTTGCCATTAAAAGTTGGATTTGTATTGTTTCATCGACAACCATTTTTAAAATAAAACCTAACTTATAGATTCATATTTCAGTTTCTTAATAGTATATATACCTCTAATTGAAATAAAAATTGTAGTATTGCAATTTTTTTATTCTTTTTGCAACCTTGATTCAGAAAAGTGACATGTTTTGATTGAATACTTATGCTGTGTTTGTATGATGTTTTCTCTTTGTGAGAAAGAGAAAACCTGAGTAATGCTTGATCTCCAGACTGTGATGGCCTGAAATGGTTAACTAACATTAAAGGTATTTAAAAACTATATATTAACAGATTGAAATGAAGTGCTCAGAGAATATTTATAAAATGTAGAACATCACCCACAATGTGTCTGTCACAGATGGAAGAAATGAATGTATTGACAGGTGTGCAATCAATAGAATAAGTTTATAGACCTAAAATCCTTTCCAAGATGCCAGAAATTAACAGTCTGTCTTCAGTACTGGATGTCAATTAGTTTGAACAGAAGCTGAAGTCCCATTAGACAGCCAATGCTTTATTGCCTGTGTATTGGAAGAAAGTAATTTACTCTGTTTTTCTGAGAAAGTGACTGTGAAATTTGTTCCTGAAACATTAAGCAGACAGCATGGTGATTTTCTGACTTTTGTGTTTGCTAGGAATAAATATATACCACATTTTAATTTCTTTCCAGAATCAATGTGCTAGGGAACTCACCAAATATGACGTGATTTCAGAAGAGCCAGTGCTTGGTTTGCAGTCTGCTTCCAGACTCTTAAGTGTACAGGTTATTTCATGTCTTGATGATACTGTGCATGTTTAGACTGGCTGTTTTCATTAAGTCATAAGAAATAGCACAGACCAAAATGATCTTCTGTGTGATCAGAGAGGTACCTACACAGCCTAGATTTTCAAAGGGAGTGGAATGGCTCTATCTGACAGCAGGTTTTCATTCGCGTAGTAGCTTGTAAAAGTGACAGACAAGTACTGGCAACCAGCTAAGCATTAGTGGTTTTCACATGTCCCCTGAGGGAAGAACACACTCCTGTTCTAAAAAGCAGAGAAAGATAATGATTCTGACTTTATTGTGGTCAACTCTCGTGGCCACAAATGTGTTTGCTACATCCCACAGGTAAATCTCCTTGTGCTGGTAGCATGTGTGATGCTTCTTCCATCAGCCTCTGAAATGTTTCTTGTTTTACAGGAGAAGTTATTGGTGTAGTAGACAAGAGAAGATCAAGTCTTTTTTATGAATGTGAATCCTTGTACCAAATTCATACTTCACTGTTCTTCCATTCAATACAAATGCTATACTCTTGTAATAATGAATATAGGGCAAAATAAATTTTGGAAACCGTCACTATTGTTTCAGCCATGTATGTGTACACAAATTGTTCTGTTCATATAAATGATGTTGGGAAATGATGATGTAATGTACAGTAACTTTCTTGTGGTGCAGGCTTGTATATTAGTTTATAAGAGGATAGAACTAGTCAATGTATACAGCAATTTTAATAGTATGATTTATATCAACAATACAGAAGACAGCAGTTTTGCATAATGATTTTTGGAGGGCATAGAATACAAATTGGATCGAATTTAATAGCTAAAGCTGGTTAAGTGTAAAATTAATTTTAGTATGGTTTAAGTGAAACAGTAACTTTGATATACTAGACAAGCAATTTAAAGAAGCCACTGGTTACTTAGGTTATAAGTACAGAGCTTTATAATAACATTTTATTAAGATTCATTGATATTACACCTTCTAAGGATGTCTCCTTAAATTGAAATGCTGATGTTAAGGGAAGGTATTATTTTGGTGATGCTGCATTATGGTATTTAACTGGATAACTGCTGATGATTGTTAAGTACTCCGTGTGTGTATACGTTTAAAAATGTACAATGTCTCTTTTAAACACAGTGCAGGAACTACACAGAGGAATACATTGTGAGTAATAAGTGTTTTGTCCCATCTACCTTTTGACAGGAGAATTAGATGACAGAGAACAGGCAAAGCTGGAAGTAAAAGTATGGGATCCAGATAGCCCCCTTACTGACCGTCAGATTGACCAGTTTTTAGTTGTAGCACGGTAAGATTAAAATCCTCTCATTAAAAAATCCTTTTCCTTTTTCTACTTACTATTTATTCCCCTATATCATGTTACTTGTCCTGTTTGCCATTTTGTGGGCCCTTCTCTTTCCCACGGTTACCTGAAAGAGAAAATCAGACCACGACCTTTTGTATATTTGTTGAAGCTGCCAATACAGGAGAGAGAAAAAGAAAGTGAGTTTTGGGGTATTGCTACACTCCCTGTATTTCAGGTTATAGTAGAATTTGATACTTTGAATGCGGATGTCAATTTGCTTTCTCCTCAGAGTAAATTATTTCAGTTCTAATAATAATTCAGTCTTGTGTTTTACAGTACTTGGAATTTCATGGCATAAACTAGAAGTTAAGAGTAGAAATAAAGAAAATTAACAAATTAAATGGGTGCAGAAGTTGCCACATATGCATGTAAGCTGAATAATATACAGTACAATTATTTTGGATGAATATTGAAATAAAGTTTTGAACTCATGTGTTTTATTAGTGAAAAAAATCAGGTCAGTTCAGTTTTATACATTACCATGATAATGCAGATTTATGAAGATATTAAAGTGCTTTGAATTAATAAATGCCTTTAGAAATTATTTATCTACTTAAAAAAAAAAAAGCCCTTCAAAAATTTGTAGGTTTCTTACTGAAGGACAGTTCTATATTCATAGGATACTGCAGGTTTTGCTTGCCTCTAATACATACTTACAAAGGTAGTGTTCTAATGATAACAGAGTTCACATATGGATTTTATCCTCAATAAATCCATCTCCTGTATTTTTGGTAACCTTCTTGCAGAGTGTAATCTCAAATCTTATTAAGCAAATAATCCTTTTACATGGTTTCTAGTTTGTGTTTTTTTTTTCTTTCTCCCTTTTGAAAAAAAATTTCAGGAAGAAAAAAAAAGTTGCTCTATATTTTTCAACTTATGTGTATGTTGATATGGGACTCTGATTTACTAATTTACAGTTCAGGTGCTAATCCACTTGAGTTTTTTTCCTTGCTCTCCCACTTGAAATACTGTATCCTTTCTATAAAGTACTAACATTTTTTTTGTTTTGGTTTGTTTTTTTTACCTGCCCTTGTTGAATTTTCAAGCAAGACTGAAGGGTTTAGGTGTTAACAGGTGTTCAGAAAGTCACAGGGTCTGGCAGATGTTCCACAGAAACCAGGAATCTGAACTACTTTTTCACCAGCAATAAAATACCTGGAGATGTATGGCCAGATTATTATGGTATGCCCTAAAGAAACATCTGCATGAAGACTGTGAATTTTGGAAGAGTTCATTCGTTGCTTTGGAATTCCTCTGCTCACTATTTCTCAGCTACTCTGGGGAGCTGAAGTAGTAGTCTGTGGAGCAAGTGTTCCCAGAGCAGTGTAGCAGTAAGCAGCCTGCTGGGAAGTAACAGAGAATAATTAAATACGTTAAGAAGAATATGCTTCTCCCTTCCTTTTATTTAAGACATCCTTTGCCATGCTGTGCCCTGACAAAGACCAGGTTTTTTTAAAAGTTGATACATTTCTGTAAAGATGGTTTGTGTTATAGTGGATCATGGCTGATGGATTGTAACTATCTAAGGTCTTGTTGTACTTAGATGGCCATCTGTGATCAGTTATTACTCAGGTGCAACTTTATGAATGTTCTTGCACAGAACTCCATTCATCTTTGGAAGCTGCTTTTCAACTGACAGAAATGGTTTCCAAGCTCCTACATACTTGGATTCACAGGCTGCACTAAGTGGCTTCTGAGACAGATTTTTGTGAATCTCTGAAAAAATGGTTCTGTGATGATGGTTCAATTCAGTGTATTGTGTGGTTACAGGATTTATGCTGGCCCGATAAACAGGACCACTAAAAGCTGCTTGAGTAACAGTGGAGAGCTGGTATTATGATGTGGTGAGCAGTACCTACAGACAGCTCTGCTCAGCCAGACTGTGGTTCACTAAGCATTGCCTGCACCTGCTGGATTTCCAGTTGGAATGATCTTTTGTCTGGTTATGTTTAGTTCTGTAAATTTGAAAACATGACAAGAATAATTTTTTCTTAAATACCTTCCCAGGTGTGATTTTCCGTAAGTATGTGTATGCTATTGTGTTTGACATTTAAAAAGCATTTTCAAGTGATCCTTTTTAGATACTGTGTCGAAGGAATTGAGTATTTCTTCTCATTTTTTTTCCAGTCTGATCTGGTTGAAAGAAGAGTTGCTTTAGTCCTTAAATGCTTTAGCTTTTTCAGTCACACAGGCAGCTTTGTTGTTTTTCAGGTGTTTAAATACACTTTTTATTTGTGTTGTTTATATATTTACCTTGGACACGTAGCTTTCCCAGTCTTACAAGGTTTGTTTACTGTCTCAGGAATGAGAAGCCTTTTTCCTAGGTTTGCCTGGTCAGCCTGGGCCTCTAACTGAGCCCTACTATTCAATAATTTCCTGGCTAGAGAGGTAGAATGGACCTAATCCTGTGCAGAAATTAGAGGTAACTGCCAAAAAAATGGTGAAGATTTGGAAAAAAATGGAAGGATCCATAAACTTGGCATCCCCAAGTAGTCTTGCCTGACGCACAAATCTTGCAAGTACCTTCTTGCTGCTACTGAAGCATAATTTGGGTAAGGACTCTTGCTTGAGCTAATAAAATCATCTGTTAGGAGAAGCTTGAGGCCTCAGACTAATGTATTCTGGTTTTGAGTTGTCTTTTGGGTAATGTTTGTGCTGTAACAATGAAAAGTCCAACAGCATTTTCTACTGCATTCAAATAAGATACAACTGCATGCACCAGTTTTCCTTCTGTCCTATACATTGGCTATGTTTCTCCTGTGCCTTCCAGCTTCCAAGGACAGGAGTTTGAGCAGCTGCAACAGCCATTGAGATCTGCCCACATTAGCAAATAATTCAGTATAGTAGAAATGGATTTGTAGAATTGAAATGTTTGGTGCTGAGGGCATAGTGTCCACACTGCACATTTTGAGCAGATTTATTTTTAGTCAAAACTCTAATCAGGTCCTGTGGACTAAATATGTGTGTGTGGAACTACTTCTAACAGGAACCCAGTCAATATGCTATGAGATACTTTTTGTTGGTTAAAATGCAGTCGATAAAAATGCTGGGGACAGCATTCCTAATTTGAACTGATTTAGATACACCCTGTTTCCTCCAGTCATTAGTCTCATAGTTTCTAATATACAAGGAGTACTTCATTTCATTGCCAGATCTTATATTTTCTAATTCTGTCCCAAGTTGCACAGTGTTAGGAAATAAAAGCATTCCTATTGCCTGTAAACATAATAGTCACATCTTTTTTTGGTTTTTCAGAGTCAAAAATTATCCTGCCCAGTCTCAAATGCAATAGGAGGTGTGAGACAGATGCTGAGAGCTGAAGAAATGACCCTTTAAAATTTTTTTTAAAAGGTTTTCTTTCTATCTGCTAATTTGGTCTGCAATTCATTGCATGATACATTTTTGGTGCATTCTAGTTCCATTTATGTGCTTTATGATTCAGTGAAACCATTAAGAACGTGGTTCTTTTTATTCTGCTTCATCTAACTACATTGCCAGCACAGTCTTCTGGAAGGAATATATTTCTAAATGAAGCTATTTTACAGACATTTTTGGTCCCAGCTTATTTCCAACTAAACCAGAGTTTTGAAATCTAATTAAAATAGCCTTGAAGCATTTCATCTCTACCTTAAAATTTTACACTTTGATTTCTATGACATTTAAATGGCATTGTATACCTCTGACACATTTCTCTTCATTTGAATGCCTGCTTATTTTTTGATGTAAAATCATATAGATGAATGGAAAATTACTTGTTAGTCGTGTTAAATTAGAGCTTGATCCTTCCTGTCTTGTTCCCACTTTTCCATTTGCTCTAGGACAGTGATTATATTAATTTTCTCTTTGTTCCTATAAGTGCTCACAGTATATTGGTGTATTTGGAGATGTTCTATGATTGTTACATTATCCATCTTACAGTGGAGAAGGGAACACAATGGAGCTTCAACTGGCAAGGTGTCTTTCATTATACAGAGGAAAATAATGCACTCATTAACTGAGAATCATGAGTAAAAACATTTACAGGTGTGATCAAAAAGTAGTGCTCTATTCTTGTGAAATAATTCATTGTAGTCAGTGGCACTAGAACAGATTCCCAAAGCTCATAAATGCAAATAAATACATAAAAGACATTGGTTTGCAGTCTTCAGTAAAAGGAATTGAAGTTCATTAAAGAGGTAATTAAATTTAATGGCAGAATTGCAACATAAAATTATGTAGCAAAAATGGTGAAAAATATTGATGCCAATGCTGCGCTCACAAAACTGGATGTTTGCTGGCAAGGTGAATTACAGCATCTAATGGCAGGCAGATGGTTTGGCAGTAAAAAGGAAAAATATATTCACATCAAATTTACCAGGCATATAAAAAATTCTGTGTTTCTGCCTGTCTGTCATACCTGGCTAGTATATGTTTATAACTTTGTGCATTTTGTATTACTATACTCCTTGACCCAAATTCATTTAAAAAGAACTAATTCAGACTTGGAGTTGATTTATATATATATATATAAAAAATGAATAATCTATTGCAGTATAAAGAATAAATTTCTGTAACAGAGTTTTCATGGACCTGCTTTTAGGAGGCTGTACATCTCCTCCTCTGTGACTGTGAAATTGCCGGATGGCATACAGATGATGCCTTAAAGAACATCCTGTGAATTAAACTACTTTTATCTATCGGATTCTATTTCTGCTGAATAAGAAAGATTTCACATATGTTTCATTTCTATTCATATAGCAATGAAAGTGAGGCTGCTTGTAGCATACATTTATATATCATGCCATGCTTACTCTAACTTTGAGAGTCTTTCAGCAGCAGAATAGTGGCAGGTGACTTTTCATGTTTATCATGCCATCTCCTTTTTTGCTGTAAATACTTGAAGTGATAATACTGAAACATAGCACTGTAAAGGCAGGTGCTTAGAAATGCAAAAAAAAAATCTTTTGTAACACCATGATTTTACTTTGAATATATTCTGCAGGTCAGATTTTGCAAAACTGAGTAGTAAAAATCTCATGTTTATTTTCAATTTTAAATTAATGTTTTGTTGCTTGTATGTGTCTTCACTGAAGATTTTTTTGTTTCTTCTTTCCCGTGTTTTAAGTATCATAATATTTTCTTAAACAGCAATCAGATATTAATTTGCTGGTTTTTAAGTTCAGAGCAGTTTAAGAGGTCATCTATTAGGACTGTTTACAATTTAGTGTGAGGAGGAACACTGGAGTAAAGAGAAGGAAAACAAAAGGTTTTCTTTCCTAATATATAGAAAATCATCAAAGATCACTTAACTGTTTTCCTCAAAAATATTAGCTCAGAGGTGAGGCATAGGTCTCACTAATTAGTTTGCAAGTATCTGCGGAGAATTCTAGATTTGCAGATTCATGTATGCCCAGATGTGGTTCACTTCCAACAGCTTTATCCAGAGTATACCCACTACTTGTCTGGCATCACTGAAACAGACAAGCAGTGTGAAAAAAGAAGTGAACAGTTTTGAAATTAACATCCTCAGATTGGAAAGGATGTATGTCTCAGCTGGATTTTCAAGAAACAACGTCGAAGAAAATTGAGAGTTACTTGCCTGCATCCAGAAGTTTCTGGATCTGATTTGATGCTGGACTGCTGTTGCTACTGGGAGAAGCAGAGGCTATTTTTATCCTGATGCATAATTGCAGTAGTTCCAGATTTTCTGTGGTAAATAACAACCCTTTCCAGAACTAGTTACTGACAAGCCACCAAATCTTTGGAAGCTTGTTAGGAGAGTCTCTAGTGTTTGGTGCTTCTTAATTTCTTTGGCTACCACTAATATTAATCTAACACAAAAATACAATTATTTCCTTTAATGTCTTAGACTTGAGCTATAAGAAATTTGGAGCAAGGTATTTTCTGTGTTCAAAATCTAATCTTAAGTTTTGCCTAAATGTAGGGTGCACAGGTGTAGCAACTGCAGCGATCTCTCACATTTTTTGGACATAGACCTTGTTGAGTTTTGCTGAATTTGTGGATTTAATCCATAATCTTAAATCCTGGCACTGGTCTGTATCCATTTGTTTTGTTTGTATGGTTGTCAGTTGCAATCTGTTATAAATCTTTGAGGGAACTTTCTTGGTTCTGCTCTTTAAGATAAATAAACCAAGGAAAACCTAATTAAGGTAACGCTGGATCATTTGGTCTAACCCTTAAAGCTCTTAGAGCTGCTTGCTGATGCAGGCTGTGCAGAGAGTGATCCTCCTGCTAATAATGCCAATTGTTTGTCTTGTCCATCTCCCTGCCACCTTTGTAATTCAGTCTGTGTGACTTTTGGCTTTAGCTTATTTTGGAAAATGTGGGAAGTGTTGGTTTCTGTTTGAAGTCTAAGTATTTTAATTGCATGTTGAATAATTCATAAGTAGCTTGCTGAGCACAGTTTTTTTGGTTGTCAGTTTACTATTGTTATTATTGAATTAAATATAATTTCAGTTAACTATTTGCAATTATTCTTTGAATTCTACAAACTTAACAGTAATATTGAAACATGAATATTGAAAGTTTGTTAAGAAAAATAAGTGGTTAGGGTGTGACTGTTTAGCTTGTGTTGGTTTAATATTGAGTTTAAGTTTAGGTAGGTGAAGACAATACTGTGTCTTCTGGAAATGATATTGGTTAGTTATTTATTTTGTTCCTTTTCTAAAACAATTATTTAATGGTGGAAGGAAAAATGACAAAGGTAGATTTTGACCTTTTCATTAAGATGTACCTCATATCTGTATATTTAATTGAAAAAACATAAAAGTTAAGGTATTTTATTGATTTCTAAAATTAATATTGAATTTGGATCTGAGTTGCATAGCTGGATTATACAAAACACTGTATATCACTATTTAGTTTTAAACCTAATTACTGTTTAACAGTTAAATGCTCTAGAATTTCTACACTTTTTGGAAATTCACTGTTTTTCACAAGTTTCTATGAAAAGGAGAACTGGAAGTTAGTTCGATTTCAAGAGAGCCATGGATATGCACACACCTCACACCTCCTGACTCAACAATTTGTATCCTGTACCATCCCCACCCCATCCTGTCCTCACTGACACCCCAGATGGTACACTGCTTGCATTTTATTATGTATTATTGATTTGTTTTGTTCTTATTATCATATTTGTTCCATTATGTTTGATGCTGGTTTTATTATTATATTTATTCTATTGTTTTTATTATTTCATTTTGTCTTTATGTGTTTTATTTATTATTAATTTGTTTTGCACTCACGTACTCCAAACTGCCACACAGCATTCTTCTGACAGGTGCAATCTTCCCCTACTCAGTACAGCGCTGGAAGCAATGTCCACTGGTGCAGCAGCTCTTGCCTCTCTCTCACTTATTCAGGAGAAACCTGGCTTTGTATTGGCTCTTAATTTTGACTTTACATTCTGAGAAACAAAATACTCTTGGGCTCTGAAGTCAGCCTCCAGAGTTTGATCTGCCAGAGACTGACTGTGAGAACGTTCTTTGTAGTGTTCGTAGCAAACTCATTCTGTAGTTTAGAAATGTAGTCAAAAGGAAATAATTTTAATTATGCAAAAGGAAGATAAGAAGCTAGCAGGTAGCAGAAGAAGAGAAATGTAGTCATGCCACATTTCACTGGTTTGAGCAGTAGAGACAGAAGGATCATAGGAAAGACAGCTTAGCTACAACCCTTATCAATGCCAACATGTTGAAAGGGGCTGACAGATATCAGGAAATGTGTTCATAATACAGCCTTATTCCTGGAAATGATTTGTGGACAAATACTGTTTTAGGTACTGCCAAGCTTAAAAAAAAAGAAAATAGAATGTGTGTGTGTGTTCTTGTCCCATATTTGCCATCTCTACAAAGAGGGAGCAAAGGTTGTGGAAAAACATTTGAATATTACTTATTTATTCCACAGCCTTTAGAAATCTAAAGCAGTTAATACCAGGGGTCTGAATCACTGCTGTTGAATCTTTAACTTGTAAGAAAGACTGTGGCAGCAAGTACTGAAACATGCATTCAGTAATAAATTTTTTGAGGTTCAAGTTAAAATTGCAGTAACATACTTTATTATCAGTTTCTCCATGATCATTTATAACTTCACTGAGTTTAAGTCTTGGTGCACATTACTTTACTGTTGAATATCAGATTTATAGGATACAGCAATGTGTGTTTATCTGTCAGTGACATTCACCACTGGTATAATTCTGCACTTGTAAGTTGTGTGGGGTGCAATTACTGAGTGAGGCTTGAGTCCCTAAGCCAGAGGATTGCACTTCATTACATCTGTTACGTAAGTGGGTCTTTGAATTTAGAAGGGCTTATGTCATAACTGCAACAAGTTTTTTTTTTTTCTGATAGCAGTGTGACACAATGCACCTCAAGAGTCATTATACAACTCCAGGTACTGGAGAAATTTCTGATCTGTTAATTGATAACCTTTTGTGTCACTGCATCTTTGCTCATTTCCTGTATGATATGCTGGGCCGAGTCAAATTCTCTATGCACCTTTTCCTTCATTGTGCATGATACGTAGTTGTACTTCCAAGAAATGTTTACTGCTCTCCAAGAAATTTTTACAGTTTAGAACAGTCTAAGGATAATAGATGCCATGTACAATTCATCAACAAAAGTGGAAAAGAAAGTAAAGTTTTGGAAAAAATAAGTCCATTTCAATAATGGAATGCTTTAATTAAGTAGGTTGAGAGATCCATTTATTTCATTATTGCTTAAAACCTGTGACAACGCCAGGATTTTGGGGGTACCTTCGACTAAGTTAATATGCTTTTTTTGGCTCACTAATATGGGTCTTAGACATACTGCTGAAGTGAATAAAATGTTTTTAATTACCTCCTGGGGACATGGTGAACCCCCTTTCTAATTAGAATTATAATTTTTAAGCACTATTATAGGATTGTAATTTTAGAAATAATAGTCTTGATTGTAAATCCCAAACTGTGGAGAACCTTTAACTTCATAATTAATTTAAAAATCCATACATTAAGAGGTTGGTACATGAGAATTCTCTGAGTATCTTTTGTTTCTGAGCTGCTGTTCTTATATGTACGTCATTACTTTTGGGGGCAGAAGGTCTGAGTTTTTGCTGCAGTGTTTAGTGATTTGTCTTTATCAAGTTGTTCTTTGTTAGCAAAGATCTGAAATCCTAATGGTAACAGTATGTGACTTCCATGAGTAAAAGGACACTTTTATGGATATGACAGAGTCTGAGAGAAGAGATTGCATCTTTGTGTGTATTTACTGTTGCTGCTGTTCCTCTCTTGCAGTGCGGTTGGCACGTTTGCTCGAGCCTTGGACTGCAGTAGTTCTGTCAGGCAGCCCAGTTTACACATGAGTGCAGCTGCTGCTTCCCGAGACATAACACTGGTAAGTGGCTTCTTAAACATCCTACAACTTCTATATCCGTGAATTCAACACTATCTGGTCCTCCAAAGTTTCCATTTTCTGCCTGTTGTCCTTTGGATACCTACATGCAAGATGTGTGTTATAAAATCCTGTGTGTTTTCTCTAAGCTTCTCAGTGCTTCCCTTGTAATCACACTGTGCAACACTTGGCTGTAGTTGTGGATCACCCACAGCTGTGCACACCCACAGCAGAATGGATAATACACATCGTGTAAGGATTCATTCAGGGCTGTGTCATTAAAGTATGTGGTAATAAAGCTGTTTGAAAATTGTGTGGATAATTCTTTGTACTTACTGGATGTATATGTCATCAGGTTTTCTGAAGGATAAGCAGTCTGACTTTCTAAGCATATTTTTAAAGACCATTTTAATTAGCATATTCCTACTATGTTGCTTTAGTATGCTGTTCACTGTTAATATAAGCACCTGCATCTTTTAGAGAAAGTGAAAAATATATTGATTACAGGTTTGTTTCTGTATAATCATACCAGCTGAGAAGGTGTGCTACAGTAAATAAAGTATGCCTGGAACACTATGCGAGACCAAAAGTATTAGTGTTTCAGAGAATCAAGTTTGACTTAGATTTCCAAAGACATAAACTGTTGTTTTATTATTTTAGGTATTTTTGTACCTAAACACTAACACTAAACACATGGTTTAAGCTAAAGAATAACTGCGTTAACCAGATACTGGAGTATCTGGTTAAATTATCTGGTTAGAATTAGAGGAAACTCAATAAAACTTACAGATTAATTTAAAATAGTTAAGGCAGTGACTTAACTATAATGGAACTATAAAGTGAATAGAGAGCCCCTAGAATTCAGTTGCCCAAAATTTTGTGGGAATGGGCAGTACCAGCAGGTTAAAAAAAAAGGTTAGAAAACTTACGTAGCCATATAGGCCATAAATTAGTACTGAGGAGGATAGGGAAAGGTGTACCTTCTAAATGTCCTCATTCTGAAGTTTCATGATGCTGGTCAATTAAATGGGAACTGACCTCAGACTGTGATCAGACTTACCTGAATATTTTAGCCAATATTCCTTGGTGCTACTGTAAGAGACAGTTAGATGGGTGATTGGCCTGATTCAGTGGACAATTCTTGTATTCCAGATAAACTAATTTTTTTTTATTATGATGAGAAAAATATTTAATTTATTACCTTTTGCAGTGTATTCAAAGGCTATTGAAGAGGAAACTGATGTAGTCTGGACTATGATAGTATTGTAGAGGCAGGGGCAAAATGTAATGTTTTCAATAATACTCAAAATGAATTTTCTGTTTCACAGTTGCTAATATGACTTTTACCAACAAAAGTCAGTTTGCGTTAAATACTTAATTTTGTTCATTAAAATAGTTCTTTAACATTTTTCATTTTATTAATATTTGGTGGATTAAGAATTTCTAATAAATTTTACACATTGCATATCCCTTCTTTATTTGCATTCTGTATTCAGTGATTAATAACGTGGATTTATCCTTATGGCAATTTCTTATTTGAAAGTACATGTGCAGTGCTGCTAATAAAGGGATACTTTGAGTGCCATGTTAATGTTTCTCCATTGCAAATGATCCATTAAGTTCCATTACACTTAATGAAAGGCATATCTTATAATGAGGCATCAGAGGAGCCACCCTAGGCTTAATTATTGTGTCTGTCTCTTCTCATTTTCCTACCCCCTCAGCTTTTTAAAACCCTGCTTTTTTGCTTTTTGGCAATGTACTTCCTTCTAAGTTAAGAAAAGACAAGTTTGTCATTATAGTAGTTACTTTTTCAGACATTTCCATGTTAATTGGGAGCATATTTTCAGCAGCAGTTGAAGTTGGTAGAGACGTTTGCAGAACTTGTGGTGTATCTCATTTATACTTTGGATATAGGTGCATAACATTAAGCAAATGATGCCATCTATCTTCTTAATGCAAGGCAGATAACCCTTGTACCTGAGGTGCTATTAATGGGATTTCTGTGTGCCACACCTCCGACTTTCCAGTATTCCTCATTAAGTTTCAATCTTAATTATTTTTAATCAGAGATAACTGTAAACAGACTGATGTTAAAGCCTAGATTATGAACATAGATGAATTCAGGGTTGATGTACACATTGCTTGCAGATGAATAATAACTGAGAGGCTCCTTTATTTTGAAAACATAGGGACAATAATGAGACAAGATAGGAAACCCCCTGCTTTTAGAAAACCCTACTGAAGACGTGGAACAATGTGTGTTTACCTTCTTAGATGATAATAAATGTGCTTCTCTTACAGTGGCAAAGACTTGTGAGACAAGCAACTAAACTTGCATTTCTGGCCTTCTCAAATTTTCTTTTTTTTTTTAATAATGAAAATTGATCTCTAAGAAAAGAAAGAGACTGGGAAGACCTTTTGTTTCAGATTGCTAAATATTTCATAGTGCATGTACTCACCATGAGAGCCATTTGAAGCAAAGCAGGCTGATGGCATCACTTGCTTCTTGTGGTGGGTTTGTTCAGAAGAGCTTATATGACCTTCCTGTAGGGACCTAAATCTGATATTGGATGTCTCTTCAAAATGAAAAGTATGAGCAGTATTTTCCTTTGCATTTTAAGTGGTGTATTTTTAATGATTTTTATTAGACTTCCATATATGTGGCTCCTAAGGTAAACAGACTTAAAATATGATTGAAATGGAGAATCCATACTCAGTTTCCAGTTTGAGTGCTTTGTGGAAGGCAGCTCAATCTGGAATTGCAGCTGGTTTGGGAGCTGTGTTGTGTGGCTGTTTGCAGGATGCCCTCTCAGACCCTTTCTTCCAGCTCCATGCAGCCCTTCCTTAGGTTGTGGTGGGAAATTTCTTCCTCTGCCTGCTTATATTTGGACTTGAAGTTGCGTCTTACCTGCATGGTTAGCACTTTTCCTCTGATGGGGCCCCATGTCTTTGCTGGACAGCAAGAGCTCTTAGGGAAGGGTGGGTCTTTCTCTGTCCTTCAGGCTCCTGTTTGGGAGAGGCAATGCCAGGTCTCCCAAGTTCCTGCTTCTTAAAGGTAAAGCAGATAAAAAGAAGATACTCCAGGATTTTTTCTCTCAGCCTCTATGAATTGCTTCAGGCTTCTTTTGCTTTTGCTGTCACAATTTACAGTGTGTAAATTTGATGGAGGTGAGGACTGACAAACCTGTTGAAGGCAGAGTTGTTACCAAAGAACTTGTCAGTGATCTTCTGTCACAGGACAGCTCAGCGAAGACAGCACCTATCCACACAGTTCAGTATGAATCTTTTCTTTAGTAGTATCAACAATTTTTTTATGGAGTCAAATGTTTATTATAGATGAAAAATGAACATAAAGCAAGAGCAAGATTCCGATTTATTCACTTCTGTCATCATTTTTATGAAAGTTGGTATCAGTGAATAGATCTGGATTCAGCAGCTGCTTGGAAGATGCTCTTTGTGTACTGCTTTTCTATGAGGGCTGCAATTAAACAAAGATTTAAAACTCACTTCAATCTTTAGATCTGGTTTACTCATTGCCAGTGATTTCAATATATATTGTCTAATATGAAGCTGATGGATTTTAGACATTATGTTACATACTTTCATATTAGAATACTTGATTTTAACAATGGCTTTTCTCCAGGCTGTGAATTTGATTGAACCATAAGTAAAATGATACATTACAGGATAATAATGACATTAGTTCTTGAAGACAAAACAGTTTCAGAATCTTGTGCTTGATAGCACTCAAAGGCTTACAGTAAACGCTGGAGAAAGACAATAGTCATTGATAGAAGATGGCAAAAGATCAGAAATATCCATTATTTGCAGTAGATTTGTATGCAGAAGCTCAGCTGGAATTACTGACACATAACGCAGGAATGTTCCTTCCTTGCAAGGTTTTCTCATAGCTGGGTTTGTGGCCTTGTGACAGTTTGCACACTACGCTTGGAGCCCAGCACTGTGGTGGGACACGTTGGAAGGAGACTGACACAGAGCCACAAACATTATCACACTTATCACTCTGATATCTCCTTCAGCACAGCCAGCTGGATTGTACTGATGGGGTCTTTTGGGACACTGAATCAGAAATGCTTCTTGTGTGCTGCTCATTTTCCTGACGGGTGGAATTGTTTACTTTTCATATTCCCCATCATTGGTTAGCAATGGGAGCGTTCAGTGTTACCTACCGTGGGAAGACTGTTCTAATTTGTTTGTTTTCTGTTTTTCCCTTTTATAACAGAAAGGAAATCAACCAAAGAAACCTTATTTACTGGTCTGTGACAATAATGTTTAGCAAGGGACAAAAATCTTGCTGCTCTTTCAGTATGATGATAACGAAAACAATAAATGTCTTCCTTTGCCAGCAATGAGAATATTGAGCTCATAGATGTCTGAGCAGCTGTTTAGTTACTATTTAGAGCTTCTGTTAATTGAAAATGGCCCCACAGTCAATATATGCCACTGCCTTTATTGGGTTTCTTGGAACCAATTTCTACCAACAAGAGATTCTTTAGAAATGTTTGCTAGTAATTTGCAGGAACTAATAAGCTAATGTCATTTAAACATGGTAAACAGTTTTTCAAGGTATTTCCTTTCCCAGGTTAACTAATAAACTGTTTATTTTCCTCATATTCTGCAGCAGAAAACTACGGTATCAAGATAGATTCTAAATTTAGCATTAATTGAGGCTCCTTGATTGGTTTATAGAGAATCAGATATTGAACTTGCATTAACTGAGATGGACTGCTGTCTATTTAAACATGTCTTTATTCTCTCCTTGTTCCTGCCAGTTTCATGCAATGGACACACTGCATAAACACAACTATGATCTGAGCAGTGCCATCAGTGTTCTAGTGCCTCTGGGAGGGCCTGTCTTGTGTAGAGATGAAATGGAAGAGTGGTCAGCATCAGAAGCTAGTTTATTTGAAGAGGCCTTAGAAAAGTATGGCAAGGACTTCAATGACATTCGACAAGACTTTGTAAGTATGAAAGTAGTGCCCTTTTCCTGTAGCTATGTTTTGCCATGGTTGAGCATAGCTGCTTTCTGTAGGTTTGGAAGGTTTAGCTAAGGGAGAATTCTGTGCAGCTGGTATGTGTGATTAACATATCTACACATTTTATCTGGATGAAAGTCAATATGCTTTCTTGTTCAATGCTATTGTTTGGAAAGACGGTGACAGAAGATAATCTGTTTAGTGGTTTAATATCAGGTAAGACATTTCATGCTGAGATGTTCCAGTAAGGATTTTTACAAGGATCTTACAAGCATCTGAAAAAGGTCCAGGAACTTTGCAGAGTGTTTTCCACAATTTCCAGTGAAATTCATTAGCAGCTACATGGCTGATTCCCCGGGGTGTTTTTGGAAAGCTGGGGTTTCCTACTATGGTTAGCAGAGAGAAATTTGTATTTAGATAGTACATTTTAAAATGTAATATAGGGAGTTGTTTTGACATATTAGATGTTTTGGCAGTTGTGAAAAGTAAAATAAATATTTTCCAATATGTTCTAACTACAATCATTTTGGTACTGATGTACAGACTATAGGGCAGTAAACCTTTAATTTGCTAATTCTAATTCAGAGTAATGAAATTAAATGGATTCTAACACTGATTGCTGGAATTGCTAGTAATTTGCTAGTAATTTGCTGCAAATTTTTCTACATTTTATGGAGAGCCTTTACGTTTTATGGAGAGCCTTTCCACGTCCTAACACAACTTGTGAGCTTTCAAGGAAAAATATTTCCTCTGTTGTATCATGTTTAAGTTGGGCTTTATGAAAAAGTTAAGATTTGAACCAAAGGAATCCCATTATTTAAGACTGAAGTCAATTGAAACATTTTCACATTAATCTCATTCTGCTTGACTCTGAGAGCTCAGATTTTTTCATTTTCTTTGCAGAAGTTTATTAGTAATCTTTTGCGGGGGGGGCGCGGGGAAGGGTACTGTATGGTAAATGTAGAAGTCCTTCCAAGACAGAGTGCAGAACAGTGGGAGGAGGCTTGGCACTGAGCTGAGCTGTCTTTCCTTCATTTTTACAGATTTGAAATGGAACAGGTAATTGAATGAAGGTGGGAAGGGAAGGCTATTGTTTTTCTAAAGAACTGACATTTTAATAGGTGTATTATATCTGCATATTTAATTTTGAGATTCCTAAGGGAGGAAATGTTCACTGCATTCATGACATAAGGTTGAAAGTTGCATCATGGCTGAAACAGCTCTTTTAAGTTCAAGAAAATATTATTGAAAAAGAATATTTATAGATATTTTAGAACTGAAATATTAATGTAAACCACATTCCTTATTATTTCTTATACAGACAAATGGTTCGCATTTGTAATTGTACCATTGTTCAGGAGCTATGTCTTCTAATTAAATGGTTCCTAATATGTAATATTTGTTTTTTAAAAATGCCTTAAGCATATAACATGTTTTACTGGCTATTTTACAAGCTGTGTCCTAACACAACTTGTGAGCAAGCATGCAGAAGGCTTGTCTCTGGTATTTATGTAGTATTTTTATTTTCTGTATAATTTCTGTGTTGCCTACTACTGCATTAAAGTGATGTAGTGTAGTAAGGTGTCGCAAGAGTTGCTTCTGCATTTGTAATATTCAAATGCTAGATGCTTAAATTACTTTATTAGAGGCTTTATTTTACAATGTTCAAATTTTGTCCTGATACCCTCCTTCTTTCATTAAGTCTTCCTTGCCAAAATGAAGCTGTTCTCCCCTGCTCTCTTCCTAAAGCAGGAGACACAAGCAGATCTGGTGATAGCGTTGCATAGCCTACTGAAGGCACCTTAAGCATGAGTCAGAGTGCAGCACAAATGAATGTGGGGCACTAATTAATTATAGCTTCATTTAGTTAGAACAGAGATATTATCTATTCTTAGTTGCTTTTTTTTTTTTTAATCTTTGGAAAAATGTCATTTTAAAACATCCTTAGAAGAACATCTATTTTATATCTCAATTTATATGGTACTAAGAACAGTGCACAGTCTTTCTTTAATTCTATGTAATTTGAAATCTTTCAATTATGTTAGTCATTATGTAGTCTTGGGATATCTTAATTTCCCTAGTGTAAAATTTATGTGTTCTCACTTCCTATGTAGCATTCTAAAAGTGCAGGGATTTGAAAACACACATTTGCTTTTTAAGTAATCATCGAAAATAGTCCTTCGAGGTTTAGATCACGGATATGTGAAAAGTTTCTGCAAGGTGAGGTAGGTATAAATATGTAGCACGTAAGCAGTGATTTTCCACAATAATACATCTGTCTGTTATCATCCCTCTCTCCAGGTGTGAGCCACTGATAAATTTACTTATTGATAAGTATCTAAGTACTCTTAGATGTGTTGTAAGAGCAGGGGCAAAGAAGATACTGAACTGATAGTGTATGTGTGAACTTGTCCGGGTGTCCATGTGGGATCTAATGATAAAATTGAAGTTTGCAGTGCCTGAGATTAAACTCCACCCTCAGCAGTCATGCAGTGGTGCCACAGGACAGGCAAGAAAGTCACGTTTCTTGGCAGAAAGGGGTTGGTAGCTGTCTCCTGAAGCAGCAGGGTGATGTAGTGCCTACCTGAGTCATTACATCCCAGAGGAATTGCCTTTTCTGCATTGGCCCAGATTTGCAAGGCACAGCAGCTGCAATTGCAGCCCTTACATGACAGTTCTGTAAAGGGCAGATTGATTTGCTTTTCCAGCAGTTACTGTGAACTGCCACCATTTGATGTTCAATGTGCAGCTCAAGTGTTAAGCTACAAACACTAAATATTAGTAAACAAGGTTGTTATAAATTAAATGGTGTAAAAGTATTTACCTTTTTTTCATAGATAAGAGATGCTCATTTGTAATCAAGTTACCATCTCGCTTTTGAATAATAATTTTCATCAACTGTGGACTCATTGACTCTTGTAGGAGAGGTCCTTCTATCTTTAAGACTCTGTGTGAATCCTAATCAGGCTAAATCTTAGAGGCTGATTCAATTTACTTAATGTGCTTGAATTATTTCACATCCCAGAGCAGAAGAATGGAAAAAGAATGGATATTTTATGTTCTCCAAATGTAACTATTTTCCTAACAGTAAGACAAAGATGTTGTATTTGTTAATTCTTAGTTTCTCATTATCAACGGTTTTCACAAATTTATAACTATTACATCTCAGATATGGCAGGAAAGGCCTTGGTAATCAAGAATAGGAACTGCTAATAGAAAGCAGGAGCAACTGTTTTCTGGCTTTAGAAAATTGTGAAAACCTGCCTTAAAATTACCATGTTCATTTTAGGATGCTTTATAATCTTAGATTTTTCTTCCTGATCTGATTTGATTGGCCTATTTTTAGCCGTCAGAAACTAAAGAAACTTAAAATTCCCCTCTCTCTGTTTTTGTAGAGCCAATAGCTTTTGCTGATTTTCTCCTGCAAAAATGTTATACAGATGAGGATATTTACTTCTTTCAAGAACAGAATTTGGTAATGACGATATATTATTCTGTGGCTGTTCACAGCTTCACTGGCAATTCAGAGCATTAAGTGCATAGGTAAATGCAATCCAGGTTATCCATACTCAGTCTGCCAAACAGCTTTTCCAAGTTTTGAATCAAAGTGCAAAAGGATTACAGTTATTTAGTCCAAGCATCTTAAATACCTTCCTTTAATTGTCGATGCCTACTGAGTGAATGAACATACTGCCAGCGGTATCACGGTGTTACAGCCATAGTCAAAACAGATTAAAGTATTTTCTAGAGAAATGGAAAATTGCTACTTATTTGTAGTGTGAACATGCTAACAAAGATTCAGGAAGGAAAATAAATATGGATATGATAAAATGTACTAATTGACAATGGCAGGTTCCTGGATGCCAGGAAGAATGTGGACCTGGAGGTCGAGAATCATTTCATCTGTCACCTCACACCAAACACATCTTGTCATTGGCCTTTTTGAGGGAAGATTTCTCTCAAGGCATAATTCACCTCAGAAAGCAAAAGGATTTTAGGAACCTGAATTGTGTTACTACTTACTGGGACATCAGCATATGCATCTCATACACTGCTACTTTGGGATCAAATGTAAATGTTCAGGGATTCACACACTGTGGTACACTTCTGACTCTGAACCTGAAACAAGCAGCTTGAAAAACTAGTGAGCTCCTGCATGCAGGGAGAGGCAGTTTGTGAAGATGCTCCTCTGATATTTTAGGAATTTAACTAAAGGTGCAGGAAACTATTATTTTGGCTTAAGACATGCAGAAGGCTGCCTAGTGGGTCAGTAAGGTTGGAAAGGTCAGTTTCCACACCTGTATTTTCTGGAACCCCCTAAACATCATCCTTGTTTCTAGAAAGCAGATAATATTTGCAAATATAACACACAGATTAGTAATGTTTCCAAGTTATGAAGAATAACTGCATGAATTTTGAATGAGACATCCTAATTTAAATTATAGAAAGACCTTGTGGAGTTAGATTATTTGGTGATAATTAAAAATGATTGCCTAATTTTCTCCCCTACACTTAGGTTAACACATTTTTATTTTACTGATGAACGTGGGCACCCAAAATAATTGGCATTATCAAAGGTACCTTGTTTGTACAGAGATTTTTGTGAAATATTTATTGTCAGTATCACTCTTGTTGCTCAGGGTAACATTTGTCCCTCGCATCCTTTTGTTTCTTGATAATAGTTGAGAGCATGTGGGAGTTTTTGCAAAACTAATGGTAATGTATGAGCAGCTGAGTTGTTGTGGGACATGAAAAATCTGTGAACTAAATATGGTATCCTTTGTGTTTTTTAAGAGTAAAATTATCATGAGACTCGAGCACAGGCTTGTCAAGATGATTTCTTTTAGTCCTAACGTTATTCTCCATCTGACACACTTTATAATAGAAATATTACCTAGTGTGTTTCCTGATGGAAATCTGCATTTTCTTTTGATCATTTTGTTTAACTATATGGCTTAAACAGAATAAATTACATTTCGATTTGGATGTGTGATACTGTAATTCTGCATACTTGTTAACTATAAGGAAAGGTTTGTATTATTAATTGTAATATGTGTTTGCATATGGATTCTAATGCAGCTATTTAATACACTCAGGTTTTAGTATTTGTCTCAACTATACTTGGTTTTAACATGTGTTTAACAAGAAGTGGACATTGCAATTTCTTGGAACGACTTTAACGTGTAACAATTGTTTTCCAGCTCCCTTGGAAGTCGCTGACTAGCATCATTGAGTATTACTACATGTGGAAAACCACTGACAGATATGTGCAGCAGGTAATTTAATGACTGTTTTAGAATGAACCAGTCTGAGAGAGTCTTTAAAAAAAGTGATCTTGTTAAAGCATAAAAAGCTGTCTGTGTTCTTGAAAAGATATACCATGGGAGGCCTAAGGTAATATTTTGGGGTATGGACCAGTGGTTCTGTGCTATTGCAGGGTGCATTGTCAAATCCTCTGATGCCTGCTGTACATCCCATAGCTGTGAAGAGCTTTTTAACCCCTCTCTATCGAATGCTGGTTTGAAGCAATGGGATTCCTGCTTCCTCCTTCTGTAGGAGATAGATGGAAATGGGCTGTAGAGCAAATGCTTTAGGCTGTGAAGCTCTGCCATGGGACTGAAGGAAGCAGAAAAATACATTGTGTTAAAGTGGCTGCTGGTGTTTTGAACCTTTTATTGGTACTTCTGGACAAAACATTACTTTGGCATTACCAGCGTTTCAAAATGGAGAGCATTCTGCACACAGTGGATTTGTTCATCCTTCTGATAGAATGCTTAACTGTTTGGGTTGCTCTGGAGCAAAAACATGTTAAGATTATATTGGGTACCAATACAGGGATATTTCTAGCAGGTTTAGGCAAAATGTCAGTGTTGATTCTTTTTATATACTGTAGTCTTTATATATTTATTCCTTGGTTTAGACATAAAATACTTTAAAAGACTCCATTTTTATTTCTAATTTAATGTTTAAGCTTGTAGCTCCTTTATTTGCCACATAATTAATGGTGATGTTATGGACAGTGTATTGAAAATAATTTTTATAATAACTGTATAAATAAAAACTACAGCTGTGCTGTTAGATGGATCTTTGGACTTGTTTCAGATTAAATGTATCAGAGGGATGATTACTTCAGGTTATTCTGGTTTATTTGAAATTGTTTCTACATCATCTTGTTAGGGCATGGAAAGTAAGAGAAAGGTCTTTTACCACATGGTAGCACATTTTAGTTCTATGGATAATACAAATGGAATACAATATGTTCCATATAAAGGCATGTTTTTCTAGGTTTGTCATCATTCATTTCACTTTTAACCCCTTTTTTTCGCTGTTATTTTTTATCCTGGTTAACATTTCTGTAATCCTAAGAAGGGATCAGGACTTCATCATGCCCTTTATTTTTTTGTGCCATGGTAAAAATTAATACAGTTCAATAAAAACAATATCTGTAAGGTTGTTTTTTTTTTTGCCCAAAAAGAACAAGCAGTCATAATTCAGTGTAGTTCAGGGAGAAAATGTATTCAGTAATAAAGTGGCAATTTTAGAGTCATTCTTCTCTAAATCTCATGCTTGAGGGACAGGGGGACTGGTGGGATTGGAAAGATGAAAAAGGTCAGCACACTTACTTAAATCTTTAAATACAGTCTCTGAGTTCTAGATTGGTGTGATTTAAGATGAAAAATTGCTTTTAATTATCTTTATTTCTTTGTGTGAATTGGATGTGTTGTGTCAGGCATAAGAAAGGTTTCTTTATCCTAATTGGTACTAAATGGTATTCTTGCTAAGTTATAAATGTGGTGATTTAACGGCAGTGGAGGTACTGCTACCACCTTGCTGTGAGAACATCTTCCCTTCAAGTCAAAGTGAAGGGAAGATATGTTAAAGTCCTCTGAACTTGTCTAGCAAAACTAATTCAGCCTTGGATAATCAATCCTGGTGATAGGGCACTTCTCATGACCACTACATTATTTATAGTGTTTGAGGAAGGCCAGGTTTTGATTGATTGAATTCTACTGAATGAAAACTTATTTGTGGTGTTCTCCTTGAAAGTCCAATTCAATGGGAAAAGACTTTATTGAGAGTTTGTAAGAGGAAAAGAGTGAACATATTAAGTGGTAGCTAAATTGCTCTACTGCAACAATATATTACATTTGCTTCTCATTTATTTATTTCCAGTGTTGAAAACAGTACTAATTTAGGGAAGTGGTAATTTCTTGGGATATTTGTAAGTTGATATTCATAACAAAAGTTCTTAAAACCCACAAACATTAATTTTCAATGCTAGTTCATTAAAAGCAGTAGACCCCAAGCGAAAAACTGGATTAGTGTAGTTTGACCTCCCCTGCAATGCAGTCTGTAAGACTGGTTTGAAATACTGTGTTTAAGATGTAAATTTTTTTCCAGGTAAAGCATCAGCTCTCTTTGTTACATTGCTCCAGTAATTTATTACATTCCTCCAGGGATACGTTGCAAACTGGTGCTTTGTTTCTTGTCTAAATATTTTCAGTTTCAACTTCCAGCTTTTCCCAGCTCTGTCTCTAGATTTCAACAGACAGAAGTTTCATCTCAGATACTTCAACTATTGGTAGTCTTCTTTCTGCACCTTTTCCTCTCTCTCGGTACTTAGAAGTTGGTATGTCAGTGAAAATTCAAGCTCAGACATGTTCTGTTGCTTTTAGGGACCAGTATTAGCCATAATTTTAATGTATAAAAATTTGAAATGCCATTGCATAATTATTTTTAGAAGGCAGTACATAATTCACTTTAGTAAATAAAGGAGAAAAGCATTTGTTAAATTGCATTCCTTGCAACCCCCGTGCCAATATTAAAGTATGCTAAAGTTTAATTAATGCTTATATAGTCACTTCTTATTGACACTGCCATCAGGGCTTAATACAGCTTCCTACACGTCTTTACATTCTGACAGTGCTTCAGGGCTATTTTCCTCCTTTCTTGCCCCTTATTGTATTTTCTCTTTTGCTCATGCTAAGTGTGCAGTGAGATTTACTCGTTGTTTTTGTAGAATGGAGCCAGTTTGCTAGGAAGCTCTGAGGAATGTGTGGTAATCCATTGCCTGGCAGTTTCATGTGCTTCTTTCAGGCTGAAAAAAAATTCTATTTTGTTGGATATAATATAAAAACATACGAGAGACAGGAAAACCTATGTCCTGATGTTAAGCAGAGGGAGTTCACCATTGAGAGCTCCTCTGTCGGGCCTGTGAAATGTTCTCAGATTAAAAACTACCAGTTTGAGACTTGGAGCATGGTGCTGCTGCTGTTCTTTCTCCTTGCCCTTGTAAAAAGTGGCCCAAGCAGTCAGAGCAGACTGTGTTTGCATTTTTCTATGGGCCTGCTGAAGGTAGAGCAGTGTTGCCAAGCCTGGCACTGGGGAAGGATTGCAGCTGTACCAGCAGTGTCAATGGGATCCACTTCTGTAGCTGCAAGCAACTGGGCATCTGTGAACAGCAAAAAACTGTAAGGAAAAAAACCCCTGTGTTTTGGAGATAAATGGGAAAGAGCTCTCATATTGCCTGGGAACTAATTAATGGTGGCATGGACTGATTAGAAGTCTATTTGTTACACATTACTCCTTAAAGATGCAATTTTTGTAAGTGAGAGTTTTATAAATAGACAATACAGAGACAACTTAATGAAATGGAAAAGAAGAAAAGAAGAGCAGTTTACACCAGGAGGTTTAGTCAGACTGCTGGGCCAGAAGAGCTGAATAACCCTGTAACTCACCTCATGGCTCAGGCAAGGGACTGAGAGCAGAGTCATCTCATGATACTTTTCGCAAGGTGAAAAACATTCTTCTGGACTAAAAACCTTGCAAAAGTTGGATATCAAAAAGTAGGAGTATAGCAGAGAGGAGAAGTGGCTATTGTAGGTGAAATGAAGGACTGAACTTTAATCACCTGATAAAGACAAGTAGTACTGATTTATTATTGCTGGATATAAGTGTGTCTCCTCCTTTTTTTATCCTCTGTAAAGAAATTGACCATGTTTCAAATCCTTTTCACTTTTCCTTTTTTTCTCTCAAGTGAACAGAAGTAATGTCTTGAGTACAGAAAGTACAGGGAAATAATGATTTTTCTTCATCTTTTACATAGAAATGTTTTGGATAACCTGTAGACACCTGAACTCTGTATTTCTTGGGCCACTTCTGAAAAAACTGTTGTCTTAGTTACTTGCATAATATATGGCAATAACTAAAACTTCTCAACATTATAGAAATGCAAATTGGTTTGAGTTTGTTGCAAGTATGAAGAAAGTAATGATTTAGTAATTTAACAGACTGTCTTGACAGTATAGTATAGCTGCCCTCTTACTGTGATCTTCTGTTTTGATGGCATTTAATGCTAGTAAGTGTTTAGTTATTTCTAAGAGTCAGTGGACTTTATTGCTATTTGTACTGTGTTATAAAAGCTCAGCCTTAGTCCGGACAGAGCAGAAAATAAGTTTTGTTACATGACTGATGAGGAACATGATTTCCTTCATTTAGTTTCTACTTAATTCTGCAATGAGGGGTAGCCACAATGTTTTACATGTTTATATGAATGTAATTTATGTAAACTGTAATTGCCATTTTTACATTTGTGTTGTTATATGTGAGTTTTACTGGGAAGGACAGCATATTATGATTTCAAACTAATAATAGAGATAGAGAACTTGTTTTTCATGATTTTTTATGTGTAGATTTCTACACTTGTTTTGGAGGGTCTTGTGAAATCATAAAATAGAAATAATTTAAAGATGTAATGTGTGCAGTTTTATGAAATTTTATACCTTAATATAATAAAATATTTTAATGTGTTCATTTTTCAACTAGAAACGTCTGAAAGCAGCTGAAGCAGAAAGTAAATTGAAACAAGTGTACATCCCCACCTAGTGAGTATAACACAAAGTCATTTTTCTGAGTAATATACAGGTAAAATTGAAATAGTAATGTGCAGTTACATGCATGGTATTTTCCTAGTTATCTCTTTGGCTACTTTCACGGGATTTGTTGTATGCAGAGATATAATCATAAATGCTGGAAACTCTTAAGTGAAACTTTCTTATTTTACTGATCTCTTTGTTTTTGACCTGCAGTCTTCTTGTCTGGAATAAGAAGTTTTACAAAGGCTCGTCAATTGCTACCTATAGACTGTTCACATGCAAGAAGAGCCTATTAATTTAAAAAGCAGTTTTCCCAAAATAATCTCTTCCAAATCCCTGTAGCACAACACTTCATATTTGCATAACTGCAATATTTCAAAATAGAAGCAGTTGGTAATGTAGTTAGATAAAATGAAATCAGATAATTTCCCATTGCAGTTTTATCTGGCTGATAAAATCTGTTCTTCATCTAGAGACAAGAGATGTTCTGGTTCTAAATTAAAGGTAGCACGCAGTCCCAGACCTTCTATCTTTGACCACATGCTATTAATGCAATTTTGATTTCTTCTGAGGAGTTTTTGATCTGTATTTCTTTTAGATTTAAACTGGATGCTATAAGTGCTTCTGTTAACATGTGGTTTACAGAAAAAAAATAAAATCCCTCCTTCATGTTCATAATTTGCTCAATATTATGACAAGAGGAAGGATTACAAATCACTTTTTTCTAAGTTTTCTGTGGGTATATTCAGTTTACTTATATATGAACTTCCCATTGTTGTGAGTGTTTATATAACAGAAGAATGTAATACCGAAGGAAGTACTTTGCAAAGGTTTTTGATGGATTGTATAAATTACCTACAATAGAATTTCATTTCCATATTTCATACTGGATTTTTCTCTCTTAAACAGATGTAACAATGAAAGCAGCAGACTGTTAAATTAATTATTTTAATCTTAGAACAAATTATGTGAGTTTTGAAGCTCACATCTCTAATAAGTCACACTGTTTAAAAAAAAGCTAGAAACTCTAGTATGAGTGTTCCCTAACCTTCTCAGATGAGTGGCTGCTTTAGGAAAACTATAAGTTGCTCAATCTTTACATTATGCTTTATCAATTTAATTTCCTTGGTCCATGTGGACAATTTTGGATGTTCAATATGTTCACAGTAGGGACCAGCTGTATTTGATGACAAAATGTGTTGCAAAAGGTGGGAATTTTGCATTTTAATCTTACTGCCTGTCTTTTGCCTCCATTTCAAGACAAAATCCCCAGTCAACAGTAGGAGGATGGTAGGACTTCTCAAGTCTTTGATATCTGCAGTGGTCATGGGATTGCTAAATGCTCTGCTTCAAGACTAATTTATTGTACTTGGAATCTGAGTAGAATTGATTCTCAGAGCTGAGTACCTTTTTGAACTTGATCATTAGGTATTTCCTGTAAATGCAAGGTTCTGTCCTCAATACCAGAGAGTCCCTTTCAGATCATGGCTTTTCTGAAGGGTAACTAAGCAACAAATTATAATGTGGAAGACTTAATTGTCTTTCAATCTTTTCTCCTGTACCTGGAGCATAGGATAAAGAATTTGTGGAAACTGTAAAATTGTCCCTTGCTGATATAGTGAAAAAGGAGAATGCCAACACAGACTTGTTGGCATTTGAAATCGAGACTTGATACAGCAAAGGTTTCTTCAATTATCATTTTAACTTTACTTAAATATATTTTATGCTACCTAAAGTGACAAATAATTATCTTAGGAATCAATATATCCAGCCTTGCATTGTATTGAGGGTAATTAAGATTCATAAAGTTGAAACTCTGAAAATACTACACTTAATCTAGTGAGGAGTATATTAATGCTCTCTGAATTAACTGACCTGTAAAGTCCTACTTCACTGAAGTATTAGAAATTACAATAATTACAAGAATGATATAGTATAATAATATTTTAAAAGCCAAACAGAAATGTCCAAAACCAGTTAGTCAGCCTTCTCAGGGAGGATGTAGAAGAGAACTGAGGCAAAACAATCTGATATATGGATGAGTTTTGCCATGGTTATAAGACATTTTTATTACTGTATGTACTTCTTTTTCAGACAGGAGGCTGTTTGACCCTTTCCTGGGATGAACAACCTTGCAGTATTACAGGCACTGTTGCTACTCTTGTTATTCTTCACCCAAAGTCCATCCTGGACTTGTAAAGCCCTATCTGTTGACTAGAACCACCTTCTTAAATTCTGTGCTGTGTCAGACTTTTGTTAATGCTTTGACCCTGAGACTTGGTCTTTTATGAGCTTGCCAAGTAGCTTAGACCATGTGAGCACACTAAAGAGCTGTAAATTGGAGCATCAGAGCAGCTCTTAACATAGCAAATGTCTGACAATGCTGAAAATAATAGAGGAATACAAAACTCACTCTTGTTGTTGACAGAAGATTTTATAGATGTTGTCAGCACACATCAGAATTCCAGAATTAGATTGTTTGTCTTCATGTTGACTAACCAGTTATTAAAACCACCTTTTTTTTCCCAACTTTTTTTAAATTTTATTTAAAGCAATAAGCCAAATCCCAATCAAATATCCAGCAACAATGGGAAGCCTGCTGCAGTCAATGGAGCAATGGGACCCTCTTACCAGGCACAAGCCACAGTAATAGGTCGGGCTTGTGAAAGCTGCTATAGTAAGTAAATACATTTTTCTAATGACTCAAGAGTTTGGGTGAATCTTAATATGTGCTGTTAAAAAAAAAAAAGGTATGTACTTTTGTTAGCATGTGACAGGATAATTTGCAATTACTCTTATGGCAGAAATGACTTTAAAGTTAGAGCTGCCTTCAGTGTATTAATTAAAGTATTCAAATTACTTTATGATTTATTTTTTAACAATTCATAAAGCACAGAAAGTTTAAGTAGTATAATGTGATGGCAGCCTTCAGTATATTAATTAAAATATTCAAATTATATTATGTTTTATTTTTTAGCAATTCATAAAGCACAGAAAGTTTAAGTAGTATAATATGATGGCATTGATATATGATTCCTTTACCTTCACAAAGCTAGATTCAAGTTTATCTTTGGTTTTTCTTTAAGGCTGCAGGGGGTTTAAGCGGTTCTTTTTTGTTTGTGGTGTTTCTTTTATTTTTATTATTTTTATTATTATTATTATTATTTGAGTGGTTTTGAGGTGTTTTTCTCCCCTCTGTTGTTGTTGGGGAACATGGGGAGGACTGTTGTTTCTTTCTAGTATTTTATGTGTTTATGATAATTTTTGTTGGACTTCTTGAAATAGCAGCCCTCAAGAGAGGTTATATGAAAGCAGATATAAAATTCAACATAATAAGCCTATCTTCCAGGGTGAGATTAGAAATAGTGTGGGGTTTTTTTCTGGTAGTCCCTTGGGAGAAAATGTCAGCAATACAAAGTCCCTGGTTTGAAATGCATTATAAAAGCATTTCCAAAATTTCCATATGGAGTTGACTTCTGTGGTGCTTTTGTAAAAAAATAAAGCAACAAACAGTTCAAGTTCTTGCTTTCCATGTCAAATATTTAAATGTTTATCCATACAATGCTCTGATAATTCCATATGTTATGGCCATATAGTCATCTATACATAACAGCATTTGGATTTATTGCAGTGAATGTAGCATGCACCAGTTCACCTGTGCTGCTTTCTCCTCCTTAGCTCCACAGTCTCACCAATGGTATTCTTGGGGCCCTCCTAATATGCAGTGTAGGTTGTGTGCATCTTGCTGGATTTATTGGAAGAAATATGGTGGCCTGAAAATGCCCACACAGACAGATGAAGATAAACTGTCTTCCAGCCAACCTACAGAGGTAGGATTGTGTAGACAAACTTTTCTAAAACAAAACGTGGTGCTTTCACAACACTGCTGTGATTTGATTATTTAATGGGATTTTTAAATGTATGTATTCAACTTTGGTATGACAAAACTCAGTTTTTATTAATCTTATTTATTAATCTTTTATTAATCCTTTTATTAATCCTTTTTCTGTGTTAAGAAAAAGAATTATTATTATTAATCCTTTTTCTGTGTTAAGTAGAACTGTATGATGCTTAGGCCTTGCTATATCTTTATTTGACTACTTGTTGTGCAAACAAATGTGCTTCCTGCATTTTTGGTGTTCAAATGTCATTTTGTAAGTCAAATGGTGTGTTATCTCTAAAATGTTAAATATACTATACAATATCTTGTTTAGGATGGTGTGGGTTTTTTATCTTCTTTTCCTGTCAGAGCCAGGATTAAATGCTCAAGAGATGGTATTTCATGTTCGGACTCAGATGTTTATTAATTCTTATCTATGTTACAGTCTCACAAGCTGTGAGTTCTAGCTAGCAAAAGGAAAAATGGTGATATCTCTATCTCTCTACAAGGCCTTTTAAGAACAAACTGTCCAATTCTGAAATGACACCTAAATTATTTTTACTTTTAACCCAGTAACCAACCGCTCGTGGTCCACAATGCGGACTTTCCTACCCAATTACAAGATACCCTCCAAACCCATGAAGAAGAGGGTGAAAGAAGAAGCATTAGCCCTACACCCTAAAACTTACATCTTGCTTTATATATATTATTATATACTAAAACCTTAAACTCTAAGTTTTCCACCATGTGATATTACACTCTTCTATTCAAACTACATGCCCATAGTCCCAGTGCTATCAGTCAACTTCGGAAGCCTTTTCCAAGACCTCAGGTTATATGTGGTGTTTTCTTGGGGGTCAGTGCCTGTCAGCACAGAAAGCCTAAAATTCTCAACTTCCAGGGTTCCAACAGGATGGCATTATATATCCATTGTCAACAGAGATGTCTGCTCTGTGGCTTACAGCTCTCTGCATAGGCTGTTTCCTGTATAGTGCTTGGACAGGGTATTTGCTTATTCTAGTGAGTTTGTGCAGCTTGGGGGTGCTTGAGCGCTGCGGCTCAGACGCGTGTGTTACTCTCTCCCTGTTCCTCCCCGCAGGAATCACATGTCCGGACTCACCTGTCCCGGCAGGCCACGCAGGGCACTCCGGTGCGGAACACGGGCAGCCCGAAGTCGGCGGTGAAAACACGGCAGGCTTTCTTCCTGCACACCACCTGTTGGACAAAGCTGGCCCGGCAGGTCTGCAAAAACACCCTCCGGCTGCGGCAGGCAGCGCGACGTCCCTTTGTCCCTATTAACTGTGCTGCCATTAAGGCAGAATGTAAGATGTTTTTTTAATTCTTAGTTCTGTGTGCTGTGCTTCCCACCCGTTTTTGTCTTTTAATTTTATTTTCTTTTTCAATAAACATTTCTTGTCTATACGCTTTTGCTTTTCATTTTTTTTTTTCATTTGTCCAACATATCACCGACACATTGGATAAAGTCTGGTTGCCTTGAACAGATCTTAGGCTGTGGAAACATTTCAAATTAATTAAAAAGGGGATTAATTAATTATTAAATTAATTAAACTAGTGCCTCATTTCAAAAATTGACATTAACAAAAAGGGGGGGCTGGACGGGAAAATCATTGCCATGACCTATATTCTTCTACTAGGCAGCATGAAAGAAGTGCTTTTCTGTTGTTTTTTAATTCGTTTGCTGAGCAGAACCTATAGCTCTGTACGTGTTGTACTTTTTTTCAGTGGGGTTGGTCAAAGAATCAGGAGCTGGGGTTTCATAATAATTTAAATGTGGTGTGCAATACAGTCCTTTGTCACTGTGACAATCAGAGGGTGGTGATACCCATGTTGATTATTACATCATAGGTGCATCATTTTGGTTTTCTCTGTTCCAGTTTTAAATTTTAGTTCTAAATAAAACTCTATGTTGTTCTTTCTATAGCCAAAATATAAAGACCTGATGAATTTCTAGTAGTATGACAGAAGGCTATGAATTCCTTTAGATAGAGACACTAAGTGTCTTCATCTGCATACGTGTGTAAATTCTGCTGTGAAGTCACTGAATATTTCAACAGCTTTTGTATCTGCACTGGGCACATTGTTTTACTGTTCACACTGTCTGGCTATGATTTCCAGTCTTCCATAGATAGTTCTTGGAGAAGATGCTTGGTATTCCAGGATGAGCCATGCTGGCTCATTGTACTGTCAATTGTATTAGAATTGAAGAGAACTTTTAAGATCATTAAATGTGGGGTTTATAACCATGCTCACTAGGTTAAAGCTAAATTGTTTTCCCAGCATAATCATCTGGGATGCAGATGATGTCTAGATTGTTTATAAGAAATTTACTCCATGGAGTCATAAAATATGATTTTGGGTAATTATTTTCCCTTTATGTACTTTAAGACCAGCCATTATGCCTATGCAAACTCTTCACCTACTTCTGCAGTTCTCCAAAACTTCCTGCATATTTCTGTTTATTGTCCTTGTCTAATTTTTCAGTTGTTCTTTTGGCCGTTGTCTTTCTTCTTTTAAATCTATGCAAGTCAGGAACAATTTTCAGATTTCAGGAAACCATGTGTTGACTGTGTGAATAAAAATCAGTTGTTCTTCATGGAAGAAGGATGTCTAAGGCTGGATTAGGATTATATTTTTAATCCTCAATCCAAAATAAAAGTTACTTTCTGAGAAAAAGGTATTGTACCTTTAAATTTATATTTCTTCTGAATCACAGAGGAAAATTTAGAAGTTCACTTGAACCTTATATATTTTTATCCATATCCCTGTTTTTTCTCATTCACTGTAGTAAAAAAAATTCAAAATATGAAACTTTTGTTTAAGGAGAAGAAAAAACAGAAGAAAAAGGTTTATCCAATTGTTAATCATCATACTAGAACACATGTTCAACCTTGAAAGACAGGAGTGAAAGGCTGAGCTTTTCAGCAGGAAGTAGGAATTCTTGCTTCAGTCTGGCAGTGCTGTGAGTGTTTTCTCTTTGCTTCTTTTGACTGAAAGAGTTGTACAGCAGATTAATGGCAAGAGTAGAAAGACTTTTCTTTTTCCCCTGTAGCGTCTGTCTTTGATTATTCTTCTCGCTTAAAGCAAATTTTAAACCTTGTGATTTTGTCTCTTTGAATTCTGATGCTTCCTGATTAGACCTAACATAGGCTGAGGAAAAAAAGGTCACAATTGTTATTGGTTTTTGAACACAGCGTTAAAATAATGTTCTAATGGTAGAAACCAAATTATAACTCAACTAATTTAAGTCACGTTCCTTTGTACACGCACACATATCCACAATGCATGTTCTATTTCTGGCAAGCTCTCTTTCTGTGGAATCCTTACAGTGCTCTTACCTGCATTGTCATTGTTGTATTCTTGCTCTAGTAAAGGCAAAAAAGTAAAGAAAAAATGTTTAGCAGTTTTATTCCTTTACTAACATCTAGTGACCTGTTCTCAGTGCACTCTGTAGATTTTAATGTTACTACAAAGTAGTCTCTCTTTTCCTAAGAATGCCCTGAATCCTTTTCTGAGGTTATCTTGAAGCAAATAATTTTTAGATTTTTAAACAAGTTTCTTAATTAGCAGCAATTATTTCCTATGCTGCATCCACTGAGTAATTACAGTATTGAATGAACATCTGTGTTGGTTTTAGAAATGTTACAGTCATGCTTAACTGGCCAGAGTACCTGGTCACCCATGATGTGATATGGCATGAGATGGTTACAGTGCCCAAGAACTGAACTGGAATTTGTTTTCTGTGTTGGTTTGCTGAAACTTGAATCTAATGCTGCTCAGATGCTTTGTCAGACTCACCTGACTGTGAGTGCCAAACCAGTTCTTGAAAATGTAACTGCATTTCCCAACTATATTGCATTAGGGACCACAACAACACTCAGCAACCATAAAATCTGAAGACAGAAGGATTGGTAGGGCACTTATCCTAGCTGCATACCAGGTTTTATGCCCGCTTAGTCTTGTGTAATATTTTGAAGTGCCAGGCTGTAAACGAAACGGATTCCCAAATCTGAGAAAGACTGTCCGAACAAGCATGTCAGAGCTCCATCATAAAATAAATTGGTTTTTACATTCCACCTGTATACCTGAATGCATATGCAGGTACTTCTGCTGTCTTGGAAGAGCATGGAAGCCTCTGGAAAATGATAACCTAAGGCCCAAGCATCTTTTGGGTGAACACCAGGTTTTGACAGAGCATTTTCTCTTACTGAACGTCCACCCACATCCTCTCCCTCAGCCCATTATATCCACTGGCAGAAAGCAAGGTCCTATTCTGTGTTCTTTATTCCTTCAGATAGTGCAGAGAATTAGATTTCCCTCATTAATGAAGCCTGTAGCATGACCCCTGCTCAGACACCAGCAGGAGGTAGTGGAGATGATGCATTTACCTCCCAGTTCAATCTCGGGATGGCCATCGGGAGGTTGAGAAGGCACAGCACCTCCTGCTAGGAGCACAGCCCATCATGGAAAGCTCAAACTTTGTTCTGCCTGAACTTAATAGACTCACCGTGGTTGGTGACAATAAACTTGTCTGATGGTTTTTCAGGAATAATTAGAATTGGGGAACTGCTTTGGTAAGATGAAATTCTCGTGGTTTAAATCTCCTGCACTACCTCCTTTTTTAGTTGGAATATATTGCTTGTTTTTTTTGAAAGTTAAGCAAGGCCATCCTGTCTGGGGAAGGTCTCTTAATTAGAGAAAAGCAAAGTGAGCATTCTCAGCAGTCACTGACGAGCCTGGATCTGTTTGCAGCTCACAGGCAGGTTGATAAATGCCTGGCAGTGAGCCATGTGTCTGTAAACATTATTGCTTCAGCACAGGGAGGCTTTTGAGGGATATTTTTTTTTTTCCCATTGCTTGGATATAGCTTTATCACTATAAATACATGTATTAATTATAGTAATTTAGATCTGGATGACTACATGCTGTCTGTGTAGACATGATCGTTAAAATGTTTTCAATGCATGGTAATATATAATCCTTATAATATATGTATAGTTATCTGGGAATGGGTGTACTGATCATGATGAAAATTCATCATATGTTTAAATCCTCAGATTTATTAATAAATGTGGTACATAGTACTTGCTAGTGATCTAGTTTGATGAAACAAAGGCAAGTGGAAACAGTAGAATATGCAAAATGTTACTGATTTGTCTATTTAAGCATAAAGTTTGTATTTTACTGACGTAAAGTTACTCAATTCAGATTAATTGAATAACATTTGTGGGTGTTGGTTCACAAACTATGTTTTGCATCCTTGATTTTGATAGCTATGGAAGAGCTTTTAGCTGTATATAGGATGGAAATATTTTCTCTGTTGTTATCCTTGAATACAATTTGTGCTAGATTTTAATAGCCAGCAAAATAATTGACAGCATCTTATTTTTTTTCCAGAGTTTCTAAGAAGAATAAAATTCAGGGAATACAGTAGATTCATTAGATGATGTGGATTTTGACAGAGATAGGATGGAATGTCAAGAGAGAGAACTTGCTAATGAGAGTCTCTCTAAGCTACAAATCTAGTTTTTTAAAAAAGGAAATAATTAGAAAATACTTCCATATCTAAAAGCACAGCCTCATTTGTTATCTTCTTCTTGGCATTACTGATTTCATTCACCTCTGTAATGCCCACATTAGTCATGATACTTGGCAGCTTTAAAGCCTCATAAAAAATGTGTTTCACACTCTGGTTTGTAATGTTATTTCCTAGAATTTTTCTAGTGCTGCTGTATACTCTTTAGGGTTATGTGCACTTCACGATACAGATTTCCCATAATTTTACAAGGCCATCTTTTCTATTTTCCTATCATCATGATTTCTAACATTCTGATTTTGATTTCTTTTTAGTATTGTCTAGGTATTTTTAGAAAGCTGTTGATGCTGACTCCATGAATACTCTTCTGCTTTGTGATGGTGTAGGAGCCATCATTTTATCTATATATTATGGTTATTTTACCCCTTCAGAATTCATTTACATGGATTGCTTGATGCTGCTCCTATCCTTTGGCATCAGTTTTAGCTTTAATTTTGCTCAGAAATTTCTTACCAGGAAATTTTAACTCTCTAATCACCTCTTTTCCTGCCTTTTTATATGTTGAACAGCACAGATCATTTGGGGATTACATAGACAATTAACTTTAATAAGGTGCTAATTCCTGAAAAAGCCTCTTTTATCCAGTAACCGCTGGACAGCAGAGATCTTTGGTGACACAGTTTGGTAAAAGCTTTCTGAAATGCCAAATTGGATGCCAGATCAGCTCCATGTGGACAGGTCATGGTCCCCTCAGAGGCTGCTGGCAGGCCTGTGAGACTGGCAGTTACTGGATTACAGGACATGTAAGCAGGAAGAGGCCCTGGAAGTCTCTAATCCCACCTCTTGCATAAGGTTCACGTGCTCATGGGCCTTTTGGCCAGATGAGCTTTTTGTATCTCCAAGACTGCACGACTTCTCTGGGCACCTGCTGCAGTGTTTGATCAACCTCAGAGTAAATAACCTTATCCTTCTATCCAACGATTTCCTGTCTCCCAGCCTGGCTCTTGCCACAGACGGGAACAGTGTGTTGTCCTGTCCCTGTGTTCCTCTGAGAAGGGTCTGGCTCAGTGTCTCTGCTCTGCTGCTGGGAGGCTGCAGGTGCCACCCAGGTGTCCCCTTGTCCTTCTCAAGGCTGCCCAGACCCAGCTCCCCAGGCCCCGTGTGTGCTGTTCTCCAGCACCCCATCAGCTTGGTGAGCCTCCATCAGCTGGCCCTGCTCCTGTGAGTCTGTATCTCCTCCAGGGGGGATCCCAGAGCTGGACACGGGGTCTGGCCGTGGTGTGCCTTGGGCTGAGGGGAGAGGTGAGCTCCCTCCCCCGGGCTGGCGAGGCCCCAGCGCCATCGTCCTTCCTGCGGCAAGGACACGCCAATGAATAATGGGAACACATTAAACTTGCTTTCCCTTCCAAGGTCTTTGTTGGCTCCCTTGATGTTTCCAAATTTAACTGTGTGCCTCTATTAATAATGCAACCTTTTGCCACTCTGCAGACCTACTTACTGAAGAACATTATCACATTTGCCCTGTTTTTGTTCTCTTTGAACCAAGACCATTTAAGCAGTCATTGAACGCCCAGCAGTGTGTCTGCGCAGCAGTTTGGATGAATTCCACCTGGTCCTGGTAACTTGGTTTTACTGATTGACCAGTTTGTTTTGAAATATTTCCTATGGGCACTTCAGTGTGACTCAGTTCTGATACTTTCCTCATAAAAGTATTTTGGAAGTGAGCTTCTTTAAGTGCTTCTGCAATGCACAGTGATACAATGAATGCCTTTGCCTTTTCTACTGTGCCTTTATCTTTCTTGTGTATTTTCCTCACACCTTCATAATCTATTGCTACAGACACCAATACACTTTCTGCTTTTGCTATGTTTGAAAAATACACTAAAAATATAAGATTCCTTCNTTTTTCTGCTTTTGCTGTTTGAAAAATACACTAAAAATATAAGATTCCTTCTTGTTATAAATGTATTTTTTCTCATAGCTTCCACTATTTTACTGAGCTTACTAAGATTTTTATTGTTCATGTAAAAGATCATATTTGATTTTAGGACTTGTTTTAAATTTTGGGATTTTTGATAATTTCCTACCCAAATTTTATTCTTTGGTTTTATACTTGAGAATGATGCACAGTACAACTTCTGTGTTTTTCTCTGTGTTCTGCGTAAAAATCATAAACTTTATTATACTTTTTATGGGAGCAGCTTATTGTGGATCAGTTTGCTACTGCTAAACATACTCTTTCCATAGATAGGTAGGCTTTGGAATATTCACCTTTGATGAATATGCTTTATATAAAGCATGAAAATTGTGCTCTTCTTGCAGTATGTGTTCCCAGTCAGCACATAAATACCACTCCATGATTCAATACCTTTTTTTACAATGAAGACACATAGATGGAAAATTTTCTTGCTAATTACTTCTTAGGCAATGCTTTGCAGTCCTCAAAGTAGCTATAATATACTGTATAGCCTCTGCTTATTTTACTGAGGCAGTCAGTGGAGACTCATCATTCTGTTCTACCACTTAAAATATTTCAGGTGGTTTTGCAATATTAAATATATTCCAGGCACCAGGTTTGCTTTTTTTATTTTTTTTTTCCTGTGTACAGTATGTTTTGGGATTAAGAAAAAATAATTAAGTACTTCATGTACTTGGCATTAAGGCTCTGGAACCTTTGAAACCCATTGGCATTTCCAGAATTGTAGGTAGATTCCTTAATCTATTAAAGTAAGTTGTGCTTTATCTGCTATGCTAAAAACGTCCTCTTGAACATCTGAAATACTTATTCCAGTCCTTGCTGTGCATTCATGTTCTTTGTGATTTTTGCCCAGATCTAGATTAGAGTAAATAAAGGAATTGTAAATTCTTCTACACAGTGTCTTGTCCTCTTCCTGTTACTGTTTACTCTGTCTCATGTGCTGGAATGAAGCTAACACAAAGAGTTTGGTGAAACACAGGGAGGAGTTGCAATTATCATCTATTTATAATGTGACCCTTCTGTAAAACTTGTAGGTAGGTATTTGTGGGAAGTTATTCCATTTGAGAGAGCTCCTGATCTATATAATCACTGTATGAGTGCAATTTTGTCCAGAACAGAATATCTCTGTTCTAGAGATACTGGAAGCTCTAGATGGGGGCTTTTATGTGCTCTTGGAAGACAAATAACCCAACCATTCTGAATAATTCAAAAGAAAAAAGAGATGGTCTATTTCCAGTCTTGAAATTATTTACTGAAACTTAGTGCCTTGTGAATTTTTGCCTTAAGTTGACTGACTTCATTTGTCTAAGCATGAACCTCTTTACCTTAATACTTTGTGTTTGGGGCATGTGGATGGAATATCTGCTTGTGTGTTCATTTAAGGCAGTTGCTGCACTGCTAGTTTTCATGTTCTTAGCACCAAGTTACAAGTTTTGAGACATCTGAGCTCTGTAGTACTTGGTTACAACTGACCATTTTGTTGAAAAGTTTGCAGTGAAGAGTTGTACAACAAAAATCAGTAGTCTCAGCTTTAAGTCCTTAACTCGGTATTACCGCATTTAGGGACAGAGAAGCTTGTAGAAAACAAAAAATAATTCAATGTAAATAATTTTTAATAGCCAAAACTGCATTTATTTTAGTATTCATATTTTTGTCTGTGTTTCATTTGCCTGGGTGATTATCTCCAGAAAGACTTTGTAAGCAAAAACTACAATCTAACTGGTGTTAAAACCAACATTAACTTAAAAAGAAAATCATAACATCACTTGCATGAATGAAGTCATGTCCTGCCTTTAAATATTCATGATTAGAAGTATTGATGAAAAAAAGAAGAATCTAAAAGGTGGGCTAAAAGAAAAAAAGGAATTTTTGTTAAAAATGCAAGTCATAAACTTGGTTGGTGTGTCCTAAATCTGTTTATAATAGTAAGATATTTAAACTGAGTTCTGTTCTTTAAAATTCTCAGATGCAGATCGACATTGTGAACTTGCTGGCAATCCTCTGAAGATAAAAAGCACCAGAAAACCACTGTCATGTATCATTGGGTATTTAGGTGCGTATCTGCCTCCGGAGAATAACAAACCAAACAAACATTCAGTGTGTACTGAAGCTTCATAATCTGGCATGCACAGAGACATTTGTGCTTTTAGTAACAAGAAAAAAAATGCTGAATTTAATGAATTAATAAGAATGGTGGTCTGCTATGAGTAGCAAAACTGCATGGCTGAACTTGCAGGATACAGGCAGAAGTCCTCCCGATACTGGTTTAAAGTGTCAGAGTGAAACCTGATGTAATTTAGAATGTGAAAAATAGTCTGTCTATCTAAATAAACAGAATAACTGCTCAAAGGGGAGATACTCAGTATGCTCAGGGCTGCTCTACTGTGCCCTTTGTATCCATTTGCAACACTACTTTTTACTTAAAAGCAGGGGACCTCAGCCACACTAAGACACATACCTTGTAATTTGATGACCGAAGTTTAAAATGTGCAATGAAATGCACCATATAAGAATTCTGGTAACCCAGAGGCTGTTAATCCTCAAATGAATATAGAAATCAATCCATTGATCAGAGAAGTGAATAATTCTGCTGTGTATTAATCCTGTTCTACAGAAGTGAACTCTACAGCTGGGTGTAGAGCTCAGTCTAGATGTTTTGCTCATAATTTCAGTCACCAGGAGGTGTACTAGATTTTTGGTACTAGATCAAAGTAAAGAATAAGTCTCTTGCCTTACTGAAATAGAAATTGGCTATTAATGTAGATACAACTGTTCTTCCAGGACATGAATTTTGTCAAAATACTAACTGCAAGAATGTGGCTAATGAGGAATTAATGTCATTCTCACTGAATTTTGATTCCTCCTGCCCTAGAGTTTAAGAAAAGAGCCAGGGATAATTTCCTACAGACATCCCAGCTGTGTGTGTTATGTCTGTTGAAAGGACTGCTTTGGTTGATTTGGTGGAGTTGTGGCTATGAGAGGGGAAGCTGGGCAGGGAATGGTTCATCCAGCTGACCTGTCTGTGCAGCTAAAGAGGAAATGGTAACACGGGTAAACTTAGAAGACACCACACGTTTTTAGTGTCATGTTATGTAGCCTTTGAGGAGTTGTCTTGACCCCTCTGAGCGTCTAAGTCTGTAGGTTTAATGCGAGTAAATGGATGAACAGTGTCAGACAGCATTTTGTGAGCTTACATGAAGGTCTGGTAGAAGATTAACAGTGCTAAAATATGCCAGGTATCTGTAGACACTGCTTAGTATTTGACTGAATGGGAAGTAAATGTGTCTCACTACTGCTGAGGAAAATAATGTGTATTTCGGGGATATGAAGTGAACCCAGTGCAGTTGAATACATTCATCTGAATTATAAGGATGGCTAGAAAATGGCTTTTTGTTTGCCATGTAGCTTGCTGGAATTTTTTGTTGTTGTTGTTTAGTTTGTGATTTTTTTTGTTTATTTGGTATTTTTGCATTTTCAGTAAACAAGTAAATCTTGCATTATTTTTCTCATAAAAATTAGTATTATATATCATGTCACAACTTGTATGGGAGACATTTGTTTTCCTTTTAAGATCATGCTTTGCAATTCTCACAGATATGTATTAGCATACAATTAACAGTGTGTCAGGGCACTAATGTTTTCAACCTTTCTGAAAGTAAGGCAGACAGGATTTCAGTGCCCTGCACGTCCTGGGTCATCACTTCCCTTTACCCTTGTTCTGCATATTGGCTGCAGATTCCACAGGTGAGGTAGGAGAAGCATTAAAATTTTGCCCTGTTCTCTCAAGAGCTGGGGCTAATCCCATGTATTCTCATCAGTCATCACTGTGCTCCCTAAAACAAAGCTGCTAAGGTGAACCCCTTTATTACCTCCTAGTTATGAGGAAACCAGGCTAACAGTCCAGCTGGGATACATGTTGAGGATCTGAGGTGAGAGAAAGGTGCAGCTGCCTAAGCCACTCTGGAACCCAGGATGTTTATTGAGGTGATTCGGTAGAATCTCCTTCAGTTTCTCTTTGTTTACTTTGGTTTTTTTATTTTTTTACCCTACTGACATAGTGGAAAAGGGAGAAGTTTTTAATGTTGTTATTGCTATTTGCTTGCTTGAGGCTGAAATCTGTTCCTATTAAATGGGTTTCTAATATGGTTTTGAAACATTATATCTTACTCCTATTTTTTTTAAATTTGAGAATGTGGCTGACTGGTTATTTGTTACGTGGGTAATGGAATAATTTGAATGCTATAGTCAGTTATCTGAGTTAGAACAAGGTGCAGGTGGCTAGAATATTTTCAGTGAAGTACTCGGCAATAGAACAAGGATAAGAACAACAGGAATTAAAAGATTTTAATTACTATAATTCCATAATACAATTACATGAAGGGATAATAGGCAAAATCCCTGAAATACCTCATTACTTCACTTGGGTGTGATGAGGCAGCTGGTTATAAAGTGCTGATCTAAAGCATGAAAATATTTGAAGCAAGTCTATATGTAGAGGAGGAGTGAAGTAAGATGTAAAGGTCTGCACAGGAAAGTCCATTGGGAAGTGGTCCTGGCTGTTTAACTGAGTTCTTTTCTAGAACTTAAATGTATGTAGAGCTTGGTTTTGCTACCTTCCTCCACTGCAGAAAGAGCAAAGACAACCTTTGTGGTAAACTAATAGAGGATGAATGACTTCTGAACTAAATACAGGTCGGAGGAAGGAAATGCTTCCTTCCTTCCTTTGCTCACCCTGAAAATATAAATTTGCCTCTCCTATAGGTTGCAGATGAAAGGAGATGGAGTTCTCATATGTTGATGCAACTGCTGGGGTTATTGTGGTTGCTGCTTGAGCTCATTGGGAAATAAAATAATATTTCAGTGTTGTTAGCCATGGAAATCTACCATTTCCTTCAGAAAATTGGAAAAGATTGCTAAATGAACATTTTAGAATGCAAATTCCAATTACCTTCAGCAAATGGTGCCAGTGTTTCTATTTCAGTTTAGAGTTTTGCCTTAGCAATCATTGATGTTCATTACAATAAGTATGCCTCTGTTCCCATTTTAGTAAAAAAGCAAAATATGAGATGTTTGTTCCCCACAGCAAAAAAAAAGGGACATGCCATGGAATGTTTTCTGTGTGAAAAGTAGATGAATGCTGCAGTGAATGGCAGTAAAAAGCTCTCATCTAATTAAGTGGTGGGAAATTTGGTGATGTTAAATCCACAGCTCTGCCCTGAGGTGACTGGTTACCTGTGCCTTCCCTCTCTGCTGTTCTAATCCTTGCCCATGTATTTCTCTGCACTACTGTTTCTTATCTGGCCCTCTTGAAGCTTCTCCTGGGAGGGTGTTCATGCTTGGAGAGTGTGATTGCAAGCCCCAACCAAAGCAGTGGTGAACAATGAAGCAAAGTCTTGTCCCAGTGTAAGAATTGTTGGCACTGTCTCCTCTTGGCACGCTGTTCCAGTGCAGCCTGGCCAAGGTGTGAGACTGAGAGCTCCAAGCAGGGCAGGTGAGCTCTTGGATATCAGACCTTGGGCATTCCTGAAGAAGGAAAAACATGCTGTTGCAGTGGGCTTTGACTTTATGCAGTGGTTTCTCTTTCTTCTGAATGATAGCCATGGATGGCAGAGGCTGGAGAGGCTTCTCCTTGGGTACCTGGTCTCACTGTAGATTTTGCATCCTCACAGTTTCTGTGCTCCATTTGATAAAGAAGAAGCGCTTTTCAGGAGGCGTAAACCTGGGCTGCAAATGGGAAAGTACTTAATTTTTGTGTTCTGATCTCACTTGCCTTGGTCAGCTGACTGTGCTGATCTGACTCCCAGCCCCTCTGACCTTGTCAGGCTCTTCTGCTGCCCCGGGTCACCAGAGGGCTGCTGTAATTGACCTGCACAGCGCCGGCAGCTGGTGCCCTGCGGCTGTGTCAGAGGGACCTGCCCTCGGGCAGCTGGCTTCCCACACAAGTCTGGGTCCACCCAAGGCTGGACACAGGGGTGGCATCTTGAATCCAAATGTGCGATGGGAATTAATTAATTGGTACAGCAAATTCCTAGTGAGGGACCAGCGGACTCAGCCGAGGCTCCCCTTTGCCACTTTTATCTGGCAGATAACAGAAATTTCCATGCAGCTGTGTCAGCTCCTGGCAAACACAGCACTGCCACCCTGAAGCATGCTGGCCAGATGTACTTTGCTGCCTCTTACCCTCTTTATTCCTCCTTCTCCAAAATAATCTTGCTCCATGAAACATACTAGATACTCTGGGATGTTTGAAGCTCCCCAGTAATGGCTCTGTATGGAAGTGTTCCCACTGCAGTTTTGGGATAGTTTTAGCTGCAGAGCCCTACAATGTCTGGCCCCTGACTCCTGCACCTTTTGACTTGTGTGTGGGAAGATCCCTTAAAGCTTGTTATTGTGACAGAAAATACTGAATAGCTTGAGGTGTTCAGGTGGTTTCAATTCAGTGAAATGTTTTTATTTGCTTGCTAAAACCTGTGGGTGTGTAGCTTCAATACAAACCTCAAAAGGGTAGGAAAATATAAACACACTCATTTCAGACTGTTTTGTATTTATTAGGTCTTCAACCTCAAATCCTTACATATCTGCACTGTGGAATTGAATAATTGGGTGATCTAAAGTGAAATAGATTTTTCTTACTTGGACGGTAAGTAAGAAACCTGTGGGTATGAGGACTCGTGTTGTTCAAGGTCCTGTAAACACACAAGTGCAGAAGGAACTTTCTTTTCACTGAAAATCAAAAGTTAATTTCATATGTGGAATAGATAGCTTTATTTATTTTAAAATCAAGTAGATATCATTTCTCTCTCTCTCTCTCTTTTGTCTCAAACAGAGATACATCCTGCCGTGAAACCCAATGTAATCAGGTCAACACCAAGCCTTCAAAGTCCAAGTGCAAAACGACTGCTTGCACCCTCCAATCACTCTTCATTAAGTATTTTGGGGAAAAGAAACTACAGCCATCATAATGGGCTTGATGGTATGTGAAGGAACATAAAAGAAATATTCTTTAACTCTCTGAATTCCAAAACTTTCTGTGAACCTGAGGTAAAATTAAATGAGATTTAGGAAAATGTAGGATATGGATGGTTTATAGCAGCAGTGCAATGAATGGTAGTGCTTATTCATTGGATAAGGGTATATTAATGCCTTCTTTTACAAAAACTCCATTTGCTATTTCTCTTACTGATCTTGATTAATGAAAAAGGGACAAGAAAAGAATAAAACAAATTTGGTGAAGGCAGAGAAGCAGCATGTTTTGTTTTGGCTTTTTGCATTGCACCTTAGAAAGCCACTGTCCCTGCAGAGGAGGAAGAAAAAGATGTGTCATACCTAGAGGTGCAGGAGAGGCTTTTTCTGTACACTGTGCAGTGCCAGAGGTGATCTTTAGGCCTGGTGTATCCAGCCACTTCATTACACCTTGGTGCAAACTGAGAGCAGGAATGAAGCTGTGTGAAAACAAACAACAGCCTCAAAAACCCTCAAAAAAGGATGGAAATTTGTGGGTAAGACTACCTTTTCTCTAATAATCTTTATTTTTCGTCCTGAAAAGTGACTGTGTATTCTTGATGATTTTTTTCAAACAGCAAGATTTTTCAACTTTAACTGTAAACAGTTTTACCTTGTCCAAGTAAGAGGAGAATCCAGCAGTATAAATGCATGCATGAATTCCTTATATCTCTTTGTGAGGTATAACTTCTGTAAGCCATTAGCTTATTGTTCTGTAATTGAATGAAGTTATTGAGGGCAGAAATCTGTCAGAGATTGGGCTCTCAAACAGACTATTCAGGAGAAGATGTTCACAAAAGAGGTGTCTGTCTGCTTTCACGCATCACAGAATAGGTCAAGGTAGAAAGGAGAGGAACTGCCTTTCAGACAAGCTCATACAAATAGTATTCCGAATAAAGGGAGAAAAACTTGATTCCTTATCCATCATCTTTCCCATAATTGTGTTCTTCTGTCATTGCAAACACTATTTGTATACTGCAGGGAAAACACCTACTGTACATTTAATAACACCTAGATAGGAATCATGGCATTCTTTGACAAGAAGTGGTTATTAAGAGTACACAGAAGAGGGGACTGCTTGCATTTCTGCTCAGCATGCAGCTATGACACAGCAGAAACACTCATGGCAACACTGGCTCTTCAGGGGACCAAGGTGACACCACGGGATGTGCAGTGGGCAGAAAATATGACAGCTGCATTCACTGGCTGCATTTCCACTGCAGCCTTTGAAGGTGGAGTCCTGCATGGATAGTTTAGTAGCTGCTGCATGAGAATGTGAACAAAGGCCTCCCCCTCCACCAATGCTGGCTGTTAGACTGGACTCTCCACGTAAGCTCTGAGTGATTAGTTACTTTCCCCTGGCTGTAAAGGTGATCATAGAGTGCTTTCAGTTGGAGAGGACCTCAAAGATCAAGTCCAACCCTTGACTCAGCACTGCTAAGCCCACCACTAAACCCTACATGCCACAAATGTTAAATCCCTCCAGGATTGGTGACTCAACCCCTTCCCTGGGCAGCCCATTCCATGTTCCACTGCTCAACAAGGCTTTTAGTGAAGTAGTTTTCCCTAATATCCAACCTAAACCTTCCCTGGCATCACTTGAAGCTGTTCCCTCTTGTCCTATCAGTTTTTATCTGTGAGAAGAGATTGACCCCCATCTTGCTGCAACCTGCACATTTCTCCAGCAGTGAATTCTGTAGCAGTAAGTTCAAGGTAATTATTATGATTAAGCCCCTCCTTATGTCTCTGTAAAGGAGGCATGCTCGGAAATCTGTAAAATTTTTCTTCTCCTTAGTATGGATGTTCTCCTCAAAGTAACAAGTGTGTAAAACCAGTCATTAGCTACACTAATTAGTGTGTATGAAACAGTCAGCTGTGTTAAGGCAATTTGCACAAAATAACATCTAATTTGAAAAATTAGTATTGAGAGCTGCAAGCTATTGCTTTAGGATCTATTTCTACTTACCTGTTTTCTGTGAAAACAATGTACTGGAAAGCATATATCCTAAATAAATTAAATCTGTATTTTTTTTAGTGCAAAATGACTATCTTAGTATTAAAATTGGCTATTTGGGTTATTATTCTCGCCTCTCTCTTTAATTAAATTTTGGAAAAGTGTAAATAAAATGCAATGAAAAAGTAACACACCAGTAGTAATGATACTTTACAGCACAGATTCAATTTCTTCTGACTTAAAAATGATTACCTTCAGTATTTATCATTTACCTCCTCCTCAGTTATTGGTAAATATAATTTTTTTTTTTTTTTGCTTGTGTTTCATCCAGCTTCTCTTCAGTACTAGATCAACTTGGAAAGTGGTGGTTTCTATGTCATTTCCCTGACCATTGTGTAGTATTTGTGCAGTGAAAGCTTTTGCCAGCCCCCAGAGTTTTTGTGTTACTATAAATACACTAAAAAGCTTTTTTGCTTCCAAAATACTATTGATTGCTGCAGGTTTGATTGTGTTGTATCAGTTAACAGTATCCAGATAGCCTGATATGGAGATGATGACAGATTCTGCCTTTCAGTGCATGCTTTGGTGAAATGAGCAAACAAAAGGGAGCACGGGGGACCTATATTAAATCCCATTTGCTATTTTCATAATATTATTGACATGGAAATGTCTGCATTTTCAAGTTCATTTTTTTCCAGCAGTATTAGGTATTTGTTGTGAGAAAGCCACATAAATATGTTTACTTAAGATATACAATATTTCATAGCCTTCAAATAAATGTTGCTTAGGCTTGTGCAAATATATATTTACATTAGCATAATTTAAGTCAATCTTACTGCTTAGATGAATGCCTTATTTTGGCAAAATTTCTTTTTAAGCAAATTCATAATTATTTGCTTTGAATATAGCAGTACATTATGGAAATGACACTTTTTTATGCCTCTTTGGGGAAGTGGGGGATTATGAGAAACATCATTAATATTTAGTTAAATGCTTTTAAGGGTAATAAACAAGAATATGATTACCATGTAATTACAAGTCTTACAAGCTTGAGTTTTGCTTTTAGCCAATGCAGCACAAGATTCCCTTTCAGTTTTCCATGGATGCACCACCAGAAAGGGTCTGGTGCAATTGATAAGGGTGAGGGAATTTGGCATTTTGGACTGATTTTGCTTGATCATTGTGAGAATGATGTGGGAGCTCATTTATCTGTTCTTAATGGGGATGTTGTGCCCTGATATCTTGTTATTGTCAGTCATGGATATGAGTGAAGTTGGTCTGCTTAAGCGCTGTGTATTGTAACTAGAGAGGGGATCTTGTAGGTTTTTGTGTCCCTTGTCAGGAGGAAGACTTTTGCTGGATGGTCTTAGAAAAGTGCTTTTCGTTTTCAAACAACAGCAAATCCTGCATTCTGTAAGGTGTAATCAAAAATGCCAGTGAACTGGCATTTTGCTGTTCTGGAAACGTCACAGTACTTTGAGAAGTTTTTATTTAATATACATGCTGGAGCTTTTAACTACTCTGAGATGCAGCATTTCAATTGCTGCTGAAATTAAAGTCAGCATAAGATATTTAAGTGGTTCTCTGCCATGAAGATAGCCTCTTTCAAGTGGGAAAATTCCATCTTCAGAAAATCACGATGTTGCAGAAGGTTACATGTATCCAATTTTGTTACTGGAGTTGATGATGGGAAGATTTAGGTGTGACTGTAAAGTGCTTTAGATATTTTGAATCTGATCTTTAAATTACAGTGCCTGAAATTATTCCAAGCAATTACTTTCTCCCACAAGCTGCTTAACTATGAGCAACAGTGCATCCAAGCAGTCAAATTTCATGTCAGCCTATTGTTTTGGCAGGGTGAGTAATGATAATTTTGCTTATAGTATTTGGAAACATCAAGTAGAGGTGTTTTACACAGGAATAATCTCTGTCATCTGGCATGCATTTCCTTACCTTTCATGCATGAGAGCCAGGGTATCCACAGGATGTCCAAGGCATCCGTATCACTAATGAGATAGAGAAATGGGTCTGTGCCTGTTGATACCATTTTCGTGTTGTGGGCAAAAATAAAAGAACCAGCTTTTCATAGCTGAGGAGACCCGAATCAACAGCCCTGATCCTCCTCCTCTCTTCCCTGCCATACCTTTAGTGCTGTATTTCAGTCTGAGATGTCCTGCTGCCTTCAAGAGGATTCTTTGAACAGTAAAATTTCTGTTCTGGAATATACTAAAGTGTGCAGCAAATCCATGAAGTATCTAGGAATGAAGCAACAATCCTGGGGTCTGTTTTCCTAGGAACCCACACATCTCTGGCCTGGCAGGATGAGAAGGTGACAAGAGAAATTGGCAAATGGAGAAAGACCTTAAAAAGATGTACTTTCTCTCTTAAAATATTGTTTTGGTCAATCCTTCTCTCTATGCTTAAGACTGATACTACTGGCTATTCAGGAGATGGGCTTAGATAAGCTAAGATGAGCTAAGATAGAAAGGCTTAGTTTTCACTCCTATTTTTCCATGGGGAATTTATGACAGACCGATGGAAACATAAGCAGCCTGACTGATGCAGGGAGACTAAAACCTTTCCTGTCCCAAATTTTCTTGAAACAGAGAAAATAATTATAATACATGCTTCATTATAATTAAGTTCACATAACAGTATGAGAAAGTACATTAAAGGGAAGGAGGTTTCACTCTAAGATGGAATTTTTCAGCAGTGAATGAGTTTTGTTTTTTTCTCAAAGGTGCCTGATTGTTGTTATCACAATACCATGTTCTGCTATGGTGGCAGAGGAGCAGCATGGATTGCACATCAGAAAACACCTGGTCCTCTGTTACTTTAAAAAAGAAAACCCTAAATTTTCCCTTACACATTAACAAACTGTAAACCTACCAAAATTGTTATAATTTGTTATATTTGTTATAATTGTTATAATTGTTATATGTCCCTCATTTAACATACCAGTGATTTCCAACTGAAAGAGAAGAAATGATTTGTGGCAAACAAGCTGCTATGTGAAATTTTGCCATTTCTTCCATGCTAAAACACAAAGTGTGATTAATGCTGGATTGTGTATACTCACTCTTCCCAAAAGTGAGAGACAAAAGCTATATATTGCTCCACAGTCAGTTTTCCCTCTGAAGTTTGCTTAGGACATGTGTGTTTTAGCTTTGGTCTTTGGTATAGCCAGAAAACGCTTTTAAATGTTCAGCTACAGATTTCTCAGTTGAATGTGTGCACTGGTATTGATGGAAATGTGAACGTGGAAAATAGATGTCTCAGGAGAAAGTGATGCTGTGTTACTGCCATTTACTGGGGAAGCAAAAGAATATGAAAAGGTGTTTATGGCTCTTAGTTACTTCCTGAAATATATTGCTTTTATGCTTATATCGTTATAGGAAATACTTAAGAGCTTAGTCCTGTCTTTCTATGCAAAGTCATTAGAACCATCTCTGACACTCAAGAGATTGACCTAACAACCTTTTTACATTTAAATTTTGTAGCTTGCACAAGAGTAGCCAATTTCTCTCTATTTTCACTGTGCTGTTGGAAGCAATCATTTAAAATATTTATTAGCAAACTAAAATGCTCTAAAGCTTACATTTCTGTGGTCAGTGAATTCACTTGTTTTTGCAGAGGTACAAATGATGAAACTGAAGATGATGAACTACTGACAACTTCCAGAGCCCAAACAATGTGCCTGGAAAGTGACACAGGCCTTAATTACCCCAGGATGTTACTGCTGACATTGTCAATCATTTGTAGAACTAAGCTTCGGCATCTCATGTTTGCATGTATCAAGTAATTTTTTTCCCTATTTAAATTTTTGTGTTATAAAACAATGAGTTGATGATTCCCCACTTCCCTCTTTGGTCTTTATTTCTCCAAACCCAGTGATGCAAATGATATTGTGATTTAACATGAAAAATAACCAAGTAGGAGGAAAGTATTTTTGTCCAAAAAAAAAAAATAATAATAATAAAATCTTTTGCCCCTAGAATTTCTTAAAATTGAGAAAATTATTTATTATCTCACAATGATAAATGTGTACATTGAATTGACATTACAATTATCTTCCAAGTATTTCAGGTATTTTGATTGCAAATAAAAAGGCAGTCTTCCATTCTCTGTCTGATGATTGCTTAATCTGCAGTGTATTTCTCAGTGAGAAAAGGTAAGCAGAATAATTTGGCTGCAGGAGTGCTTGGGAGGAGCAAAAGCATTTCTGCAAACCCAGGTACCCTTCGATTTCCTCTGAGAAAGAACTATTCCTAAACAGTTTGTGTATTTTTTAAAATACAGACAGTGATTACTTTTGTTATGCCACAGTCAAAATACAATTTCCATTCAACTGAAATGTTCAGGTTTCTGAATCTTGAGAAATGTGAATTATTTCTGAGGGTGAAAGTACATTAGAAATTGATTAAGGGACTATTATTAATTCCTTCTGCATTTATTCCTCTTTCAAAAATGTATCTTTGGTTTTGCAAGGCTTCTTTGCCTACAATTGATTCACAAGAAAAACACAGATCTAGAGTCACATTCGTGCTTTAAAGCACTGCTTCGAGTGTGCCATAGATCACTTTGCTTTTGCTGTGCCAAGGAAGTGAATGCCTGTGAAAAATCGGTGTGTTGCATCCCTGAACTCACCAGTGCAGCACATGGTTCTGGTCACACTGGTGCCAGCAGGGATCAGAGAGAGCAGGGCATGTGAGACCCCAGGAGGAGGAAAGGGCACTTCATGGTAAAGTGTCCCATTCCTGCTGCTGAATCAGTGTTTCTTATTGTAATATACAGGTGATGTGTAGACGTGAAACTGCAGAAAGCCTGGCTTTTCTAAATGGCAGAATGAACCAGCTCTTCAAGCAGCAAACAACACTGTAATTAAGTTAACACTGAAACCACAAAGCAGATAGCCAGAGCTTAATTCCTAGAATCACTACTTTCCCCTAGTATTATTTTAAAGAATTACAGTTGCAGAAAGAGAATCCTGTCTGTTTGATAACAGGATTAGCAGCATATTGCCTCCTGAATCATGTGTTCTGGACTCAAGATCTGGAGTTCATACTCAAATGCTTCTGTGTATCATTACAGTTAAGGTTGATTATTTTTTTTGTAAGCTGTAACTGCAGAGCAATAGTTCTTAACAAATTTAGTGCATAAATGCAATAGGAAAGGCACCTTCACAAAGTACTTAGGCAGTGGAACTGAAAAGATCCTGTGTCTGGTCCATGATAATTTTGTGTAGGTTTTTGTTGGTTGGTTTGGTGGTGTATTTCTTTGTTTTGTTTGATTTTTATTTTATTTTATTTTAGTTATTTTATGTTATTTTATGTTATTTTATTTTATGTTATTTTACATATTTTTTCATCTGTATATTCTTTCTCCAGTGTTTAACATTTCTGTCTTGGGAGAATAGTGGTCTTCTTCAAAAACCATTTTTAGCATCAGACATACATGTGTATCTATTTATTTTTAATAATACTTTTGAATTAAAAATATCACTTGTTCAGTTGCTGCAAACTGGGAGGAAAAAGCCAGTTATGTTTGGTTACTCAAAACATTCATAACCTGAATGGAGGAGAAATAGTGAAGCAGTCTTCCTTCCTCAGATTTTTCATGAAGTGGTCCTTGGTGAAATTAACCTTTGAAGTCTTAGGCACCATTATAAGCTGACATGTTGCTAGGACAGCTCTGCTGTTAAACAACTCTGCTATTGCCAGTCTGCCTTTATTTCCCACCTGTCAAAATCACATTATCTTCAAGCATATTTCTTCTGGAAGTTTTAGAAGTAGGACACATTTCACCCATTAGTATTGTCAATGATCCCATTACATAAAAAAGAGAAATATCAGATAACTCAGTTTTCTATCAGCAGAATAAAGAATATCACATATACAAATAACACATGAACAGCTGGAAAAGGGTTCTGATGTGTAATAAAAAATAACGTGTTGCTGGGAAATAATATGTGAACTTGAAATTATTGAGAATGATTCTTCATCCCTAAGCAGTGCACTTCTGATTTAGTCTTAAATGGTTTTACAGTGGGAAATTTTATGGTGTCCTACTGCCTGGAAACAGGGAGAAACGCTTGATTGACCAATATGGTTGTTAAAGCACATTCTGATGTGAGGAAATTTCCTCTACAGCTTACTCATTTCTATTTGAGGTCAAATAAATATGTTGTAGAAAGGGCACAGGAGCATCTTAGGCAGTTTCTGCTGTTGATGCATCAATTTCTCCACAATAATAAACTTATAAACATCTTGTCAGCACTGAAGCTGCATTTACTGAAATTCCCCCACATCACAGCACTATAAACCCTTGTTAGTGGTGATGATGTCTGGCCACTTCTGCTTAAAATGGAGCAATTCCCTTCCCTGGCACTTCATTGGCCTTAAGGGGAGAATCAGTCTCCATCCTGGAGTTCCCTTCCCACTGGAGTGGTGCAAGTACAGATCACTGTACTTGCACAAAATCCTTTGCAGTAAGAGGTCACTTATAAACCAAGTGTCCACTTTCAGTTTCACTAAATTTTGAGCCAGATTATATCAAATCCTGACGGCATTTTGTTAAAAATGAAAATCCAAAGTTTTGTTTTCTGTTCTGTTCAACATCAAGGATTTTGTGGTTTTTAAATAATCTCTGATGCCCTTAAGCTGCACTGGAATTTGCATTAGTGTGCAGACCCTTTGTAAAGGTTTCTAAGCTGTGTGACTGCCTTTTTAAGCAAGGACTTTCTTCCTTCGTTGCCTTAGTTAAAAGTTTTCCACAAAATTGGCTGGTGTGTCCATGCATAAGTGTTTTTCAGAACCTGCCAAGTCAGAGTGTAATTATTTTCTGGAAGAAATTGGTGTCTCCTCAGTTCTAAAGTCTTAAAGAATATTTGTGTATCAGAGAATATAAGAGTTTAAATTGCAACAATGGCACCTAATTGCTAGGTCCTAGAATCTTTTGACTATATCTACTTATTAAACAGTTCTTTTCCTACATTTGTATTTATGGATATACTCAAGTCTCTGATGTTTGGCAACTTAGATGATATTTCAGTATCTACAAGCAAGAAAAATACATGCAAAAAAAAGAGAATGATTCTGTTGCCTGGTATAACAGGTATAATTTACAAATATAACATGTTTTTCACTTCTTGGCTGGGTTTTATTATTAGGTTATCAACATGGTAATATCCTGGAGTAAACAGCTGCTGGCACTGCATTAACAGTTTCTGTCAGGTTCTTTTCAAAAGTACACTGTTTCACAATTTCCAGGAAAATTCAGTTGTTCCCCAGCTCATTTTAGGGAGACCTTCTCAGTTTCACAGACAACTGACTGAGAGCCTGTCTGTGTATTTTGGGACAATCATGGCTAAGCATAGTTTTTATAGATTTGGCATATAGAGCTATGCCAAAAGCACAGCACCTCTGAGTAAGAGGGAAGGTTTCAAGTATCTCAGTATAAAAAATACGGATTTTTGTTTGTCGTCTTTGATCATTTTGGGAGTGACTGAAAGTGCTCTTCTGTGTACACTGTAATGTATCTCTTCTGTGTTTCAAGAGACAAGAAGCCCCATTCTGTGTTTAACTTTGTGGATAATTCTGCCTAAGTTCAGGATTCTTCAGGAAATATTGTGGTTTTGGAGATAAGGTGGTTGGGGTTTTTTTCCTGGGTGTTTATGCTTATAAATGGAATGAATCTTCATCTCAATTATTCATTATTCCATTAATGCAGTCCCTGTGTATTCTCGGGAATATTCAGGTCCTGAAATGTTATTTCACTGGGATATCAAAAAAAGAGAGAAGAGTTTTAATAACAGAAATTACTTTACTGTGAAGATAAAAATTTAACACATTAGAGAGTTCTTTACTCTGCTGTGATCTTCTCTCACTCTATAAGAGTTCCAAATATGTTCAAGCATCAGGAAGCAGTAAACTTTCACAATATTTAGTTCTTATACTACCAGTTTAAAAATTGCCTGGAGGACTGGAGACCTAAATGTATTTTTATATATGATAACTTTTGTGTGAAAAGAGAGGAAAAGAGGGCTGGTAGAGGAGCTCACAACTAAGATATTGCTGGCTTTAGGTAGGTATTCAAATTATAGTATCTCTGTCAATGTGACCTTAGTGATATAAATATTTCTTATTTAAAATTGATTAAGGATGAAGATTTGTACAAATGTAAATTTAAACTCGATACTGGAACTTCTGTTGGATGTTGGGGTTTATAAATAGTTTGAGATGTTTAAAATGGCTTACCTTTTTTCTATCAGTGGTTGAATTATACCTTCAGACTGGTTAAGGTGATTCCTCAAAATGAAAGGGAAATGCCAGTTTAGGAGTGTAATTACCTTTTTTTTTTTTTTTGGAAAGAGATATGCAGCTGTTCTCATGTTCTTTTAATCTCTTTATTACTATTTTTAACAATAATGAAAGCCCTCAAGAATTTTTTGTGTAAGCGATACTAGTTGGAAACCTGGTAAGTTGGAATTTGGAACGAAGACAAGAATTTTTTTTAAAAAGTAATTATTTAGCATTTATCTTACTCTGCTGATCCAATTCATTCAGAATTGTGCACATTTTATAAAAACAGGTAGTTTTGATAAATGTCCCTTCCTAAGTTGTCCTATCCAGTTTTTGAGCAAGTCTGTGAGACTGCTGGTAGTATCATCTTACATTTTATAGACAAGCAGTGAGTTTTCTTGCAGGTTTGTTATCTGTTTATGTTTTGTTACTGAAGTCGTACTGCTGTGAAAAAGAACAAGGTGAACTGTAACATTTTAAAGCCAAAGAGAGTGTGATTTCTGTTACTGGGGAAAGAAAAAAGCAAAAGTAATCTGAGTTAAACAGCAGGGTGAAATCTATGTTAATTATTGGCCTAGTAGTGATTGCTCTGCAATGAACTCAGTTGACTGACCCCTGATTTATCATATAGGAGAGAATAGTTAACTTTTCTTTATGTTGCATTTCTCAAACTGAACACCCATCTCAAAATTGTCAGAAAAAGGGTTGTCTAGTTTTATAGAACTTTTTTTGAAATGGGAACAGTAATGGAATTATGTTGATACTATCTGTATTTTTGTCTGCAGAGCTGATCCTTCATGATGCCATATGTTAAAAGCAAAATGAAAAACCCTCACTTCTTCAGACATGAATTACGAATTAGTTCCATTTTTATATTTTCTTGCAGAAGAGGATAATTAAGCAAAGAGAACAAGTGCAGTTAACAGCATATTATAGCATGCCATATATATTCAGGACCAGTGATGAGTCTCATGCTCATTTCATGAGAACTCTTTCCAGTCTCTGCATTTTTGATGTGTTCATTGTTGCAGCTGAGCAGTAGCATCTTAGCCCTCAGGGTGAGCATCAAAACACAGGGCTTTCGTGGATAAAGAAAACATTCTAATACACTGTGGTTCTTTTATTTTCCAGAATCATCCAGCCATACAACAAGAACAATCATGGTAAGTATAGAGGAGATTATAGGATTATAATGATCTGCCTATAGCTATGATTTTTCCTTTAAAAAAGAAGTAGATATAGCAGTATCCTAAGCCATTGGCTTTTTTTTTATATAGTCCAATATCATTATAGACATAAAATGAATCTGTCTTTATTTCATGAGAAATCTTGGAGAAAAAATATGAGAGATTAAAGAGCTTAAGAGGTAACAGTGCTGTCAGTTTGAATAGCTGAAAAATTCGACTACAATTCTGTGTTCTGTATTTAAGTGATTTTTGATTATGTCAAATTAATGTAGATAAAATTTCTTGCATTCTATCTATCTAATATTCTATTCTATCTATATAGATAGAATGCAAGAAATAGGGCAGAGCACATTTAAATTTCAGAAAAATGCTGAGTAATTTCTTGCATCATGTTCCTCAGAGGCCAGTTTCTGACTTCACCTTGAGTTTGATAATTTGGGTTCCAGAAATAAGGAAATGTTTAAGGGGACAGATACACCTTCAAAACTGAGATTAGAAATCTTTATGTAAAAAAATGTCATGCACTTGGTGTGTCTCTTGCATTTTTATAGGGTGAGGAATGCTGGTCTCTTTCTTTTTCAAACTCAAAGTTAGGTAAGCGCTGAACAACAATGCACATAGAGAAAACCTTTCTCTGACAGGGAGTGATTGATGCCTGTCCTGTGGGTGTTTGAGGAGAGGGCTTTCTGCTTTTGGAAGAGACCAGTGTTTGAGGCAAGTGTTAAAATTTTAGAACAAGTCCAGCAAATCATGACATGAGCTTGTTTGTTTTCATTCCTACAGTTTTTAGGCTATCCCTTCAAGTTTCTTTACTTCTTCTTTATGTATTGGCATTTATGGGACATGTAAATTCCCCCATGGATTTCTTGGCTCTACAGGGGATGAAAGGTTAATATAGTTCATTGCCTTTATCATCAATGGCCATTAATAATCCAGTGCAAATGAATTATAAATAGGTAAGGACTACCAACCACAACATTTCAAAATAGTAGAGATGTCTGGAAAAATGATGTTTCTGTTTCCTACTGGATGTGATGTAATCCTTGTTTTAAATACACCCATTTCAAAAGAAGATGCTTAGTTATTCAAGTGTATTCCTCTGTTATAAAATTTTGGAAGGGATTGAAAAACTTTTCAACATTTTTTTCTCTGCTGCATTGGTGTTGGGAAAAGAGCAGGGCAATTGTGTTGAAAGTGGTGAACCCTTCACTCTGCTTTACTTTTATTCCTTTTTGTCCTACTAATTGTACTCTGAAGATACTCAATCTCTCTTTTCCATTAATTTATCAGAACAGTTCTAAAAACCAAGCCAAAAGAGTGGGGTTTTTTCCTATATTATTTTTTCTCACCAAAACATGTCTTAGCTTTTAAAGAGAGAAGGAAAAGGTTTTTAAATAGCTTGAATTCTTGAGGTTCCTGTGTTGTGACCTCTCCAGACAACTGATGGCTCAGACTTCAAGTGAATGTCCTGCAATCAGTGTGCAGTAATTGTTCATTGCACTTAAATAAATACAGATAGAAATTAAAGTAAGTATTCTGCTAAGTGAGAAATCGTTATAGTAATGTCTGGTCTTCTCTGCAACTAAAGCATAACTGAATGTGTAAAAGGAAATTTTTACTCCCCAGTGAGTAAGCAGAAACTGTCAGTAAAACCAGAAAATATGGTATTCCTTGCATTAGAAACAGTATGAGGTTATACTTTCAATACAGATGTAAAGCAATACTGCTGAGAGCCAATGTATAATCACTACTGTAATAAATAGTAACTCTGAAATGAAGTTCCCTTTTTTTCTGACTGATTACAGTTATATTGTAACATAAAAAGTTAAAGCATGACCTTTAGTCATCAGAATGTGGGAGGTACCACAGCAAATTTCTATTACTGCCTTGGCTGCTTTGATGTAAAAGAACTTTTGTGTTACCACGGTAAAGTATTTGAACTTTTTTAAAGTTGCATTTATAGGTCTTGAAATAATGTAAGGCATTAAATCTGATCTTGTCTCTGAGGATTCAGATTTATGGTGAAGTCAAAGCCAGCAGGAATAGAGTGTGCTCTGCTAAAAAAACAAAGTGCAATTTTTCTGAGGACATTACAAATTTTTTCTTCTCTATTTAAATGCAATGCTAGCTGCTTATTTTTTGTTCCAGATTCTTGTTCATAAAAAAATAAAAAGCCAGAAAATATTTTAAGCATTACTAATTTACTGGTTTCCATAAATAACTATATAATTCAAAATGATACCTTCTAAGACATGATTTATTCAGAGGTTATATAGCTTGTGTGTACCATATATGACAAACAGGAACTATAAACTTGGCAGTATTTTAGCCCAGATGCTTTGACAAGCCAGCTTTTAGGTGGGTTGTTTCTTTTGGGGTTTTTTGGTGGCTTTTTTTCACTTGTACAGAAAGGTCATTGACTTAGATTTTCAACATTACAAGTATTGCAGGTATTTGTAAAATGTTTGGTAGCAAATCCAGAGGTTTCATAGTTATACTTGTGTTAAGAACTTGGTTATTTTCTGGTATGTGATCTGTTGTTTGAAAATCTTTCATTTTTAATAGCCTTTGGGTTTTTAAATGAAATTCTATACCCAAAATGGTTGTGTGCCTGCATGCTATTATCAACATTTGAGACTTCATACTGTGTAGAGATTTTGGGTATTAACTTTGCATTCATCTCACATTTCCGTGAATAACTAAATCAGCCCCGAACCTTGATGCTTATTAAAGGTATAATGCTAATCCTTTTGGAAATAGGAAAACTTCAGGTGTGGCAAAAGAGAATCAATACCTGATTTAAACTTAAGGTAATTCTAAACTTGTTTTAAATTATGTATTGTATAATAAGGTCAATGCAAAATATATGGAACCAATTAATGTGGGTTATTGCCAGTCATCTGAGCATAGCTGACTTCTTCTAGTGATTTTTTTTTCTCCTTTTAGAGAGCTTCTTTTGCTCTGCTTGCTTTCAATTAATTTTTCTTTTTGGAGATGCAACAAAACAAAATAAAAATGTTAATTTAAGGTAAGGGGAATGTTTTTCTTTTTGAAACAATAGGAGAAAACATAAGAAATCATAAATTGGAATCCACTTAGGAATTTATGGTACTCCAGTTAAACATTCCTTCAGCCATAGTACAAATGTTCACTGTTAGTTTTTACACTTTGAATTACTGTGAGTGTTTTGCATTCTATTTCAAAACTGAATGTCTTTTTAGACCTGAGTGCCTTTTCAGAATTTTTAGTGGCTCTCAATGAATAAATTGAATTTATATAAATAAACTTAGATAGCAGTAAAAACCGAGCAACTTATAGGCAGGAACCTTGATGGGAATTTGAGATCCATTTCTGAATTTGTACAGGATTCCTCTTGTGACACCATCATGCATCTCAGTATCCTTGTGCTTCTCTGGGAGCCAGTGAGGACAGGAGATCTACTCTTGATAATAAAAATTCTATTATTAAGTTGCCACTTTAATATAAGGTGGCTTTGGGATGGTATCCAGACTTCATTGGACTCACAACTGCCACTAGAGCAGATATCAGGTGTATGTGATCCTACAGTCATTTCCTTGGCTTCCCTGCCACTGCAAAGCCTTATGCCTAGTGCACCTTGTGTTGGAAGCCCTGATTTACAGTTCTAACTCAGTGCTGCTGCTTCCCAAAGATTTGGCAGGGACAAAGACATGTAGTTTCTTCATGAAGGGATCACCTGCGTTCCTTGGAAGTTGGAGGTGTCTCAGTTGCCCACTGTGCAATGATGGGAAACCAGTCTCCCTGCCAGGCGAGTTTTGATGAGCAAAACTTGTAAGCAGCAGAGAAATGGATCAGCAGGGGGCAGGTGGAGCTGCACAAAAACCAGTCTTTATGTAAAGTCCTCCTTGTTGAAGACCTGGAAAAGATTGTGTTTTGTCTCTTAGAGTGCATTCAGTCTGCAGCTTGGACACCACCTGTTTGACAGGTGAGACTCTTCCCAGAGGTAACCCCTTGATGACTTAAATATTTGTGTTCTCTATGGGTTGTAAGTTTGAATTAGATCTCCCTTTTAACTTGAGAAGTTTTTCTTTCAAGTGCATTCAAAGGTTTTTCTCCTCATGTCTTTTGACCATGGAACAATTTTTTGTCCCAGAGGAACAAGAGCTCTCAGTGAATGTACTCAGACTGAGATGAAGAACTTGGAGAAAGGAGTCACTCATCACAGAGGAAGATTTGTCCAAGATGCAAACACCTGATGCTCGGGTGCTGCTCCCATGTGCCCCTGGCATGCAGACCCTTAACACCAGTGGCTCAATTGCAAACTCAGAGCCCAGCTCATTAAGGATGTACATGGTCATAATCAAAGCAGCAGCTGATTGCACACTGTGGTGTTGTGAGGAAATTGCTGAAGCTTTTTGCAAGCAGAGTTTTAAATGAGGACTTCTGTGGTAGCTCAGGGAGTATTCCTGAGGCTTTCATAACCTTTTTGGCATAACTGTGTGCTGGGGGAAAAATTTGAATTCATCATCATCATAAAAGAAAAGCATTTAACAAGTACTTTGTATGAAAGTTAATTTTGCTCTTGATGTTGATATTAGTGTGACAGTGGCATTGAATGCTCATTTTCATACACATTGGTGAATATATTTTTTGAGAGGAACTAATGAACTGATTGCCTGGTCAAGAGCTTCAATTGTTTGTATTAACTTGAAATTAATGTGGTCCCTAGCACAGACTGGAGAACAATGATCTTATTTTCTCTTGTCCTTATGTGAAATGTAATTAATTTCTTCAAACAGCTTGAAAGGGCTGAGGTAGAAGGAAAATAAAAGAGAAAATTCTAACCAATTTGATGCAACAGAAATGAGATTATATTGTAAGCCTTGTGTCATTTTCTATAGTCTTATCTCTTGCCTGGAATGAGGGTTAGGGGCTAATAAAAGTAGAAAAAAACAGAAGTTCAGAATTAGTTTCAATATCTTGTTCTGCTAGGGGAAAAAGCGTTGTGAAAAGACAAGTACTTTTTCCATCAGCCTTCACTGTTCAGAGTTTATGCCACAGGAAAGATGCTTTTTGTATCTTGTATATTTGCTGAACATTTTTTACCTGTACTTCTTATCTTGTCTAAAGGAAACATTCAGCACTGTACTAGAAAGGAGCCTGGGAAAAGATCTGAAACATTATATGAGATAACATAAACCCATTATTGGGTAGGGAAGAGCAACAAAATATACCATTGGAGCCCTTGAATTTTTCTCTGTAGAAAAGTGGCACTGGCAACTGCCAGATGCAAATATTTAATAGGAAATCTGATGTGTGGCAATGTTTTCCATGCATGACTTCTTACTCTCTTTTTGAGCACCACTCACTATGTACAAGAAGAGATCAGCAGTTAAAAACCTTAATGAATTTCTAATTTCATAGTACCTGTGCATTTTATCCTGAATTTATTCTAAATAAATCTAAATTACTTCAAGTAACATGTCTTTTAGGTCTTTGTCCCCACCAAAGCCAATACAAAAAGCTATGTGGAAGCCAAACAGCAGTCTAGACACTGAATAAAAAGATGGGGAAAAAGTATTTAGAAGGGCTACTAAGATAGATTCATGACCCTGTGAGCAACAACAACTAAATTCACCATAAATCTTCTTTGTTTTTAAGACAAAGGAGAATAGTTTAGCTCTAAGAAAGATTTATCTGACTCACTCAAATATGATGCCTTGTTTCTCCTCCTCTTGCTTAGTTTTATTGCATGAGGTCTAAGGAATCACAGAGGAGATGGCTCAGTTTCTTGCAGTAGCATAATGAATACTGGAATTTTCTGTCCAATGCATAAAATTTGCCCTACTGGAGAGAGTGTGGTGAAAGTCGTGTCAAAATGCGAATACAATGCTTTGAATGTGAGTGTAAGAATTGTTCAGAAAAAATGATATCCTTGTTTATCTTTTCTGCCTTTTCTGGTTTTATGACATGATTTAAGATATCAGTTCTGTGCTTTGTTCTGCTGGGTGTTACCAGCCCCTTCCTTACCCAGTGACTGTAATGCTGGTCCCCTGCACTCCCATCAATGCGCAGCACTGGGCGCATTTCAGGAATGTTACAAAAAGGCACTCAGTGATGTGGAATACTGGTATCATTTCACCCAGAAAATAGTACTTCTTCCTAAGAAAACATGATGTTGAATCCATGTGAGCTAAAGGAAGCAATTTTTCATCTTTGTATAATGTCCTCTGTCATAACTTGTTTTGTCCAGTTGTTGTTAGTTGGTCCTGCTGCTAATCGATTATGTGGGAAACAAGATTCAGATTTCCAAGCTGAATATTTTTGTCAAAGTGTATTCTTCCAAAACATTACCTATAGATGATATATTAAACATTTTCACTCTCTCCTCATTTGTTAGGAGGCAGCTTCTTTTGTTAGATCTGAGTACTAGTTCTCATTGCACAATTACTCCAGGTAAAGGTTTAGTGGAAAATCAATGCATCATTTCCAGTTTGATGTTATCAGCTGTGAAGTGAATGCAGAGGTATTGCAGATATCTCTAACTAGATAAAGACCAGTGAGTAAACTTAAGAACCATGGCACCAGCTTGGTGATATAAACCTTTGTTTTCCTGCTTCCATTCAGATTAGCAGCAGGACCAAACCACTTGTCTTATTCAGTGACTTCCATTTAAAAACAGAGAAAGGCGGAATAAGGACTTGCAAAGTGAGAAGTATGGATTTTTTGAAATTAGTTTAATGCCATACTTGGATGAAAAAATAAGTCTTGTGTCTCATTGCTTGGGATGTTAGGTTTTTTGCTCAGAAAATGTTCATTCTCTCCTAAAATCAATGGGTTTCTGTTTCTGAATTGCTTAGTTCATAACATTGACTCATGCCTCAATATCTTTTAATATAAAATGGCATTAGCAGCAGTTAATTAGGGTTTTAAAGAGCTTCAAAACCTATGCATAAATCATGTCAATGGGCACAGGTTGGTTGTTCTCTTACCCCCAGGTACTGATTGAGGCAGATGAGCTGGGTTTTGAGACGCGTGTAGGCTGCCCTTTCCAGCAGAATTTGTTAATGGAATTATGCTTATTCTCAGACAAACACCTCTCCCTTTTATTATGATTTCAGCATGCTGCTCCCCACATCCACATGACTAATGGTAAGGCCTTGCAAGCCAGTGCAAGTGCCATTAAGACAAGCACCATTCCAGTGATCAAGAGACAGAGGCAAAATTGGCTTGATGCTTCAGATGATGGTTTCTTTATAGCTACAGAAGAGACCAGGTAAGAAAAAATGAAATCTTAGCAGGGAATGAGGCTTCACTGCATACATGTTACTGATCCATTATCTCAATAACAGTTCTTGGCATTATTATCTGAGGTTGCATTACAGCAAAGAGCCACATTTGGCACAAGCCAAACTTTGCATCTTCTATCTACTAATATTATCAGCATTTCATTAATAAGACTTAGTGCTACTTCTCTGTGGCAAAGATTAGGACTTTTAAATTTCACTTATTTTAGCTCATATACAATGAGGTTTAGGGCACCTCTGATCATCCAGAAAAATACAAATGCATCTACAGTGTAGGTTATCCTTTAAAATTTTCAGAACTTGAAAAATAGTGTACAGTGGAGAAACATACAGCTGATAGCATCTTTTCCAGGATAGAAGTTGATTTCCTTTAAAAGCAACTGAGATGATAATCTCCTTCAGCCTTTCATTTACAGATTAATTGGTAAAATTTAATGAGCTTTTGCTTTTCCCAAAAGAGCTTGACAAAGATTCACTAGTTTTCTGGAGGTTCCTCTGGTCTGTTCTTTTCTTTCCTCTTCTTCATTGATTTAATTCAGACTAAGGCAAGAAGTTACAGTCTGTTTTTTGTACACTGTGCTTATTTGGCCTGTTATTTAAAAACCTTTAATATCTTCCTTAATTACAGCAAGTAACATCAGACTGTTCCTCACTTTTGCGATTATTTCACAAGCTTAGAAAAGCTGGTAGTTGAAGAAAAATGGAAATAATAAAAAGAGGGAAGAGAAAGAAGAACATATGCAAATACAGAGATAACCAAGGAAAATGTGTACATTTAATCCCATTAATGGCAGATTCAGCTAGGAAAGTTAATGTAGTAACTGGTTAATAATAACTGGTGATAATTTGGTGGTTATTTCAACATAATTGATTATGGCACTTTTGGGTTTTTTTTATGAGGAATGCAACAATTCAGAGGGAGTGGTAAGAGGCTGTTGAGCTGTTAGGCTTCTGATTCCAGCCCAGATTGATTGCATTTTGAGAACTGTTTGATACAAAGACCTTAGTAACATCAGACTAATCACTAGCAATTGGATCCTGAAAGGGAGACTGATTACCTTTTGAAGTCTTAGAATTTTCAATTTATTTTTTTCCCAGTGTTATAGAGAAGTGCCTGTCAAAGGATGAGAAGAGTCTTACACGGGCAGTGATCTCTCCAGTGATCTCAGAGACAGCCCAGACAAATTACCTGGACTAGATGTTTAAATTTTAGGTGGTTGAAGTGTTGTGGGATGAGTCCTGCCTTTGCAAATCACTTACCTGTGATAGCTCTGCTTGTTCTCATCCTAGGAAATCCCCGTCCCTACTCCCAGGGCTGCAGACCCCATGCCCAGGCCAGGGAGAAAGCAGAGCTGTTTCTGTCTCTGCAGCCAGGGTGGGGCATAGTCAAGGGTCTATGCCTGGGGTCTGTGTCTGCTGCTCTTCTCCAAATAATGGACAGTTTAAAGTAACATTTGAAACCTCCTGGTGTGGGGAACACAGGGAGGGTGGACCTCACTCATACTCCTCAAACAAACTGAACAAGTGCTGTTGCAGCACTCTGGCAGGTGCTGGAGCAGCACTGCAGGGAATGCTTTTTATCCTTTGAAACTCTGTTTCACATGAGATCTGTTCCTTGTCTTTCACAGGGATATTTTACTAATTTATTTTTGTATTTTCCTGTCCTCATACCATCCCCATTGACTCCTTCCCTCACGTGTGCTGTCTCCTTTCTAATTTTTCCCTTTGATTCCTTTCCCCTTTCCTCCGAGATAATTTAGAGATGGGGTAGCTTGTTCTCCTCTGGGCTCTGAAAGTCTCCGGCCTTTAGAGCTCCAAGTGGGAAGCACTGCCTGGTTCTGCTGCTAGGAGTGCCCTAATGTCCCAGACAACAATTAAATGCTCTGTTCTTTGAGGGCAGGTGGAGGCAGCCAGCAATCCCTGACAGCCAGCCTGGCCTGTGACAGGAGATCACACAGCTCAGCACTGCCAGGACAAAGTTGAATGCAATATAATTGCAACGGGAAGAGATGTCTAGGGAGGAGATGCTTGAAAAAGCAGCACACAATTTATCTAGTCCTGACACAGAACGGGAAAAAACCAAGAAAACCAAAAAAACCAAAAAGCAACAAATAAGAATGATCTGCCAGGGAGCGGCCATTAGGTTCTGAACGTGTTCTGAACACTCAGCTCAGAAATAATCACCCCATTAAAGTCACAACTGGTTCTTTAGGGAACTTTTTTTGTCCTCCATCAGGATCCAATCTGTTTTATCATGTGAATTTGCTCATTAAAAATACATATGAGAGAGACACATGCTAATTATAGCAAAAGGAAAAATATTTTTCAGTGTAATTGAAGCCTGTAAAAAGGAAATAATTTTCAGTATCATTTTGTTTGCAGCAGTCCACAACAATTCTCATTTCTTTGTTCTAATTTTATTTTTTTTGTCTAGTGCATTAATGTTTAAGACACACATTTCTATAAAACTCCAAGTAGGGGGTTTAGAGGGTAAATTTTCACAGAAATTTAGCTTAAAAAGCCTACACTAAAAGAGATTGCTGATATTTGCAGAGAAAAGAAAAGAAGAGTAATAATATTGCTCCTAGACTAAATGAGGTACCAGTCTATTTCATGCTAATCAAACCAAGGATGCACATGAGCATTCTCAATGTTATTATTCATCAATACATAGGTGAATATATGTATTTATTACTCTGTTTTAAAAGAAATTTTAGTAATATTAGTTTTAATTATCACCCTTTCCTCTCTGAATTTAAGCAGCAGTACTATTTCTGTAAAGTTAACTCTTCTGTATCTAATTGCTCACATATTTGTAGCAATGGATGTGAAATATGAAGGACAGTGAAAATAACTATGGGAATTATATATCATATAAGCTTTCCAGGGTAACCCTTGGAGTCTGCATATTAGTGCCTTGAAGGAATCCCCCTCATGAATTTTGCTATGTGTATATGTCCTTTTGAATACTGCCAGCATGCTCAGGGAATTTTGCCAGTGGATACAGAGGTCCCCAGTTCTGCTATTTCATCTCTAGTGACCAGCTGCACTCTCCATTCCAAATCCTCCCTGATTCCTGTGTGAGATCAGCTCCCATGGGATTTCCCTGCCTCTGTTCACTCACAGGCTCACAGCAGGGATTAATCTAGACAGAAAACCACATGGCAGTTTGAGAGCACTTACTTTTTGACGTTATATCATAATTTTATGTTGATCTTTACTGGATTTAATTTTTTTTGTGTTTTTCTTTATTTGTATCCTTTTTGAATGAAAAAGAAATTCTCACTCCCTACTGTGAAGTAACTTGCTCAAGAATTTATTCTAAAGTGCAAATCTGTGTACACAATTCATTGAAAAAATCACTCTTTAAAGAGCCTCATGTTTATCACTGCTCACCAAAAGAGTGTCCTTACTTTTTTTTTTAATATTCTTAGATATTAGTTGCTAGGATTCTCCTAGCACTACGTGCATGCTTTAGGATAAGCCAGAAGTCTCCCAGCTATAGAAGCATTTTATTCATTTCTTTGTACTAAATCAGCTTTGCTATAAGGAAGTTTTTTGCATGATGTGGATTCTATTGTAGGCCCAATTAGAGGTCAACAGAGAAAATCACCACATTCTGTATAAAGAACTAAATTCTTTATGCAGAATTGCTATTCTGGGAGTTAATAATTGAACAAATTGAACAGTTCATATTATGGTCTTCAGAACCTTAGTAAAATGTAATATATCAGTTTAATATATCTTGAGTTATATAAGATATAAACATAATCTTTAAGTAAAAGTAGTTGAACCATTCGATGTCAAGGGGAATATATCTGTTGATTAAAACTTTTCTTGCCAATTCTAGGTGTGCATTGTGCCTCTATTTTCTATACACACGCTCTGTCTCTAACAGAGTGCATGTGCATGCCAATGCTCAGACTTGTGTAGGGACAGCTAAAACACTGGTTGGTAAATGAATCATTTTTTTTTTCAGCGTTTGCATTATAAGAAATGTGTGGAAATGTTTGGCTGACTGCGTTATAGCAGCGGATTCTATGTGCTTTCCCTTCATGGGCCGAAAAGCATATTTGCATATAGATCTGCAGTTGAATGACTCAATGCTTGTTTCCTTTCAGTGCTGAAGCAGTTAGAAACCTTCTCACGGTAAGTGCAACTCCATTGGGAATGAGTTAACTGCAACTGCTAAAATTAGAACGTGATCTTTAGCTGTTACCAGCAGACATGGCTTCCTTTTTTTGCTGATAAAATGATTTGAGAGGCATCCCTGTGGCAGCATTATGTAGGCTATTTTCTTATCCCTCACTTTATGTTCTGTCTCCAAAAGGAAAAATCTTCCCTTGATTTATTGAGGTGCAACGTAAGGATATCGCAATTGCTAATAATTACCTGGTACCACTCATTTTTATTTATGCATGTCTCATAGCACACACAAAAGAGCTTAAAAGCCAAAGTTGCATGTCGAGAAAGAAGAGAATGAGGGGCTGACAACCAGCTTCTGCAGAATGTTGAGTCTTGCTGTGCTGTCAGTGGTCTGCTTCTCTTGCAGAAGTGGGGGAGGGCCCTGCTAGTGCTCATCACCCTTCGTGCTCCCGCACGTGCTGCTGGCCCTCTCTGCAGTGCAGCTTTATCCCTGGAAACCCCAACCCGTGCCTTGAAACACGAGCTGAAAGCCTGCGAGAGCCAAAGCCTGAGTTAAGAGTTGTGGGTGACCTGCCCCTGCCCCCTCCCTGTCCCACGTGTGTTTGCATCTAGCCTTAGGCAAGGTCACGCACAGTGCTTGAGTTGCAGCACGTTGCTGGGAGAAAAGGGAAAACTGGAGGAGTTTTCACTCTACACAGTGCAGAGCTGCAGGTCTACATCTGAGCCAGAGTTCCAGTGCTAACTGCTCTGCTCCTTCTTCCTCTTCACTCGTGCAATTCCTATCACACAAATCTCCATGGGTATGTTTACTCTCTCTTTCCCTGTTGGCCCCAGCTGTGCAAAAAAAATTGTGAGCCAAAACAAAAAAATGGTATTTTTGACTCTGCTTTTCATTAAGATGAGGCACTTTGATTGAATTGTGATCCTGATTTTGAACTACACCACACTTGGATCCTGGGCATGGTGTATTTTCATTTCTTACCTGCATGGCACCATGGCCTTTCGACCCCAGTCCTGTAACCAGCTGCAAGAAGGTGCCTGGCTGCACTCTTGGAGCATCAGCTGCAAGCCTGGGAATGTGATGCACCAGCTCTCTAATAAAAAACTGTATCAGCCTCTAAGGATGTAATTTTCCGGCTCCTTTACTTGTGTTGTATTATGTAGTTGTCATACATCTTGAAAAGCAGGGATTACAGAATATATCCCTTAGAATTCTGTTTAATCCCCACTGATAGGATTGCAAATATCTTATTGATTGGCCACATCTGAGTCCAGGTGAACTGACAGCTCTCTCCAGTTGCTGTGACGATGCTGTGTGTGAGGAATTCGAGGAGGAACTGTCCTTGCTACAGTTTAGGAGCCATCCTACTTGGTTAACTTCCATTCAAAGGTGTTATATGCTCATGTGAGAGCATAACAGTTCCTGTGAGATGTTATTTTGACCTTATTTCATGTGGTCTATTCATGAATGCTGTGCACTGTTCATATCTTAAAAATCATACTTTTCTGAGCCCCAGCTGAGGTACTGTGATACAGGATCATGAGCAGCAGTATAGAAACTAGATCATTATCTCTTACCATTCATTTCTCATTGAGCAGCTTTCGTGGGTCTAAAGAAATTTTCTTTCAATATTTATCTATGTGAATTTTTTCCTGTTGGACCCTTTACAGTACCTACTAAGTTAAACTAACACTATTGTGATAATGCAAATGTTTGTTTTTAAAAGCAGACTTTTAAATGGAACTAAGACAACTCATTTGAAGAAAGTGATTTTTTTTTAACTTAAGGAATCATAGTTATATACAAGGAAAACGTTCAAAGAACCCCCTCAGAGCTCAGTGTGTAAGGTGTGCCAGTGGATAGAGCTGGGAAGTTTGAAAAACACATAGTTATGGAGTTTGCTTTATCAGCCTTCAGAGCAAATGAAATACAGTCATGCTGGTTTGGTGCTATGGATTAATCTCCTCACAGTTTCAGTGGCACTGCACTGTTTAAAGCCACATGGTAGTGGAAGGATGTTGCAGTGTTTGGAGCGCTTGCCTAGGACTTGGAAAACCATTATTCAGTTCCCTGCTTCCTCACAGGCCTCCCATGATATGTCAAGCAGGTCTTTTAAGTCTGTATCTCCATGCATTTATATACCTAACTGCTCAAACACAAAATGAAGAAGGTGCCTAAGTGCTTGCTTGAAGACTTGGAGGCAAAGAACAGGTAACTCCTGTTCTTTGCCTGAAGAATCAGATATGAAGCCTTCTCGTTCTTCCAGAGCACTATTCCACACGGAGCAGGTCAGAAGCTTTAGAGGGAATCTTTCGAAAACTCTCAATCTTTACTGGTAATGAAGTCTCATGGAAATGCCACCTACAGGAGTCTGGAAGCTGCTGACTGAAACTGGATGATTTGTTAGTTTCAGAGCTGCCTCCACTGATTAGCAGGTGAAAATTAGTTAGCACACAGCTTTGGTGATGACCACGGGGAGGCTGAGGCTAGGAACAGATGGCTGTAAATGACCTAGTTACTGCTGCCTGAAAAGTCACACCTTTGCCTCTCGTGAAATGATCCTGCCCTGTTGTAAGCAGATATTCAAATATGCTGCCTCTCCAGGGGGGCTTAGATACCAAAGTTTGCTTTGTAATTGCATCTTAGGTCAGAGCTTGAATGTGTTTAATTCACATGACTCAGCTAAAAAACAAAGGCTCATTTAGAAGGGTCACTCAGCCACTTGCAATATTCTCCACTGCTGTTGACAAATGTTCTCTCACATTCAGACAGCAGGTGCAGAAATAGCCAGAAAATCTTATATTTGGGAAGGAAAATACAATTTCTAAAATGAGCCTTTTTGTAAAATTTTGCTGTCTTGGGAAACTTGGAAGGGAAAGAAAATCTCAACAACTTATATGAAATACAGTGATGATAAATGCATTAGGGATTATCTTAAACATAGATGTTGTTGGAGAAGCTCCTATATAAAGTACTTGACTTTTCCAAAAATCTTGTTTTCTCTGCTGGACCTTCCAGACCTAATTCAGGAAAGCTGTTAAATCCATTCCTGAGCTCAGTCCATCAGCTAGAGCACATCATATAGTCCCCAATACACCCTATATGTCTGATGTTAGATTGGGATCCCATGCAGTTCTTTTAACCTGTTTTCTTATGGTTCTTGACAAATCTTCAGTTTCCTGCAGTATGGTTGCCCATTTCAAAAGGGTTTTTTTTCAGAATCTGTTGTTCGTGTTTGCACAGAGGATTTGATGTAGCTGAACCCAATCCTCTTTATCAAATGTTTTAACTGAAAGTCTTAGGGCTTAGCTTTTTGTTAGCTTGCTGCTCAGCTTCTTCCTAAATCCACATACCCAGTGGGAATGTGTCATCTTGTAATATTTGGCCATCTTCTATTGTGGGAGTTAAAACCAATTTGGTTTTGAACAAGAAGAAATTTTTTCTATAAATAAGCATCTTTGTATGGGAAGCTAACTTCTCTGTCAAAGTCTTGGGAAACATACAAAGCAAAATAAAAATGCAAACTCGTCAGGCCAACATATTTAAGCATCAAAGAAAAGTAGAGACAACATTAATTATACAATTGTTACCTATAGCAAGGCTAGAGTAACATCAGCTTACGGCTAAAATTAGTCTACTCTCACCATTTCTATGCATAAACCACGGTAGTTTTTCACATTAGATCTTAGATATTGATGATTGTAATCCTCAAATACTGTGCAATATCATTGTTCAGAGGTATTTTTCACTTTTTATGATTTCTATGCTCTGTGAGCAATAGTAACTTGTAGAAGCTGGACACGGAGTTAAGAATTATTTCATCTGAAGGTAGAGAAATACACAGCAATAATATGCATGTAGGCAGGGAAACTATGTAAGTCCTGTGATGAACACACTGTTGCTAAAGTTAAATAGCAAAAAGATTGTACCGTGGTGAATATGTTCAAAAATATGGTGTCAGTGATCCTCACAGTCTTAAAATTCACACAGAACTGCCCACTAAATTTAATTTCTAAGTTCTCCTCTATCAGAGTCTTCATTTTGAATTACAGATAGAGGATTTAATTCTGAATTAGTCCATATTTCAGTGTATATATGTAATCATTCATTCTTAATACTTTCCCTGGTAATTTGTTTTTTTTTTAAACTCATGACCCTCTCGCATAAATGTAGGTAAGGCTGCGGAGAAACAAGTGTTATTTGGTCTCTTTTTGTGAAAAAGCTTGCATAAGTAACTACATAGGCATTTTAAATATAAAATACCACGGAGAACATATTGACTGTGACTGTGAAAGTCAATCACAGAGATAACTAGCAGTTCTTGTCAAACATCTAAGGAGGCTTGACTGGCTGTTTTTATAACTTGTGCTATGGGTAGAGGCTAAAACATTTACTTGACAAAATACTATGCAAGTATTTTCTTGCATATCCATTTCTTGTGGACCCCATGAAAAACCAAACTTTAAAATTCGGAGGTTGCCTCTTGCTTGATGTGAGACACCAGACAAGTAATTTATTTCAGCCTTTCTCTAGCTCCACCATTTTCTCTGTTAGCTTGAGTAATATTGGTGTACACCTACTCCTTAGGACGCTGTGCAGTTTTTAATTAGCCAGTCCAACAAGAACTATGAGATACTGATGTGAAAATTGCTGGCCATAAATGTGGAGAGCAGGGTGAGTGGCAGAAAATGAACTTCAGTAGACCTTTGGTCACATAAATATTTTTAAAAGTTAAAAAAATCTTCAACCTTTGACATGGAAATGACCTTAGAAATTAGCATCAAATCATTCTGTGGCAAAGCTTTCCTCTGTCTATGCCATACTACAGACTTCTAATCCATATTCTGCCCTGGAGCTTCTGTATGTAGAGAAATGCTGATTATGCAAGAGATTGATGGTGTGAAGCAGAGCCCCAGGGGATGGGCTCGTGAGGGAACTTTTGCTCTCCAACTGTTTCTGGTAAGACTGAATAATTTTTATTTTTCATCCCTTGCTTAATAGCAAGTACCCAGGATGCCAAGAACCTCCTCCAAATATACCCTATTGGTACATATGTTATTCCAGGAAAAGTGTATGCATAATTGATAAAAAGGAAGCATATTGTCAATATTTTTGAGCCTCAGGTATTATTATAAGCTGTAATAATGTAAAGCACAGTGTTCAGGCCAAAAACTTCAGATGAAGTGTACCCTGAAATAATCAAGCAAGGTAAGAAAAGAAAGACAGAAAAATACCAATAGTATTGTACAAGTATGGTGTCTTTTTTTTTCCCCATGAAAAATATAATAAGGAGTTTTCTGTTATTTTGGACTTAAATAAGCATATTTCGTTGACACAATATTTTTGAAAGTTTTCAACGCAATATTTAATGTTGCTGGGGAAATGGCACTTAATGCTTGTAGCTGAAGTTGTATGTTCTGTACCCTTTTGTTATCTTAGGGTCTTGGATAATGCTAGAATTGTGAATTAATATGCAAAGTGTTTGGGGAGTAGTTGAAAGCAACATTGTGTTCCACTGTTAGCCAGCTCACTCTGATGCACCTCTTCAGTTTCTTGCTTGTTTCAGGAAAAATGATACGCTGCCATGTGGGTAAAGTTTTCATCTCATAGCAGGTGATGTTTAATCAATATACAGAATGGCCATCCTGCTGCAGAATAAATAGGTGGCTTTGAAAATTCCTCTTGGTAGGGTAGGAATTCATCCTCACACTGCTGATATAGTTAGGAAGAATAAAGGAGTTGCTTTGAAATCTGCTGGTGTTTGTGCCTGTGAGCCGTGGAAGGCTTTCTGGCTCCCTGGATTCCCAGAGCGCTGGCGTATTGACACATCTGCAGTGATCTTGTGTGTTCCTTCCCAGGGAGGAGAGGTTAAGCAACACTTTATTGGATAAAGCAGACTTCCTGCCTTGCAGCCTCTGCAGGGTAAGGTAACTAAGGGGAGGCTAATGAATTTCAGATAAAGTGCAGAGCAGCTGTCCTGTAGCTCAGGTTACAAGTCTGCTGAAGCCTGAGCCATTGCTTTTCTTCAAGGAGTATGAATAATTTACTTTTTTACCCATTCCATCAAGCTTCCTTTGCTAGGACTTAGTAGTTCTGTTCTACCCTACAAAGTCATATACTGGTGAAATGCCATGAACTCAAAGCCAGGCCGCTGTCCCTTCCTTGAGGGAAGAAGGACTGTTTGAGGAACAGGACTCTGTGCGCAGCCCTGCCGCTATCACTGCCGTGTGAGGGGCTGAGCTCACAAAGCTCCACCCAAAACACAGGGCAAGACCGTGTTCAGTCTTTGGTGTCCATCATTCCTACCAAGGTAAAGGGATTTTGAGCTCCTCCCACCCCTGGCAGGGCCTCTGTGCTGCTGGCTTCTGTGAGAAGTCAGCCCTGCGCCCAAGCTGATGTGTGGCCTTTGCTGTCTCAGCAGTAGGTAGCCTTAGCCTCTTGGTGGTAAATACCAATACAGATGAACAGTGAGGATAATCTCACTGCTGATTGTTGGGATTTAGATTTATTCATTGTGTAATGACCACTGTATGACAGCATCTCTTTATAATGTCTCTTAGAGGTTAAGAAGTTATTTTTCAGTTCTAGCATTCAACTGAAAAATGAATAGTGGGCTGAGAGTAGGACTTTATGTTTCTTTAATTCCTTCTCTCCTAAACCACTTCAAAATATCAATGAAATATTTTCAGGGGAAATGGAAAAATCTATTGAACTAGGTGATTATTCCAAAAACCATGGCAGCGGTTTGCAGTTGAAGTGGATAGAGATAATTTCAATAGTAGCTATTTCAATAGTAGATCAACTTGTTGTTCTAGGCCCTCTAGAAATTTACATAAAGAGATGGTTTCTGCTCCAAGGGGATTTTGATTTAAATCAGCAGCAGATACAAAGAGACAGAGGTGGCTTGAGCCATACGATAGGTCAGGCAAAACACAGTCATAGAAGTCTGTGCTTTAAACCCTTGACAAAAATTTTCCTCCCAATAAAGAAAATGCTTCAACCCCATTATTAATGGCCTTCTATATATGCATAGTAGCTATAAGCTGTTGCTTTAAAACACAAACCCTCAGAGAGGCCCTCAAGGTGATGAAGTACTTGAAAAAATATGTTATCTTAAGCTTTTTAGGAAGATCTTACAATGTAATTTGTATCAGGTTGCAACCTGCATGTTTAACTGGTGTGCCTAAAAGCTATTCATAGAGAACAGTCTTACTCTAGAAATATTGATAAAATATTGGAAGAGAAACACTAGCAAAGGAAAATATTTCCTTGCTAGAAGGAGAAAAATAAGATAAGCTCTTAAAACATTTAAATAATGTTGGCGTGTCTACAGCAGCACCTCTTTAATCTCATAAAGGTTATATCACTCTATCTGCCATCTGTATGGGTTTTCTAATGCAACTATGTGGCTCATGGCAACAGCTTTCCAATAGTTCTATGCTTATTAAAGTCTTCTATTTTGTTTTTATAAATTAACATTTCCTAAGGCCCTTGTTTTAAAAAGGTGTATCAGTGTCAACCCACTTCTGCCTTCCAAAACTATTTTTAGCTAGTTTCTGTCATGTTGAAGTTAGATTAAAATTTTAATGCAATATGGGAAAGCTTTATCCTGAAAGTGTTGAGGAGGAAGAAAAGTATAAAGCAGCAAGCCAAAGAGTTAAATAAAATACTTCTCATTTGCACACAGGTAGAAATGTAGGAAGTGCTGTGAGTCCTTCAGTCAGTAAAATATCAGGTTTCTAAGGTTCTGTGCCTACAGCTTCATCGCAGTTAAATTCTCTTTGAGCAAGCAGCACTGCACACATTTGGCCTTTTACTCTTTAAAAGCCTATTGAAATTAATAAAAAGCCTATTAGCTTTCTAAGATAGTACCCCCTCCTGTAATTTAATCCACCGAATAGTTAAAATGTACCTCTGGATAGAAGAAGCCCTCAGAGAAATAAATTATTATTGCATCTAATAACCACCAAGGAATTATGGTTATTCTTTTAAATAGTTTTTTTTTCTAAGTAGCCTTGAATTTGCACGGAAAATTTACTTTGCACAAAATTTATATTGCCCTGGAGCAGCAGCAACTTCAAAAACATTTCTCTAGAATATTTTTTTCTTATTTTTTAGCCTTGTTTTCTTTCTGAGTGGCTCTATGGTAAGACTGATTGCAAGTTTCACACCCAGTTTGTGCCAGAACACAGAATTCTGCCAGTGTTGGCAGTATTTATGTGTCAAGAACATTTATGTTGCTGTTTACACTTGGAAAGTCATGGCAGAATACTTCACTCCAATGGAGAGATTATATGGAATTTCAATTATGATTGTGCAGGAAGTCAGTTTTCTTATGCCTGCTGCTGACTTGGGGGTATTCCTTGTGCTACCGGCAATTGGATAACAATAAATTTCCACAGCACCAGTTCTTACATATGAGGTTGTTGCTCAAATGGCATCAGTCTAAGAAAGACTCTGGCCAAAATATCAAACTAATTTAGGGAGAGTGAGGAAAACAAAGCGTGTCCTTGAGCTTCAAACTCTGTAGCCAGGTTTGTAGTAGGTCATTAGCATAGTTTTAGTGGAAACAGAGCGCAGAAAGCATTCTGGACCTTCATATTTAAGAAGAGTTATGGACATCTCACAAGTACATGTGTTTGAGGGCAATTCCTCTTCCTAGGAAAAGGTTTCTTTCAAAACAAGGTTTGTCATCTGCTGAAATATCAGTGGGCTTTTGCATGTAGTTCCTTTCATTGTAGAAACTTCTTCCATGGCTTGTATTTATTTAATAGAGCTTCTTAAGTACTGTTGGTACAGCTGATAAGACCAAAGTCAGCGTAGTCATTACAACTCTGAGTCCAAGGCAGAGGAGGCAAGACGGATGCACAACAGTTTATATATAGTACACTAGCACTCTACATCAACAAACTTAAAGCAGGCAATGCCTTCCAGTCTTACTAGAAAAGTCTTGAAAACACATTCTTGACTGACACCAGTTGGAGGCCTCTCTTCATTCTATTCAAGTTTGAAAATTGATGCTGTTTTAGTGTGTGGCAGAATTAGAGAAGGGAGCTTTGAGTCAGCTTTTGCAAATGTGAAAATTTGCTCCCAGTTATGTTTTCTATTCCTGAGAAATCGGGACATAATAGATTCTATGGGATTGTGCTTCACTTTAGCAGATGGTGAGTTACACAGAACACACTTGGATCCTGAGAAAGGGTTGGTTAATTAAAATGACTTGCCCGATTAAATTTAAGCACGGCATAAATGCCCTGTACAGCCTAACTATTATTTCTACCCCTGAGGTTCCAGTCTGTGTATGAAACTTGAACAGAGACATTAGGTCTTCATCTAGACCTTTAGTAAGACTTATGTACATTTCTATATTTCCCTGACTAGGTCTTTCCTACCTTTATCTGCAATTACTAATTGAAGTGTCATGCAGATATAAAGAATAGGTATTATTCCTACATTACACCAGTTCATCACATTTGACTTAAAAATGAGCTCAGTGGGCTTTATATGCGAATGCCCTATTAAATATTTAGTTAATTCTTATACTTTTGGTCTTAAGAAGGCTAGAAATACAAAGCAAAGGCTTTAAAATACTTTTGAATTTGCATTTCAAGACTGTAATGTGTCATGCTTCAAGAACTAGTACAAAAGTCAAAGGAAAAAAACCCAGGGAAAATGGCAATTAATCTGTCCTAACAACTGCAAAGGATATTACCAATGATACAGATATTAAAGCCATTTATTGCCATTGCCAGATAAAAGCTTTATGTAATTAAAGCATATGGCTGGTATTAACTGAAAGAGGGACAGGAAATTGAGCATTAAAATTGACTCTGCCCTTAGTCTGGTGTATCTTCGAGGGAGGGCAAAGTGCTACGAGTGAAAGGGTGACAACAACTTTATCTTTGAATATCCTGTCTTTTGTCAGCTATTATTGCAACCTACATGTTTAAGTGTTAAAAAGACTCCGTAGGATTATAAAACCTGATGAATTCCCCTCAAAAAGCTAGACTGTATTTAGATGCTAAATTCTTCAATGTAAATAATCCGGTCCCTCTACCTTCTATAATTTTTGCAGTAAAAAGAACAGTTTTGGCTCTTGGAGAAATGATTGTTTAAATATAACATGTAATGTAGTCAGTGGAAATTTCCATTCTTCCAGTTTTATTTCTGAAAGACTGTATCCCCGAAAGCTAATTTCTGGAAGCATTTTCACAATCCTTCTGTTTAAAGAGAAGTGCTGGATTGCCTTTTAAGAGTCCCTACCAGAGTAGGTTTTTTTGTCAGAGTATATAGAGCTAACTTCACTTATACTCAGTGAGGAGTTGACTCAGTTTGTGGCTTGCTTGATATAATAATGTGACAGCCTTTTTGTTCTGCCTTTCTTTGTGCTGGTTTTGAACCAGTGTTTAATGGGAATAACTATATATTTTACTTTACTGTCCATATAAAATAATGACTCATTGTAATCTCAAATCCTCTACTGTCCTTACACCCAGTGTCAGCTGCAAATTACTTTCACAAGCAGGAACCTCTTGGCAGTTTATAAAGTTACCTTATTAAAAATTCGGAAGGGTAAACGATTATCTGATATTACTTGAACCTTGGGCTTCTCAAATGATTAATGACTACATTCCTTCTGTAAATAAATAAGTTTTGCAAACAAATATATCAAAAAGCATCTAGTTCTGCAAGGTTTCACTGAGATGATCCCCATTAGTAACTGGTGTGGGTAAAAGCTATTGTCTATTCACAGGAATTTACAAAACCTGGCTGTCTCATTATTTTAGACAGAGACATTTCTGCCAGTCTGAGATTACCTTTCTATGTAATCTTACTGTTCTGGAAGGTATGCAGTATCAATTGATTTGCAATCAATTTAATATCTTTTTTGGCCTTATTTAAGATGGCCATATAAAGTGAATACTTAAACAGTAAGGGTTTTTTTTTTTCCTCAGTGGGATTGTGTGAAAGCCTGAAGCCTAACTTTCTGGTGATTCTTTTCTTTTCTTTTCTTTT
>VYXD01003081.1:0-15577 GCA_013397195.1 Hylia prasina
AAAGGAAAAAGAAAGGAAAAAGAAAAGTGTAGGTAGAAAACAGTCTCCCTTCCTGTCATGACTTCCTTCTCAAAACTCACTTGCTCATTTACCAGGGTGGGCCAACCATAACTGAGAGCCACATGCTCACACAGCTGCTTGCTAGCTTCCTGCTCTTCAACATGGGAAAAGGAAGAAGAAATGCAAAACGACTTACAAGATAATTACAGCTTAATAGAGACAGCAAATTGAGACCCAACCCTAACTTTAATCTTAACCCTTAAAACATAAAGTAAAAAATAGGTGTTGGAGCAGTACAAATCAAAAACTGAAACTCTTGCCCCTTTCAGAAGCTGTTTAGTTGCTACCAGAAGAGCAAGGCTTTGCCATGAGTAACACTTGTAGCCTGCTGTGGAGAGAGTCAGCTCCATGTCACCCAGACCCAATACATTCATGTACTGAATGTGCCTTCTGAATTGTTTCAATGTCACAGCAAACTCAGCTCTGTGTGCTAAAAATATAAATTATTGTAAAACTTTCAGTGCAGACCTTTGTTGACACACACTGAACAAATTTGTAAGAAACTGTATCAACATACAGCTGGGGATCCATGTGTACCAATCTAATGAAATGTTCGCTTCTCACTAAAAATAAGTCACCTTTGTTCACTAAGGAGTATGATGCATGATTGGCAGTTCTTTCCTTGAAAGAAAGGTTTGAATCTATATTTTAAAAAGAATTAATGTCTTATTCATTAGTCAGGAACTGGAAGACTGTCAACAAAAAGTACCTGTAAGGTGCTGAATATTTAAGATTGGGTTATTTGGAATCATTTGAGTTTGAGAACAGCAGCAACATTTGAGTTTGGGGTTTGTCTTTTTCTCTTTTGGAAGATCCTCAATCCCTTCACTTCAAGAACGTGTGTGTGTGTTCTGGAGAACATTGGTTTGAGTGTGGTCATGAGACAAAAAAGGTGCAATCATAAGTGCATAGGAATAGAGACCTGAAAACTATTTATTGGCCATTCCTCATCAGTGGTTTTCAGAGCTCCTTCTTTCACAGTTCTTTCACATTTCTTTCACAGTTAATTTCAGACTTTGACTGGTGATCTCTAGCAGATAACCATGTGCATGAGAACATTCAAGTCCATGCCAGCATGTTGTTTTATTTAGTATGGAAGGTCTGTATTACTGTAGAGCAGCTTTATAGAACAGCACTGCACTTCCTTCTGAAGTACTAAAGGACTTTCTGAGACATATGGAATTGTTCATTTATCTCAGGTGTCCTGGTTTTTTGGCTGGATTAATGTTAGTTTTCTTCGTAGTAGTTGGTACAGTCAGTTTGTATTTATGTTTTTGAAAGACAGAAGAGTTTAAAAGGTTTAACAACAGCCAGCAACTAAACTCCCAACAGCCACTGGCTCATTCTGCTCTTCCCAATTCTCCTCTTTCCTCCTCACTTTCTGGTGAGATAAGGGAGAAAATCAAAGTTAAAAAGAATACACATGGGTGGAGATAAAGACGGTGTAAACTGTACAGCAAGAGGTAAAGAGAAAGGTAAAGCAAAAGCCACACACACAAGCGAAGAAAAACAAGGAAGTCTACTGCTTCCCATAGGCAAACAGATGTTCATCCCTTTCCAGCAAACCAAGGCCCCATTACAGGTGATGGTGACTAGGGAAGACAAATGCCATCACTCCAAATGTCCCTCACTTCCTCTTTCTGCCTCCACTTCATATACTTGGCATGATGTCATATGGTGTGGAATATCCCTTTGGTCAGCTGTCCTGGCAGTGTCCTGTCCCCTGCCTCCTCTCTGGTTGAGTGGGGTGAGAAGCAGAAAGACCCTGGTCCTGTGTAAGCACTGCATCAAATCCAGACAATATAAAAATCAGTGGGAATCTCAGTACTAAATCTAGTGGTGTCTGGATCTCACATTTTCAAATCTCTATTCTGTAAAAAGTGATTTTGACTGTGAAGCCTTCTGCATTCTAGGCACTCAGATCAAAACTTGCTCCTGCTGGGAAGACCTTGTGGCTCACATGGAATCTCACTATAATGAGATGATTCACAACCATATCCACAAATGCTTGTTTGTCCAAATTAGTCACACGGAAGCTGTTTTGAAAAACTGTTATAGCAGTTTATATTTCTGATGTGAATTTTTCTTGCTGGAAAAGCCATTGTACCTAAGGAGGTTTTAAGTCTCTAATAAATTAGATTTGAAGGTAAAACTCTTTTCAGCCCATCAAATAGGTGCAATTCTTCTTCATCCCAAAAGTGAATTCCCTGACCCAAATCTTGGGAGCTGAATGATTTATCTTCCAAAGTTGTAAGACAGGTGGACACAGAGGAGCTGGATAAGACAGCTACCAGCAATTCTGTTTTTCTAGACTTTTCTCAGGCAGAACTAAATATTTCAAACATCCCTCCTCTGTTAACTTGACTGTTTTTTGACTCTGAGTGTATTTTGTGCATTGAAAACAAAATAGATGAAATTTAACAGCATGTGTTAAATCTTCCCTAAATCCCCCATAATTTTTTGTTGCAAACTTAAATGATTTCTATGGTAACAGCAGAAGAGTGTTTCTAAATTTATAACATCACATTGTGGGTGGGCATCAGTACTCTTCTCTGCTGATATTTGAGAAAAGATATTTGCAATTGAGCCATCATAGGTAAAGTCTAAGATTTGCTTAAAACAAATTATGTATTTTCTGTTGTTTTACTTTTTAGAGGAAATACAACAAGCCAAAAAGTTCATTTTTTGTTCAAAATTTAGCTCATGAATCAATTTCCTTGGCTGCAGTAAATGTGGTGATTGGATTAGCTGCACCAGCAGTGTTCAGGTGTCAAGAACTCTTCCTTTACATAATGTAAATCATAAAAGTGTCAAAATCAAATGTCTGGTCACAATCATAACTGATGATTTCACCATAGTTTAACCATGAATTAGAATGTGAGAATTTATAATTAAAGACCAAATCAAGAGCATGAAATGAAAACACACTTGAAAGCTACAGCTTTCACAATACTGTTCTCATTTAGTAACAGTACTAATATTGAATTAAATGAGGTAAAATTAATAATTGTTATCACAGAAAAAAAAAATCTAAGGGTTCTTGACACCTAATCTAAGTAGGCATATCCCTAGTGCTTTTTGAAATGGATAAGGTAGTGACTGGGTGTCTATTAAAAGTTAAAAGTAGGGTTTTTTTCTGAGTAATATTTGCATTTGATCCACAGTGTTTCCTGAACTGTAAAAGGCTCTGCAGTAAGAGGTACAGACCATCATGTAAGAAATTGTATATGGAACAAAGTAAAGTGCATGGATATGGAAATAAGATATATTTTGTAAAGAGATTTAATAAAGAGATGTAATATAACATTTGTTATATTTGTAAAGAGATGTAATATAACATTTTTGTAAAGAGATGTAATATAACATTTTAGGAGTTGGATGTTACATTGGAAAATCTGTTTCTGAAAACTCTTGCTGGTGCACATAAAGTAAGACTGAAACAGAGAATGATTTGGGGTTGGAAGGGACCTTATAAATCATCTAGTTACAACCCCCCCCAGCATGGACAGGGACACCTTCCTCTCCCAGAATTACCAGTTCTTGTCCCTCATAATTAGGAGTGTGTGGATAAGAGTTTGAGCAAATGGACAAGAAGAGAGAAATCATGATCTTTCTTTAGCCAGTAGATAGAAATTAATAAGCAGAAATACTGTTTTCAATAACACTTTCCTAATCATATTTTTCAGACACTGCCTTCCTTATTAGCAATTATTTTCCTGATGCAAAAGCGCTACAAGGTCAAACACATAAATGCAGAAGGCCTAGAAAATATTCCATGCACCACAATACACTTGCTTTAAGAGCTTAAATAGTCCTCTTGGCCTTATGTTAGCAAGCAACTGGAGCCTTAATTTACCTTCTGAAAAATATCAAATCTGGTATGTGTCATCTTTAAAACAAACAAACAAACAAACAAACAAAACCAAAACCAAAACCAAAACCAACAAACCCACTTTGACTCTGGCTTGGCCAGTTCATTTTTTTTACAATTGCTGTTTGCAGAGTGCAGGAATTAATTACTCTGATTAATGTCTATGGTATTTCACATCAAATGCAGACCTTTTTCTTTGAACAGTTTTACTGAAGTGGGTCCAACTCAGAACACAATATAGTTTCAGTAAAGCAGGCCAGTTTAAAGATATAAATTATACATTCCCTCCCTGTTTCTGGCTTAGAAGCAAGTAACCATGGTGACTGGAAAAGCTTAACTTCTGCACAGATTCTGAGATTGTCACCTTTCACAACTTTATTCCCTTCTTAACCCCCCAGAAAGAATTACCTTGCCAAAATAACTTCATCACTTCATTACTTCATAAGGTGATGCCAATAGAAATGCTTCTTGCAATTCAGCCTAACTCCAAACTGCTGTTGTTGTATCACACAGCAAGTTATCTCTAATCTCATATCAACAGGGCAGTTCTGATGGCAAACTGGAAAAAAAAAAGCTGACCAAACAAGTCCAAAGGACATTCTCCCTATGTAAGATAAGACTTTCAAAAACACCCCTGTGCCTGGGGAGCCTGGTCTGTGCTGACTCCTTAACACATGAAGCTCACTGTTGTTCCCTGTGCAGCTCACACAGCTGGTACAGCCAGCACTCAGCAGGTTTGTACCCTACCTGAGAAGTGTCTCCAGGATCACCACTGTGCTGGGAAGTCCAGCTTGGAAAGGCTGGGAGGGAGCCAATGCCCAGAGGGAGGCAGAATGGGCCTGCTGGTGGTGAAAGGAGTCCCTTGTCCCCAGCCCCATCAAGCTGTAACACTGCTACCACCAACAACCACCCCGAGCAGCCCCTGCCCAGCAAGGGCCACCACCTCGCTTCATTTGGGGCTGCGCAGTGGGCTTTCCTGACAGTGAGCTATCATCCTAACACTAACAACTAATCCCACAAGAGCTGTTCTTCTGTAGGTCTGATATTTACAGTGTACATCAACCTGGATTGTGCCTGGTCACACCCTGAAAAATCGTGGATGTATCTCCACATCTTTTGCCCCACCAGAAATGCATAAGGATGGGTATATCTCATCAGTAGATGATCTGTATTACCTTAAAATGCATATGTCCATAAATGATTCTTACCATAAAGGGATGTCTGCTAGTGAAGTGCTCTGCTTACAGGAAGTGCACTCAGATATATCACTTTATGGAGCTCTGTTGGACAAAACTGGAGCACCAACAGTTCCACCTGATTAGCTGGCCTAGGATCATTATGGTGGCAGAGCTCAGCCTTTGAGAAAGTATCTTCGTTTTTTTCCCCTTGCTTCTACATATTGCATGCTTTTTGGAAGTGTAAAGAAGGCACTTTGTTGTTTATACTCAACACTACACATTCTCTTAGTTCTTCAGTTTCAGTTGGTTAATCTGAAAATATGTCTTATTTTATAAAGCCTTGTCAAAAAGAAGAAACTCAAGTATCAAGATAGACAGGGCACCATTTTCCCAAATCACTTTGCAAAGAAGCCTCCAGGTCTTAAACTACTTTTGGTATACAACCATTCTGAAAAAATGAGAAAGCACTTGAAGCAAAGTTGGAACTAAGATCCCATAGTTGTGTATCTATACAACACAATTCTTTGAACTGTTTCAGTACAACTCTTTTTAGAAAGAACAAAAGTTCTCTTAACTATACTTCGTGGAACAAAGTCTCAGCTGAGGACAGACACTTTAAGTGTCTGCTGGACCATGACTGTAAAATGGAAATCAATGCTGCCTACTTCTGTAATCCAGAACTAGTTTTAAAATTGAAAGTGCTCATCTCTGCAGGGCTGTGTCTGTATTAGTAGCAGAGGTGGACATAAAGCCAGATTAGTGCATTTTGGTGGAGAGTGAGAAACAGAGGAATGCTGCTACTAGCTATAAGATTTTTTCCTGAAGGCACAGTAAATTACACCTACAGAATTATAGGAGTTCTCTGGACTGTTGATAAAAATTGTGTTTCGTTGTTCTAGTAATAGGAACATATTAAATTTTCCTCCTTCCTTGCTGGCAAATGTAAACTGAATTGTGTAGCAGAAAGAAATAGTAGTAAGAAATGATGGTGGGAAGCTCAGTGTGATTTTGAGGGATCCAAGAAGGCTTTTGGGGTCCAGTCAGGATTTCTTTCTTCTCTGTGGTCCTGAAGATTTCTTTCTTCCCAATATGTGTTGTGAGCAGAGTGCTGGTTAGATGGGACAGGCTGATGACCACCTCTCCTTGTCTACAATTGGTGTGGACTAAAACTGGGGATGCATTAGCTTGGATAAAAACAAGGGATATAGACTGAAGTCTCATTCTTTTGGAAGTATGTCAAACCCTACCAGCTGCAAGCTAAGATTTTCTCTAGGAATACTTGCTGGTGTGTGGTGGTGGTTTACTTGGTTTTGGCTAAACTGCTCCCTGACACAGTCATCACTGATCTTTCCCAGAAGTTAAATTACGAGGTGGGATGCTCCATCCATCTGAAATTTTTTTTGTTTGTTTGTTTGTTTTTTGTTTATAGTGCAAACTTCTTTGGAGATTATAAAGTTGTTTTAATCCTTGCAGTTCACAAATGCAATGCAATACATGACATACATGCCCTTTAGCATTTCTGTGCTGTGATATCTGACAAAAGACAACTCAAATGATACTTGGAATTAAAAAAACCTCAACAATTAAAAGTACTCAGCATTTTAAATCCTGTAGCTTATAGGTGTTCCAGTTATTTTGTGTGGAAACTCAAGACTAATATCTTCCTCTTCAGTTTAAACAAAGATGAAGTAATTTTTGAGATGTACAATAAGACCTTTTTCTAAGAAGTAGAAACTTTTTTTTTCCATTCCCCCTGATCTACAATTTAAAAAATGTATTTAGCTGCGCCCCCAAAATTTTAAATAATTATGTTGGTCTTTGAATTAATGATGTCATGCTTTTCTCTACCAAATGTGCATGGATGAATTTGATTTATGAAAAGGGATTTAAAGGGGTGAGTCAGAGAGCAAAATAGATGAACTCAGAAAACCTGTGCTGCATTCTGAGGACAAGTTTCATGTTTCTGTTCTGCCCAAAGTTTCACCAAACTCTTCTGAAATTGGGGTGTGAGAGATTATGGGGGGAGGTCTTTGGTGAAAGAGAGGGTTTCTGTTCTTTCTCTTTCTATGGAATGTCTTGCCCATCAAATCAGACAGAGCTTTTCTGAGGTTTGATCTAGGCTAGCTTGAAATTCTTTTATATTATTTTTATTTCCATGAAATAAGTCACTGTGCATTAGTTAACATGCTTTATTAAATGAAATTAAAATTATTGCCTCTCTTTTCTCTTACCTACCCCAGGTATCAGACCTGTTAGTGACTTTGTTCTGTGTGCATGGCAGCCACACAGATCAAAAGACTGACCGATGTCAAATGACACAGAATTTGTAAAGTTTGTTGCATAGAGTAGAACTAAGACAGTGATATCTGGTGTGCACCTGTTAGAAGGAGTCAGACAGCAGCCACCTAACAGGTAACCACCGTTCTACAAATCAGTAACAAATGTCTGGAAGGTCCACAATAGACCAGTCCTTTTCACCTACAAAAGGAGGAAATAATACTTTGGGCCAAACCTGCCAAATTTGCTTCTCTTTTATCACAGTGGTCTTGAGCCTGGCCATCCTGACCTCAGAGACCTAAAGCCAGTCAGCCCTGTGAATATCAAGTGCCAGAAAGGAGTATCAGACATGCAGTATGATATACATAAGGCTTCACTAATAATAATTAATTTTTAGTTGCTAAGCATTTGCCTAGTCTTTGAACATAAGTAAAAACAGTAAAAAAAGTTTTGAGGTTTCCCTGCTCCCATCACAGCAATCCACAGATGCCTAACAAAAACAGCTGCAACACCATCAAATTGTACTGCTGTTTATGTCCTCACAATAGTCTTTGTGCTTTAATACACTAGGGACACAAGACAAACACTACTGCAGGGAACATCTGAGGAGCAAATTTTTCTCACAAATAATGTCTTTTACAAACGTGTTAGCTGCCCTTATAAATCTATTTTACAGTGTTATGCATGCTAATATTCAGATCCTTCACAGACCTCAGAGAATGTAAATACTATTGTGAGAACAATAGTTACATTACTATCACAATTTAACCTTGCAGAGGGCTTTCAAAAACTGGTGTCAAAAACTCTGGTTTCAAAAACCTGTTTCCAAACTGGTTTTAGCAGAGCAGGTAGCCTGTCCATGAGGTCTAACTACTATTTTCTGATTAATTAGACTGTACCTATTTCTCGGCCTTGTATGGTAAACCAATTTAATAGGACAAACTTTTTCTGACTGTGCTTTCAAAAACTAGAAAAGATCAAAATTTACTTTAGGACTGACAGGAGGCCCCCCCCCAATCATCATAGCACAGCCCTCAGCAAAGATTGCAGGCCCTGCTGCAGACAACACCCTGTCCCACTGAGATGGCTTCATTCCTTATGACCTGGCAGCTGTTGCAGCATTATACTCGAAATCCTGCTTGTGGGATAGAGAAATCATAACTTATATACAAGTAAAATTAGAAATGTATTGTTAAAATGATGGAATTATTAAAGGACTAACTCATGAATCTTTAATCATCTGTTGGATATGAGGGTAATCTGGCTGTGAGATCAGATATGCATGGGTTGATCTGACTGATCTGGCTAGCTTAGGCAGGTGTTTGCTTTCTTCCTTAGCATTCCATGTGTGTTCCTACTGATGCTGTGTTCTTGGTTAATGAGGACAGCCTCCCCAGTAGACATGGTATTGTTCATTGGTCAAGGGTGATGTGGTAGCTGGGCTCCCCTGCTGGAAGCTCTAAGTAAGCTCAAGGTCCATTTATGGATGAATGTAGGGTGGTCAAGCATCCAATACTGAAGACATATCCAAATGAGAAGCTGCACGCAGCAGTATGCCAGTGGCTTTTTTAAGAAAATAAAAATTTCATAGGGCAATGAAGCTGGGGAGGAGTCTACAGAGTAAGTCATATGAGGAATGGCTGATGGAGCTGGAGTTGTTTAGTCTGGAGAAAAGGAGGTTCAGAGGGACCTTTTCACTCTCGACAATGACATGAAATGAGGTTGTAGCCTGGTGGGGTTGGTCTCTTCTCCCAGGCATCAAGCGACAGGACAAGAGGAAATAGCCTCAAGCTGTGCCAGGGGAGGTTCAGGCTGGACAACAGGAAGAATTTCTCTACTAAAAGGGTTGTCAAGCACTGAACAAGCTGCTCACTGAAGGTGTTCAAGAAGTGACCAGACGCAGCACTTAGTGCTACAGTCTAGTTCACATGGTGGTGTTCAATCAAAGGTTGGACTCAGTGATCTTGGAGGCCTTTTCTAATCTTAATGATTCCATGATTCTGTGATCTAGATCTAATTATTACAGAAGATGAATTAATAGTATTTCAGTCAAATCACTTCTATATGGAAAAGTTTTGGTAACTGTAAAATTGAAATGCAAACATCCTCATTCTGTAGTTTTTATCCCCATTTTTTTAGAGCTCATATTCCCACTGCTCCCCTGCATCTTGAAGTCGACAGATTTGGGCCCCTAGAGAAGGTACAGTCAGAAGCTGTCAGCTTCATGAATCATTCAGGAGGAAAAAGATACTGATATCACTGGTTTCTTCTTTCTCTCTCCAGGAGCCACATGAGGCCACTTGCTAACATGATTTTTTTACATTTTCCTTTTGCTTCAGTGGTAGGTAGCATCACGCTACATCCAAATTTACTATATGGTGTCCTCTACATATGGCAGTTGTCATTTATTTTTTCTCTTTGTTACCTTTAAAACCAGTTCTGGCCAGCTCTGGGTCTGCATTGCTTTAACGGATCACAGAGAGTTGTTTATAGCTGCAGAGTCTGTCTCCAGTGTCAAATTTGTTCCCCACTTTCTATCACCCCATGCCTGTACCCCTCTGCATCATATCATGTATCTCTGCTTTTCAAGGCTTCTGCTTTTGCACCAGACCTGGGTTTCTCTGCCTTATGTCATTGTGTCAGAGATGTAATTATCCCATTCTGCACAGAATGACTGCTTGTTACTGTTATTTGTAAAAAAAAAATGTGGTTTCTACTACATGCAAGTAAAACAGATTCATTTCCAGCACTTGCTCAATTAGAGGAATTTCTTTCAGCTGAGACAATAAAAAGAAAACTGTAGATCAACAAAAATTCAGCCAACAAGACTGACAAGCCTCAGGCCCATGGTCTTGCAAATTCAGTAAAAAGAGTAAATGTGAAAGGTCTGAGCCCCTGTTGGCTGCTTTGAACCACCGTGAAAATGGTGAGAGATACTATTACTGCCATTTCTACCCTAAAAAAGCCAACTTGTGCAACCCAAAGTGCTTTAGGACCATGCTTATTCCTGAAACTCTTGATAGGAAGGACAGAGGGAGTTGTTACTCTTCAAAGGTATTTGATGGAATCAGGATTTATTTTTAAAAGGATATTAAGCTTTTAGTGAGTGTCCAAAGGAGGACCACAAAGATAGTAAAGGGCCTTGAGGGGAAGTCTTGTAGGGAGTGGCTGAGATCTCTTGGTCTATTCAGCCTGGAGGACACTGAGGGGAGACCTCGTCACAGTCTTAAAAATCTTCATTAGGGGAAGCAGAGGGGCAGGCACTGATGTCTTCTCTGAGACGACCAGTGACAGGATCAGAGAGAATGGGCTGAAGTTGTGTCAGGAGAGGTTTAGGCTGGAAATCAGGAAAATATTCTTCACCTAGAGGGTGACTGGGCACTGGAATAGGCTATCCAGGGAAGTGGTCACAGCACCAAGATTGACAGAATTCAAGAAGCATTTGTCTACTAGTCTGAGGCGCCTGGTGTGGCTCTTGGGAATGGTGCTGTGCAGGGCCAAGAACTGGACTCAGTGATCCTTGTGGGTCCTTTCCAACTCAGCTTATTGTGATTCTGTCACCTGGATGAAGGGATAGAGTGTACCCACAGCAATTGTGCTGAAGATACAAAACTGGGTGGAGTGGCCGATCCACCTGAAGGCTGTGCTGACATTCAGTGGGACCTTGCCAGGCTGCAGATTGGGGTGGAGAGAATTCTAAAGAAGTTAAACAAGGGCAAGTGTAGGGTGCTGCACCTGGTGAGGAATAACCTCAAGTACCAGCACAGATCAGGGGCAGACCTGCTGGAGAGAAGCTCTGTGGAAAAGAACCAGTGATGAGGAGCAGTCAGCAAGAATTTACCAGGGGTATTTGTTGCTGCTGGAGAAAGATTCTCTGCAGTAAAACTCTTAATCCAATGAATTTACATTTGCAGAAATAAATGAGGCATTCATCTGAAGTAAACACAAATTGAGCTGCATGATGTTTTCTTCAGCTGTGAAATGCTTACTTTTTTAGAGGTTGGGTGGTTGCAAAGTGGGAGCCAGTGCCAAATTCTTGTAACTCCCAAGGCTAGATGGAAGATCACCTGATGTGTTTATTCAACAGAAAAATGATTCTACTTTTGCTGCATTTTATCCTTTTATGTGGCAGCTGTATTCTGTAAGATGATGAATTTTGTACATAATAAACAAATTCTTAGGGATCATAATCTGCAGAATGTCTCTTTTGCTGCTTTCTATCCATGAAGTTTTCCTGAATAAAATGAATGATTGTTCTATGGAATAGTCAATATGTACCATCCTAGTAGCAGCTCTAGACACTCTCATTTCTATATAATTTCAGAAATTAAAATGCATACTGCTTTCCTTTATTTCTCCTATTGCACAAGAGCTGAAAATATATGATTCAAAAAAACCATGTTTGTTTGTTAAGGTAGAGAAAGATCCAAAAGGAAAGGCCTGTAATAATATTTTAGATTCCTGAATGTGTATTCCTCCTTTATTGTTCACTGAATATTTAGGATGACTGACTGTACAAAGCCTGATTTCAAACCAATGGATGTCAGCTTAGCTCCATTAAGGACCAATCTATAAGGCAAGGCGGCCTCTGTGTGTCAGGCTCAGTAAAAACACAACACTGAGATCTTGAAAGGGAAATTCAGTTTAGCCATGAAATTGATGTATTTTTAGGAGCTGATATGAGACATGAGAGAGAAGGACTCCTTGTTATTAAGAACAGAAATAAAGTTTAATCACACTTCCCAAATAGTTAGCTCATAAACAAAAAACTCCACACTGAAAATTATGTTACTCCAAAGCAGAGGAATAGTATGGAAACATACATGATACATTCAGTAGTTCTACAGAGCTTCCCTAATGTAGAAAGCAGCAACTAGTCTTTCAAGCCCTGTCAAATACAAAACCAACCAGTTTCTCAAGTATCTGCCAAAGCACCTGTAGAAGTAATGTTAGAAATAATGAAGAAACAGTTTTACCCAGTGTCCCAAGGCAGAAGGAAGGGAATTGTATAAGGTAAAAATTCCCTTCAGTTTTGTTAAGAACAATGGGCTAATTTTTTTTCCAGAATAAAATTATCAACTTGTTTATTGTGTCCTTCTTTATTTTGCTATTCACAGTACTCGTCACAAATCTTACATAGGCAGTCTTACTCTCCCCGTACTACTGCAGCTGCAGTGCTGTATAATTTGAGTTCATAGCAGATGCAAGTCTTATTGCAGCCTCCTCTTATGGAACTTCTAGTGGGAAATAAGGAAATTATTTAGATGTGTTATTGTTTAGGAATGATATTCTCCAGCTTTATGGTCCCACTAAAAACATGAACTGCTCAGCTCAAGAGAGGGGAGCTGGGGGCACAAAAGGCAAAGACCACAGTCCGAGATAAGAACAAATTTACTGGAAACAGCAACGAGATAAGAAAATGAACAGAAACAGTAACAATACTACTGACAGAACATACAAAAAGAGTTATTCACATGTAAAATGCTCACCTACTACTGTGACAAGAAGAGAACCCTTCTTTCTGGAAGAGACTCCCTTCCCCCACTCCTGGCAATGAATTAAGGTGGTATAGAATAACTTCTGGGCTCTGGCCATGCCCGTCCTGGCTACTGCAAAAATTAACCTGGTCTTGGCTGGAATCAGGACAGGTGTGAAATAAGTTAACATATTTTTATTTTCTCCCTTCCTTTCTTGTCGTCCTGTTACTGAGTTCCCAGATTCTTCATCTAAAATCTGTCCAGCCACAGTCTGTTGTAACTGGGGCCTTTGAAATGGCTTAGAGAACTGGTATATGACCTGCAGCCATTATAATTATGAAAGAACAACTTATTCTGAATTATTAATACTTGAAAGGACAACCTGACAGAACAACTACTAGTAGAGGCCACTACATTATAAGAGACAGGCTGACCTCAGCTCTGTCTCTTCACACTGTCCTCACAATGGTCTTTGTGCTTCAATACACTAGGAGAGATTTCTTCTTGAGGAACAATTAAACTTCCAAATTTTCAAGTAGAAATCTCAAAAGCCCTTTAAGAAAATACTTTGGGAGTAGGAGTTTCAGGGCTAGTATAATAAGCTGTTTCACATCCTCCACATCGAAACCGCCTCTCTGAAACTTTTTATACCTCAGTTAGAGATCTGTTAAACAGAAAGCTATGAAAAAAGCTCTTTTTTGGTTGTGCAAGCAAGCACCCAATGGAGATTGGACAGTCACAACAAAAAGAATTGCTGCTAAGTGAAACATATAATCTCAGAATCTTCAGTCAGAAAAAAGGGAAAAAAGCAGGCCCAGAAGCAGTGATTGGGCTTGAACATACAAGCTTATCTATACCCTTTGTGAAACAGATATTGTCCTAGCAGGCACACTTTCACGCAAAAGCATATAATATGTAAACAGTCTTAAAAAACCCAAGACTATCTTTAATCAGGTTCATCTGAGCATGACTTAAAAGAACGAGTTATCAAAAAAGTGGGTGGTTTCATGTGGGAAGTGAATGAAGTTTTTCGGCAGTGAGGAGTTAACGAATTCTGGTGGGTGTTGCTATTTTTGTTTAAGGCACACTGAGTTGCTGTTAGTATTAATACAGCCTTCAACTAATCAGTTGCTTAGTCTTCAACCATTGCAGGGTATTAGAAAAGATATCTTCTCAGTCCCCAGACTAGTTCAATTAAGTTGCCTAGAAAATGAACTACAATCTGGCTTTTCTGATCAAGTCCTTCACTGTACAAAGTTGCTTCACAATATAAACATTCTTTCTCCCTGGAGAAAGAAATGGGCCCCTATCAGTAACAAAATAAAATTTTAATATACATTGATGGAATCTTGTGTTTCTGCTGTATTTTACTGCTAAAAGTATAGGCAAGTATAAACCTCAGTTTAATTTTGTGATGTAAAACACAATTGCCCACTTTTTCTTTTTTAGTCTCACTGCGTCAAAATAGCCTGGCTTTTTCAGTTCAAACAACTGCTGAGGAGAGAAAGATGAAAATGAGGCTGTCTTCCTTATAATTTGATACCTTTTTCTTTGACTCAATTTTGTGATTATATAGATGAGGTAAAATCAGGAAGTCTAACAGTAACAATTTAAACATCACTGCCCGTTATTTCAGTTCAGCTAGTTCCAGTGTGATTCAAGATTTCTAAACATACATGGGATTTAAGTTTTAAAGCAGGGAACTTTGAGGTCAGTGTTTGAGGAGCATCACCACTCATAGCAAGAAATCGGCAGGGGTAACTGAGAGGTCCACAACATTTTCCAGTCAGAAACTTGCTTGGATATTTTACATTTCTGCACCATTTCCCTGATGTGACACGCCAGACCTGGCATCACTGGAACATGGTTAATTATTGTTTCAAATGGTCTGGGTTTCACTAGCACATGTCTCTGGAATACTCCAGACACATCCAGCTTTGTTGGTTTCCCAGTGTCCCCTGGCCACCGGCTGTGCTGTGCAAAAGCCTCTGGAGCAACCCTGTGTTTCCTAGAAACCAGGAGTTGCCACATATCTTGTACCCAGATCACCACCTAACTGATCATAATCCTGCTTGGGATTGTCCCTGGGTGTTGGCAATCCCCTTCTGCACAGTGAAGATGGCCTTCCCTCTTGGTAGTCATTACTGCAACGCTGGATACCAATTATATGACAGTTTCTAAACCTGGCTTTGTCATGGAATCTGCCTACCCAGAGCCTCCACTGGAGAATGGCACACATACATGATCTCCAGTCTTGCAGGCTTGGGAGGTCTGTAGTTGCTGCAAGTACAGCTTATAATCATTGACTAGCACTTACACTTTGCAGGAGGTAATGTTTTACTTAAATCTCTTGGATAAAAAGCATTTTAAAAGCAAAAAAATAGAGTGAAGCATTTTCTATAACATCCATTTTTGAGAATAAAATAAGAAATCAATGTTGATACTGTGAGAGTTTCTTTTCCCACAGCCCAGTAGGTGTTTCTGCCTGTTTTTGCCTTGGAAGCTGTAGGGTGGGGAAAAACAGCACAACTTGTGTGGCTGTAGTCACAGTGTAGAACTCTCTTTCTCAAAAGACACAGACAGAGCAGAAAGAGTATTTTTGCCTGGTACTTCTCTGGTTGTCCAGACATTTCTCTCTCACTTGACAGAGCAATAGGATAGAACAACTCTTCTCCTAGACAGTGAAGCACTCACTGAGAAACTGTGGTAGGTGC
>VYXD01003081.1:29486-51652 GCA_013397195.1 Hylia prasina
TTTTTAAGTCTCCGGGTATCTAAACAGTAATGGTGAATAATAGCTGTGTACCCACTGCACAGCCGTCTAAATGAGGTTTTTTTGTCTTCTTGTCACCACCACCCCCCCATGGCATATACCCATAAACAGTTAGAAAGATGGTGATCTTGGGCATTTCAGTAGTATGATCCAAGCTTAAAACAAGCACTGCACTTACTGATAATGCAGGAGGGAGTCTAGCAAGGAAGCAATGTCATTCCCTTAACAGTATCACACTTGAAACTCAGTTTCATAGTGCAGGTTGTGTAACTAGACTGGTGATTTCTTGTAGACTCAATAATATACATGGCACCCTATGCAAAATTTAAAAAGTAATTTTCTTTCTTATGGCTAAATAACAAGATTCAGTGTGTCAGGCTTCAGTAGCATTTGTAATCTGCAAAGCACATTTTGAGCCCTAACAGTGTTTATTTTCTCTATTCTCTATTCAGGTCCAGGAGCCCTTTTATAGCTGTTGAGGTGTCTGATGCAAGGTGTATCAAAGTCTGTGAGGAGCTGTATTTGGATGAACAGGAAGGGAGTAAAAACTTGCATAGTTATGTACTGGCTGCTGTTCACTAAAACAATAGATTTGAATGAAAAAATGTTTGGCTGTTGTAACTCAGGTGCAGAAAATGGAAATTCATACCCCATCCCACTCTCTTTGATGTAAATTTCTGGAAAAATGTCTCTACACAGCATCCATAGGAAGTCAAGATTTTTTAGTTATTTTCCTGAAAAAGAGGTATCTTAGTAAGCTTCATCTAGGGATCTGTGCTCTCACTTACTCTCTCTCCTTCTCCTAGGGAACAAGGCTTCACAGTATACTGTTTTCCTTGCATAAATTGGCAGAAGTTTGTGGGTTTTTTAAAATCCATTTAAACACTTTCTTCCTAAAATAAAATTCCCACCAGAACACAGTGACAAAGCACTTTTATTTAATTTTCTTTTTATTACAAATTCTTGACATTTTAATATTCCAGGAGCTGATAAAGTGAGTATCCCATATGCTCTCTTCTCTCCCTGTTACTCATAATGTAGCCTCATGCAGAACAACCACTGGAACCACAGAAGAGTTGGCTTTTCAAGAAAGACATAGTGGTTAGAAAATGACTTACATTTATTATTCAAATTTACACTGAAACTGCTTCTGTTTTCCTCCCAAAGATGTAAATTTAACTGAACCAGTATCCTTTTGCCTCATGTTGCTGACTCCGTCATGGAAAAGTTTTGCATGGTCTCTGACACTGTGTATAAGAGCTTGTATGAACAATTGGGTCCTGTTTTGCAGTGTGAGTCCCTGCATGTCCTCCAAGGGATGTAAAATGTCATCCCTCTCTGCTTTACCCCAGATGAAAAGGAGGGTTTATGAACAAAAACATTGCTTTCAGGTATAAAACACCAAATTATCATCAAGTTAGTAAAGTAAGGACCATGTTTAACTGAGTGGTTTGCAGAGCAGTGCACTGTCTCTCTTGAGGAACAGCAAAGAGAAAGATCAGCATTCCTCAGGGTGAAGAAAACAGACATAGGTGCAAAATGTGAGTTGTTACTGAAATGTTTTATTTCAGTGTATTATATAATTAATGTGTAATTATCATAGGTGCGTAGAATATTGAGTAAATAGGAAAAAAATTTAAGCTAAAAGCCCTTGTGGAAGTCACAAAAAGAGCAAGAGTTGTGGAATAATGATTTTAAGCATAAGATTTGATTTAAGCTGGCTGGGACAGTCAGCGGATACGAGTCAGCTGCACAAGGAGGAAGGCACCGAGGTATCAACATCCATCTGGAGCTCATTGCTTAGCCTTTCTCAGCAGGCTGGACAGTTCCTTTAGCAGCTGGCTCTAGCAGGTGTTCTTGTCTCTCATTTAGCCTCACGTTCTAGTTTTGGGAACTAGAAAAACAATAGGCATCATGTCTCTAATTGCAAATGTCATTTAATAACTGTGGCAACAGGGAGGGAAGAGAGCATGTGGGAGGGGAAAGAGGGATAGACCCCTTCTCATGTCACCTATGAATGTCATACCCAGAAACAAAGTAAGACAGGCACTGCTAGATCCAAACCAGCTACATTCCTCCAGCCAGTATCATTCACTTACCGTTCTCTTGTTAGCAAAATATTTGCACTGTGGTGCTTGAAGGCACACAGGGTTTGCTCCCAGGGTTGATGCATGATTTAGTTGACCAGCTATGCTTTAATGGCATCACTGGGTATATAAAAGGCCTGAGTTAGTCACAAGTGTAGGGAGATCTTTATCCCTGATCTTTGGATGCTTTAGCCCCGTTACACGAGTAACATGCAAGAACTTACGGAAATGTTTGGAAAATGGTGTTAGCAGCCACTGATTCTGCTTTTTATGATATACCTTTCCCAAAGTGCCAGTTATTCTCCTTGACTTCCTTCTTTAAAGCTGAAGTTCTTAGTCTTGTGCACTTGCCTTGACTCTGTAGTGACTCTGATGTAGAATTTCTACTTCCTTCTACAGTGTTGAGGTGCAGAAGTAATTTGAAGAACTGTGCATCCAGTTGGCTACTTAGAATACACAAGCAAATACTGGAGCAAATATCCAAGCATAGGATCCCAAAGAGCTCAAGCTTTCAGCATTAGAAATGCATCCTAAAGCAATGGGGAAGAACTCTTGGCTGACTAAGGAATTCATTGGGAAGTTTGTTTGAGAAAATGTACATATCTTGTTAATTTACCCGTAGTCTAATTCAACCATAATAGACCAGATGTCAGGTTTAGAATTGATTTAATGTATCCAGCTTCCTTGAAATGTATTTCCTTCATTTTTCCATGATTAAAGTATTTTATTTTTCTGCACCCTAAGAGTACATAACAGCCACTGCTTTTCCATGGCAACGCCTGTTTCCAGAATTTGTCATCTGGTGTTTCATGTTTCTCTCTCTCTTTTTTTCCCTTCCTCTTCACCCGTCTCCTCCCCACCCCCAGCAGCTCTAACATTGCTCATTCTGCATTTTGACTTCAGGATCTGAATGACATTTTCCTTATTGCACATCAAATATTTCAGTAGGTCTGTATCCCAAGCCTTCTGCAGTTATGCAGTTAATTAAGTTGAATGTATTCCTCTTTGCATGGAGGACAATACTGCTTCTTGTGAACTATTAATGGAATACTATAATCTTGCCATTTTTTCTAATGTGGTATTTATTTATACGACATTATTTGAATATTTTTTCTGACTGAAAATATTAGACAATATCTGCTCTTTAGACAATATAAATCATATCAGCCATGATTAATTTAAAAGATTAGGCAGTGAATAACTTCTTGTCTACAGTTTAGCAACCTTTATAGTTTAGCAGCTTTGCTTATTTTTGTCTATGGAAAACCAGACAATGGTACATTTCTGTGCAAAAGAAACATACACATAAAATGACATGCAAATAACTGCTAAACAATGCTTTTTCAGTCCTCTTGCTCTTACTCCTAAGTTTCTTCCTATTGCCATTTTACAAGGACTAAGTCTTGCCTTTTTTAATGTGTTTTTTTTTTCTTTAAAGTGTTGCCCTAGAAACTGCTGTCATGAGGGTGATACAGGCCCTCAGTGTGGACATCATCCCAGGAGCAGAAGGGTACTGGTAGCAGGAAGAGTATTCCATTAACTTAGGGGAATGAGCTCTTAGACCAAGGGAGTTAGAAGACCATGAAATGGTTTCTGGCAGAGGCTGTGGTTAGAGGCAAACATCTCTGTAAGCTCAGATAGGCAGTCTTTGGCCAGGGGGGTCCTCTAAATGGTGGTGTTGAGGAAACTTGGATCCTACCTGGAGCCTGTAGTGGGCATTGCAATTCTTAGGCTCCACAATCCCTGTTTTCTGGGGAGCTGTCATGCCTATTAGTGATGGACCAGAGAATCAAAGGGTTGAGAATTCAGCTGCTGAGAGTCATGTTGTGGATTAAAATATCATGGAATTTAAAAATAAATAGAAAAGGTGCTAACATTCTGACAAGGCAACAGCAACTCATCATCAGTAGAATCTATGTTCTCTAGGAGTCAAATGGGGTTGAGTTGGCTCCAGATTGTAGGGTTTTATTTTGAAATAGACAAAGTTCTCAGCATCCTTTTACATCACTTTGTAAAATGAAAATATTAGCCACATTTTCTCCCTCAATTTCTTTTCTCATTCTAGGTACTGAAAAAAATTTAAAAAGCCCAACACAAGCAGAAAATTACAAAATGCTTAGTTTGATGTCAGTCAGTCATAGGCAAAGCAGGTAATTTGACGCCTTTGGTTGTGAATACCGTACCTGCATTCCTGTAAGGCTGTTGTACACCTCCTCAGCAAGTGACTGTACTGCTAGCACAATGTTTTGTTATAGGACACTAAGGTCTGTGCTGTTCTGCCTGTGTATTACCTGAGGAGGAATGAGTTTTTTTTATTACAAGTTATAAGATGGGTGTGGTTATCCACTGGATTATGAGAAGCTATTTCAAGATCATGCCTGATAGTCAGGAAGAACAAGAACAAACCTAACACCTCTGCAGTAAGTGTGTAAAATTGGTTTTAAGACATAACTTGTTTTGCCTTCACATAAAGCTGATGTAGGACGCATGTTTAAAGTCCTTAACTATGTTTTCTTTTTTTTTTAGATTGTGTTCATGGAACAAGCTGATCAGCTAGAGCAACTGGCTAAGACATGGGGGTTCAAAACATCTGACATAAGACAACTGAGTAAACAGTATGTGTTTTGTTAAGATTAACTTCAGCAAATGCAGTTTGTTCTTTGAGTGAGGTAAAGTCAGTCTTTGGAATACATTTTGATAGGGAGCACTTTAAATCCATATGATGCCTATAAATTAAATGGACAAAGTTCCATTTCAGTGCAGTGAGAGCTCTTTACCCAAAGGTGCCTCTGTTCTGGATGTGACTTGGAGGATAGACAGTCTATGTTCTTTTTGCATCCCTTATTTTGGGATTGCAGACATGGCTAATTGTGCTGGCTGATGTATACTGCACAGAGCAACATGCCATATTTAATTTTCAGGTATAATCACTTCTGTGCTCACAGAACTAAGTGCCATTCTTTCTTGAGATCACATTTTATATCCATTTTGTTGGCAGTGGGTTGTGCCTAACATAAAAATCTAGATGTAGTAAATGTAGGTAACTGGTACTGCAGATATGAAACTCATTTGATTGGACTTTGACACATTCCATAATAAAAATTAATACAATTAGGAGATTTAAGCCTTCTAAACACAGAGCTTTTGATTTTTCATTGTACTGCAGCTGGAGCATTTCTTTTTTCTTCATCCAGTGAAATCCTCCAACTTTATGGTGAAATGAAAAAGTTTTGGACTGTGTATACTACTCCTTGCATGTAGTAACACTGTAAATGTTGTGGCTTAGAACTGAGAGCTGCAACATCCCACTGGTAATCAATAGTTAAAAAGATTTTGTGCTTTGCTGAAAGGCTAATTGTACAGTATATATAAGTAATCAGATATTTTCTTCACTTGAAATAGACTGAGGAAAATGGACGGTGCTGAGAATATGGATCAGATTGAGGAATACTTTTCAGCATTTATAGCCTGCAAGGAAACAGAAAGAAGGGGAGCTAAAAAGAGACAAAATTCAGTTCATTCAGTAGTCAAGGAGAAGGAAAGAGGAGTGAGAGAAATGTTATGCAGTAAGGAGTTTCAGCACAAAACAAAATAGCCTTAGCAACTTCCTAGTAATGTTGATATATTCATCCCTGTTCCTGCATGAACATTACATGACAACATAGTTTTACAGTTACTTTGTAAATATGCCTTTCCTGTATAGATATAGAGAAGATCTTTTTTCACCAGTGTCTGCATTTTTAGACACAGTGTCTGTTCTTCCACTAAGCCTTGAAATGCATTGATTTTATATATCTATAAAACATGTAAATATACATGTAAATAATATAGAGGAAATCTGGCATATAGAAAGTCACATTTTGTAAATATAATAGTCTGGAAGCTAGAGACATTCCATCTATATCCATACTAGGAAACAAGACTGTGTACAAAGCTCTTTTTCAGGCGGATTCTACAGTGGAATAATTTTAGTTATTGTGAAGTCAGTTTGTTGGCATTTAGGGTGGCACAATATTAGAGATAATTAGATTAATCATGCTCGTATACTGTTTTTCTCACAGATATTAGTTAGAATGATATTACTCAACGGCTTCATAACAAAAATGGGTATGAGTAGAGGTACAGGAGGAGTTAATAGGATGATGTTGGAAGAGACAGATTAATCTGTACTTGCTGTTTATTCTTGTGGATTTTACTCAAGTATACTCTTTAAGACACAGCTAACTACCTTGGAAAATTTTGAGGCATTTTGGCGTGTATTTGGATTATTAAAATTTTATTTTCTTTCCTTAGTGAATTCTTCATGCCAGGATTGGTTGATACACATATTCATGCCCCTCAGTATTCATTTACTGGTACAAGAGTAGACCTGCCTCTTTTGCAGTGGTTGACTTCCTACACGTTCCCAACAGAAGCCAAATACCAGGACAGTGGTTTTGCAGAAGAAGTGTACACCAGAGTTGTGGTAAGTTCTGCAAATGACATTCACCTACTTGACAACATTCATTTTTGTGTAATATAGATATGTTTTCAGAAGGTCAACAGAAATAGTAAAGAAGGTTTTACTGTCATGGAAACCAGATAAAGCCAAGATAGCCACTGTTTTAATTGCTAGCCAAGGTTGTCTATTACTAGTTCCAGTCTTCTTCTGTTGTTGCTGGCAATAGAGTTCATTTAATCACAAGGTTAACAATGAACTGTTTATCACTTTTTCTGAATAAAATAACCAAAATTTAATCTACTCTCCAAATTAGTACATCCAGCATGTTTAGACAACAATACAGCACTAAACAAGCATAGTTAAAAAAAGCAAAATTCAGAGGATGTTTCCTTTTCTGCATAAAAATCCTCTATTATGAACATCCCATCCATGAAAATCATGTGAAAGAGAAGATACTTTTCATACATGACAAATCTGGGGTGTTCTGGAGTAGTAAAGGAAGGCATTGCTGCTGCCAAGATCCTTATGGTGAGAATGTCTTTCAGTGCAGGGGCCTTAGATGGAGTGTAGGACAAAGAAGGACTGTATTTGAGCTAGACTGGTTCTGATCATTATAAAGCTTTTATGATACATTGGGCAGACAACAAGCAGCTAGGTCATATTGCAGAGTACTAGTTCTGTCCTGTAACTGAAATTTATCCTTCAATATGTGGCCTGAAGCATCTTCAACAGATTAAATTATTTGGCCAGCATAATTTGCCTTGCATTTGTCTTATTACTGTGACAGCATCTGTTGTCAGATAACATAACAAATCTGAAATAAATAGTTATGCTGTTCCTTGCCACACAAATTTAAAAAGAAATTGCTTTTTGCCATCTGCCATGATAAAAACATGTAGAAGCAGCTTGGTGATAAGCTCTAGTGACAAGCACACATGCCTTCAAATGATTAAAACATAGAGGTGACCTCACCTTTGAGCTGTGTGCCCAACACAGTTATACAGTGACCCCGACACATCTAGAGACTTCACCCTGAAAGGTGTGTCACAATATTATCTGGAAAAGAGCTGCCAGAGAGAGGTGGAAGTCAGCTGTGGGAGCCTGAACACCACAGTCAGGATCTCCCTAATCAAATAGAACAGGGTCAGGAAAATGTCTTCACCCACAGAAGATACAGAATACCAGTCACCCTGCAGTGTTTGATGGGCCCAATAATCAACTTCACCTGATAGAAACAGGACTAAACTTTCATGGAGCAGATCTTTTTTGATAAGTATCATTGTGTTTTTGAAGTTGTAATGAAAACACAGAGGATTGTGTTTTGATTTGATTTTTCAAATCAAAATTCTGTTTCCAACAAACACTTTCTATACTCAGCAAAAGAAACAATTTAGGTGAAATTTTACTGCTTTTAGCTGGAACCTCCTCTTTGTGCTGATGATTTGGAAACAGAATGTTTTTAGATTTAATTTAACAATGTTGCTAGGATTTCAGAAGTAGAGGGTTTTGAATTTTAAAAGCTAAGAATGACAAAGGTATCTTTTGTCAGTAATCACATTGCTACTTTTGAGACTTTTTTTGGACTCTTAAAGGATTTCATTTGAATATTGTAAGGAAAAGACGGAGCTTGGCTTCATGTTTGTCAGATAATTAGCTCTAGCCTTCCTCCAAACCTTGTGTTGGATGTCCCACCTTCTGTCTCATTTAAAAAAAAAAANGCAGCCAGAACTCAAAAGTATAGTTTAAGCCTGTATGTTGGATAAGTGGTCAACATAGTTTACATCCCAAGGACAAGAGAAGCTACAAATTCCATCATGAATTAATGTAATTAAAATTCCTGGTCATTTATTATTATGTTCCCCAGAAGTAATATGAAGAGGTGTCAATCCCCATTTCATTTCAAATGGTATATTAGATAAATAATTAGCACATAGTCTGAGAAGTTGTGGTCAGTTTACTTTTACAGTTAAATTTGTTATTTCATATTTGGGGACAACAAAGGTTTTTGATGCATGAAAACCTGACTTGTTTTTCCAGCTAGATCAAATTGCTAAAAGAAAACCACCATGTTCCCCAAACTAGATAAACAGCACTTCACCATGAAAATTGGAAAGCCTTTCATAACGTTAAGCTAGGAAATAACAAAAATGACTTGTTGTTTGTATTTCTAAATATAAGTTGGAGTATTTCCAGTTTGGGGGAAGGAATATAGACTGGTTTCTGTGGGTTTAGCCATTGCAAAAATTCTGAGGAATTTTTTGTATTTATTAACCCCAGACTTAAAAAAGCTTTTATGAAATTAAAAATCTATATTTTTGCCTTCCCACTTCACTGCAAAATTTCACAATAACTAAATGTTCTTGCAGTTTGAAATGAGACTGCCTGTTCTGTATTTTGGCAGCTTTACTGATTTTTTTTCCAGACAGTTGAAACTGATTTCTTTTTTTAGAGGCGAACTCTAAAGAATGGCACGACTACAGCTTGCTACTTTGCAACAATTCACACTGATAGTTCCCTTATTCTTGCTGAAATTATAGGTAAGTCTAACAGTGATTTTTGAAGGATATTGCGTGGATCTTGTTAGTTGAAGGAAACAATGTTTAGGAGTTTTGGACTAGCTAGGGATCTGTCTTTCTCCTAATTTGTTTTTTATTCATTGTACCTGTCACACTGTCCCCAAACCGCACCTGTTACCCATGTTCACTTAATGACCTCTATCCTACTGTTGCTACTCCTTGTTTCTTCACTCCCAAATCTGCTGCTGGTTGAGCTTGAATTAGGTCTGCTGGACTTGTTCTCCATCTGCAGCTCTCTGCTCTTTCTAACCTTTTGTTATTTGAGGTTTAAAAGAACTGTAAGACAGGAGGCCTAGCCAGTGCATTAATTTCCTGATACTCTGAGGTTTCAGCTAATGCTCAATGTCAAAAATCTTCCTACACCCTCTAAAATCAGAGAAGTGGAAGCTCATCAGAATCTTATCCTTCCCTTCTGTTCACAGTTGCAAATGCCTGTTGTTTGAAAATATTGTAGTTCTTGTGGGATTTCTCAAGGCTCAGACAGCTTGTAAAGCAGAGAAATTTAACAAGAACCTCATGTTTCATCAAAAATTACCTAGTCTTTCTGACTTAGTAGGAAAATTTTGAAGTCATTGCATTAATTCAAATAGTAAAGGTGGACAAAGATATCTGATTTGACAGCCTAGAATTGGATAATATATGGATGTTTTACACATGAATTCTGATTTATTTGTCTAGGATGGGTAAGTCTCAACAAATAAGCTAGAATAGATCTGGAAATTTCTCCCCCTAAATGCATGTGGGAGGCCTGTTAGCAATCTTGCTCCTTTCCCTTCAGGAGAGATGGTTTGCTGAGATCTTTGTGACTTCTCTCATCTCCAAGTAGTCGTCTACTACAGATTCTGTACTTTGATGCTTGTGTTTCTCATCCTCTGTGTCACAGCCATCTTCATATACTACCATTAAGAATTCTGGTTGTGGTTAAATTACAGTAATCTAGTCCTCATTTATAAAGCTGGGTATTAATGTGGAAGACAGCTCCTATTTAAGTGTTTGTTTCCTTATTTCCTCTTTCCTTTTTGTACTTAAAATCGTGGGAATGATCCTAACTTAGAGACAAGATGTGCATAAATTCTGGTCATCTTAAATGAAGCTGGGTGGAAGATTTTTTTTTTTAATTTCAGTACAAACTTTGGTAATGGTTTCTGAGAATCAGTGATTCTGAGATTTATATTCTAATGCATCTCAACAGATAAATTTGGTCAACGAGCATTTGTTGGAAAAGTCTGCATGGATATGAATGAGAGTGTGCCACAATACAGAGAGATTACTGCTGACTCTGTCCAAGAGACAGAAAGGTAAAATGATAAAATTGATGGCATAACCTTTTAAAATAAGATTTTTCATACATCTGAAAAGTGAATGTGAATCTCTCCTAAGAGTTTACAGGTGTGTATTTGTTGGCAACAGGTTTTTTTCTTCCGACAGTACTGTTCCCTACAGTCCTGGCAATTCCTCCATATCCAGTTGCTGCACAGCCCAAGAATCTCCCCAGCCTTTCCAAAGAGAGAGAGAGAAATGACAGATCTAGGGTTTGAGAGGATGTGTGTGTTTTGTGCCACCTCTTTTCCTTTTCACAGCTGTGTGTGTGGAGGTCATGGGACCTGACATACAATGGTGAGGTGGCAGTCAGTTCCTTTGTCCCCATTAACTTCTAAGCTATTTACTTCCACCATTTAGGTTAAGGCTTTATTCAGGTTGTAAAACTCAGCTTTCATATACCCTATTTTAAATATCTTTTCTCCATCACAGCGCAAATCACACTACTCCAACATGCAGCTGAGAGAATGAAGGAGAATCAAATAAAGGCAATGTTTGTAGTGGAGGAGAACCAAGACTGGAGTATAGCAGCTTACTGTCACATGTTTTTCTTGTCTTTCACACCCATGCTCACATACAGCTCTTCTCATAGAACTATTTATTTACTTATATAAATGTTTCAAATGTCATGCTGAAAGAGAAAACACCTAAGAGAAATATAGATATCTTATGGCACTTGTGTGAGGTTGCTCCCTTGTTTTTACAAATCATGCTTAAAATAATGACAATAAAAGTTAGAAATGATCACGTATTTCTAATGATGTTTATATTTAAAGACTTTTTTTAAATGTAGTATTGGTTACCTTGACTCTTTTAACATTTGTTTTCTTTTATGTAAATCCCCATCTTCCATAATACTGCACAAGTCCTGCCAAATGGGCCTGAAAGAAACAGAATTTACAGTTCTGATAGTTTTAAAAGCTTCAGAAGGATCTAAATAACTTTCTTTTAAATATTTATCTTGTGCCTCCATTCCTTTTTGGTTGTGTAATAAGAAACTCAACTTTGTTTCTCAGCTTTGGGTGAGAGGTTGCCACAAGTGCTATGTAGTTGTCTAGGGAAGAGAGCTGTGTGCTTCCTGGCATGGATCTGGAGTACTTACCTGAATCACAGCAACACAACTGCAGAAAGATGAAAAAGCTATTTCAGTAAGATGGCAACATGTTAGTCAGGTTTTTGTTGTTTGGTTTTTTAAGAATCTAAGAAATGTGATCTGTCACATTGTCAGAAGATGGACTACACCCATTCCAGTTACTTAATGTCCAGAATATTTGTATTGTATGCATGGAAATAAGATACAATTCCATATATTAAATTTAAATTCATCAAGAATTTGAAACTACCATTCTTTGTCAAGCATGATTTAATAAAAGTTAAGGAATTGAACTCTAGGTTACCATCTATGATACTATTAGTTATAGTCAGCTATAAAGATGAGAACCTACGTTCAAGTCTGTTCTGCTAGAGAAGACAATGATTTGAAGCTGAGCTTCTTTTCTCATAGAGAAGTACCTAAGCCAACACACTATATGGTATAGTTGCAAAACATATTTGATCACATTTCATCAGTTTTGAAATACCTTTCACTCTCCAAAAAATGTGAGAAAGAATGAAAGCAACCATATTTTAATTTTGGCTTGTCACCTGGGCATTATATTTCTGTTAGAGCTTCTGCTCAAGTGAGTATTTTATTATAGCAGGTTAATCAGTAAGAGGAAAGACAGGCAGATGACAGCTAATTCACTTTGCATTTTGGCTCTCTAATTTAGACAATGGTGGGCTCAAACTCCTTTGGTCATTGCAGAAGTTGAACTCAAGTCTCTCACTTCCATCTGGTGATCTAGCATGAGCTTCAGGACTGTGAATGTAACCTCTAGCATAATTTTCTTTTCCCTCTGAAGACATTTGATAGAACTGATACAACATGAGCTGTGATCAAAATGACACAGTTTTCTTATTATGAACTGTGACATAAAAATTCACAGGGATTCTGTTGGGAAAGCATCTCAAACTGTTTTCTGGAAGTCACTGACATACACTGAACAAATGGGCTTTCAAAAAATTTCCTCCTTTCAAAGTAGAAGGAAGTTTAGTTTGCTCATCTGCACTATCTGTAGTGACTGCTCGGGGATTTTTGTAGAGGTCTGAGGTAGCATTTTATTTAACAGAGTAAGTAAATCTTTATTTTCTGGAAGATAGATCATCTGTTAACATTAATATAAGCATTTCCAAAAAATCAAGGGTTCTTTAAGTGAATGAGGACATATGCATCTACTGTAAGATATAAAATATTGCTTCATCTTTTAAAATCTGGACTTGAAAAGGATTAAACAGTGCAATTTAAATTCATGGACAGACAAATTTAAGTTTGGTTTGTTTTTTATTTCTTCAGTACTGCAGCTGTAGGTTATAATTATGTTTTCAATTAATTTAATGTAGCATGTGTTTGGTTTTCAGGGAGAACTCAGAATAATTCCTGCTTGTCTAATGTTAAGTATTTCAATGAAAAAAAATAGTCTATGTGTTCAGGGTCAAATTCAAAACTAACATAATTTGGTGCCACTATCCTTCTTCATTATGTTCTCTCTTTTTATTTCATCTGAAAATCTGGCTCAGCATTTTGTAAAAAGTTTTTTTTCTGAAATGTTTAACAGGGTATCCAAGTATATTTTTTATATATTTTTAATAATTTATAACATAGAGGACAGATTTATAGCAACTTTATTTCCATCCTTTTCCAGGTTTGTTAAAGAACTACTGGAAAAGAAAGTAAGTAATCTTTTAAAATTCATTTTTGTATTCAGAAGATGCTGTGTGAACACATGAAATAATTAATCCTGCTATTCAAATCTGTTGTCTTAGTGACAAATCAATAAATATACATCTTTCAGTGTAATAGACAGATATCATCACTGCTAGCCATGTTGAAAAATGTACACCTGTAACAGTGTAAAATCAGTTTTCTGTGCTCAGAGCAGAGCAACGTCCTGTGTGTTTCTCTACCGAGTTTGAAATACCTGGATTCTTAGAAAGGACAATTTTCCATTTAAGAAAGGTGGAAATCAGTTTATCACTCTGTGGTATACAAGTAGACAGACTAATTGAGGGAATTCTCACCAGCAGAAATCATTGTTTTTTTCAGTAAAGTTACTAATCCACTGTAAAATTAATGTTTTGGGTTAGCACATGTCTTAAAGTGTATTTTTAAAGACATTCATGCTTACATTCCTGTGGTAAAGATTGAAGTTCACACTCCAATATTATACACAGTAGTACTTTCATCAGCTTTAGTTTTCAGTGTCTTCTTTTGATATCCCATCTCAAAATATTCAAGAGCAGTTGCCTGGAGTTTAGTGCATAAAGCCTATATATCACTAGAGTAATGCCTAAAATATGTATTACTAGAGTAAGTTGGCTAATTTTCTAATGAACTCCTTTTTTCTGGGAGATAACACAAGGAACTGTGGTCCAAGTTATCATTTACTGGCTTGAGCAAAACTCTTGCCTCTGACTGATGATAGAATTGTAATCCTGTTGACTATTTTTCTAGGAAAATTTTAATCTAGAAATGCGAGGTGTAAACCTCTGTAGTTCTTGGTGTCTTCTCCACAGTTTCCTACTGTATATCTGATTGTACCTCTATTCTTTCTATCTAGGGAACTTAGGGGTTTGTGGCTGTTATAAGTAGAGAAGATTAAACAAGAAAATGGTTTTGGTTTTACAGAAGCTTGCAGTTTTGCGTCATTATATCTTCAGTGGTCACAAAGTGGGACAACAAAATATCTGGTCATTCAACTGATTTATTTCTCATCATGCATGTAGACTGTCAGCAAATATGAAAAAGTATTCAGTGCTGCTGAAGACTGGTAAAATTTCAGTGACTTGATGAGAGTTCTAATGAAAACAAATGCTATAATAAAGTTCATTAAAATTGTTGTAAGAAACCCCCCACACTCATTCTCTGTTTCTGCAATGAAATGTCTAACGAAAGCAAGGAAATGACTATACAGCTTAATTTGAGTTGGCAAGGATGCAGTGAGCAATAAGCAATGAAGACAAAATGTAATTTTAATTAGTCTTACATATATTTACTGAAATATATATATATGTAGAATACAAACCCTGTCTTCTATTATTTGCAGTACCCCAGAGTACAGCCTATAATAACCCCCCGCTTTGGGCCCTCCTGCACAGAGGACTTGCTGAATGCCCTTGGGGATTTAGCACAAACCCACGATCTCCGTGTGCAGGTAAGCTCTGAGAGCTCTGTGTGCCATTTAAATGCTGACCATCTAAGATACCTTTGGGAGGAGATACGTATCTGCTGCCCTGACCTTGCATCCACTCTGCTGTAGGCTTGTTCACTCTTTTACCTCACAGAATACACATCATGTATTAATTATTTTACCTATTATTTTAACATCTTCCAAAAACTGGAAGTGGGGCCATTGTGACACCACACAACAGGGATGGACACATGTACCATCTCATATCACTTTTAAAGGAACAAATGGAGCTACTTCTTTAGGTCCTATGAAAACTTCTTCAGGTCTGATGAAAAAAGAAATGCAGGGACTAGATCTAAATGTAGGCTTTACAAACACTATTTTTTATGAATGTATGTTTAGCACCAATAGATTGTTCAGAAGGTTGCAATGTCAGGTTCAATGCTGTTTAAGGGACTCCCTCTATGCATTTTCTTGTTGCAGAGTCACATAAGTGAGAATGAAGAAGAAGTCAAACTTGTGGAGAACATGTTTCCTTCCTACCAGAATTACACTGAACTGTATGACAAGAACAAGCTGCTAACTAGCAAGGTAGCCACACAAAAACTTTCCCAACCTAACTTATATTAATCCGTGTAGAGAATATGATGGTTTACTGTATTTACCTGCAAAATTTGTATTGTCTGTCAAGGTTAGTGACACCTGGGGAAAAGTAAATTTGTTTTATATTCTCTGTTGAGATGTTGGCTCTTTAAACAAGCCCACACTGTTCCTAAGTATTTTAGAGGAGGTGAAAAATAAACATGTTTTATGCTCCCTGATTCATTTTCAAAGGCTCCAAAGAGATGGGCAATGGGATTAGAAGGAAGCTAGATAAAGCTGATATTGTAGGAACTGGTAATTCTTGGACAGTACCTAGTTATTCTTATATTCCACAGATATTATCCAAATTTTGCACTCTGGTTTGCCTGAGGATTTCTACTGTACTGTTACATTAGGACCAATTTCATTTTCTTCCCATGGAGAAGCAGCCCTCCTTGTTGAAGTCTAAACATCAGCCTCACTTGCAGACAGGTGCACTTTACTGCTCTGACTGTCCAAAAGCACTCTCATCTCATTTTACCAGCAGTTTTTACCAAGCTTTGAGAGGCACACTAGCCTGAAGAATTGAAATTCCTTACAGTGTTATGCTGCTGAGATAAATTTAATATACCTGGTCACTGTAATTACAGGTTGGAGAGCCAGGGCACACCTCATTCGATAGCCGACTGCCCATGAAAAAGTGAATACCAACAACCCAATCACAGTCAGAGTACTTAAACATCAGCCAAATTAATTTAAAAATTTAGGAGAGAATTTTCAGATGCCCAAGAGGCAGCTGGAAACTCCCTGGGAATTAGCTATTGAGCTCCCATTTCTGTGTTTGAAATTGTATCCCAGTAAATTACTTGTTTACTGTCCTTTTTGCTTGAGAAATCAATATGGACTACAGAAAAATGTACACAGTGTTAACCTTTGCTTTCTCACATGGTCCTTTGCATGCTGGTTTGATATGCGAGTGTTCTAGAGAGCAGCACAGATCTTAATTCTGTGATTTGTATGCACAAATGTGAAAATGGTAATGAAAAATCATGATTAATGGTGCCTTTTGTAGTCAGGCTCCTGGATATTTAGGAAAGCATTCTATTAAACGCAAACATAGTAGCAAAACCTCAGATACTGTCTCCCCATCCACTCAAACTAAGAAACCAAATAATTTTTTTAAAGTGTTTTAAAAGCAGGGGTTTTTTTTGGAGCTGTTGCTGAAATGTTTCTTTCTTTTTAAAAACCGTACAGATTGGCAGGGATATGCTTCATTAGCTACCATATGTAGGTCCTTATCTGAAGACATGGTTATTCTCCTTGTGTTTTCAGCTACACTGAATTTGATGAGTAGAGATGGGAGGGGTATAGTGCCATTAGGAGATGCTCAGTGGAAGCAGTCTCTGTGCCATGCTCAATTTTATGTGCAGAATGCAAGATCTAACAGAGCTCTTGCTCTTCTCTTTCAGTAGGCATTTGGCATATGAGGTAATGCCAATTAGATTTGTATGGGAATAATTGGTTTATGCACTATTAAATTATCCTATCCTATACTTCTCTGTTTTTCTTGTGAACTTATTTTTAAGTCAGTTATGTAGGCTTAGAAATAAAAGTAATTTATCAGTTGCATAAAAAATTAGATTATTTTAATTAAAGAATATTTTATCTCTCTCTCTCTCTCCCTAGTGCAAACCTTTAGAGAGCCAATAGGAAACAGGCTAAGAGTACATCCATCTTCCATTTTATCTGATGTATTCCTAGCCCTGGTTCTTAATCTCTGTTAGTTACAAAATATAAATTTTAAGCTTGCTACAGTGCTAGGACAACCGGGAAATTCTCACTTTTGTCTTCGGTCACAGCAGTCACTTCAAGAGCAAGCACTCTGCATTCTTATATTTAAAAAATGCAGAAAAGCTGAAGAAATGATATGTCAGACACACTGAAGTTAATCAGTTTTTCCCTTGTGGGTTTTAAGTGCTTTATTCAAGAAGTGCATTTATTTCACTAGATGGTAACGTGTCCTTATTTTGCTATTTAAAGGAATGCAGCAAACCTCACAGCCACAGAAGTAAATGAAATATCGAGTAAATTGGTGATTCTCTTTTTCTTTAGACTGTGATGGCTCATGCCTGTCATCTTTCTGAAGAGGAGCTGAAACTTTTTAGTCTTCGTGGAGCTGCAATTTCACATTGCCCCAATTCTAACTTTTCGTAAGTTAAAAAAAAGGAAATAGGAATGGTGTATAATTAAATAAAGCTGTTGTTTGTGTAGTACCCTGAGTTGATGCTACCGCTGCAAAGCTATTTATATGATACCTCATTAGACCATAAATGACGTACTGGATTGAACATGACCATTCATCATCCACTTCTGCTCTAAACCGATTTGTGGCCTTTCAGTTTAGTGATTGCATCTATATCCATATCTATATGAATATTTCTTTTCTAAAAATTTGTTTCTTTTGACTGCTCTGTCAGTAGGAGATTCAAGGCATCTGTCATGCCCCTGAAGTGTGCTAATGTCTTTGAGGAGTGGACTATAAGGTCTGCTTTCTATTGAGCAGACATGAGATGCTGCATGATATCCAGCCAGAATAAATAATAAACTAAATCTTGTACACATTAATGGAGAGTCTTCATCACAAAATGCCTCTACAGCCGTGCTTTTCCTGAACTTTTTCTGCATGTACCACACACAACGTGTTTCTTCTTCCAATCCAGGTTGCGCAGTGGCGTCTTAAATGTGAGAAAGGTTCTTGAACACAATGTGAAGCTTGGTCTTGGCACAGGTTAGTAGTTTGCTGTGAAAGTGGTTTCTTCTGGAGACCACTGGGAGATGCAAAAACATTCAGCTGTTCGTATTTAAAAATTCATGTCTCCAAATTTTGATCCTCCTTTGTTTTCTCCACTGGAGTAAGGAAGTCTAGACTACTGAAATCTAGGGTTGGTCCAAAACTATTTTCAAAGAAGACAAAAAATTATGAAGAGTTTTGTTGTTGCTGTGAGCTTAAACAGGGCTTGAATGACAACTTTTCAGGTTTCTGTTTTTGTTTCGTGTTCTATTCACCTGACTGTGTGTGAGAGAGCACCTTTATTGGGAATTACGCTTTCAGAGATAGTGCTTAGCAGTAGAACTTGCTGGGTTTACCACGTATGTCTCTTCATAACTTTGAATCAAAGCTTATAGAAATTTAACATAGAAAATTATACCCAAATCTTGTTTCTAAGAGTCTGATCCCTTCTAGATGTTGCTGGTGGATATTCAGCTTCTATGCTTGATGCTATAAGGAAAACAATAATGGCATCTAATAGCCTTCAGATCAATAAAGTGAATGAAACAGGACTAACTCTTGAAGAAGCTTTTCAGCTTGCCACTCTGGGAGGAAGCCAAGGTAAGAAGAAAATTCTTTAGTGTGCACACAGAGAACTACAACTCTTTTTTTGATTATATGTCCCCCTATCTTCATGGGAGGTTCACAGATATCTGATGGCAGAGTGAAACCTAACTGGTGGGCAGAGATAATCCTTCAGTTTCTCATACCCATATTAGGCTTTTCAGAGAGGAGTGATCTATTACTGCTGAGACTCCAATAACAAAGTCTTAATGGCTTTTCAGGGTTGTACATTTGCTTTGCAAAGATTTCAGACTTAGATCCTCAGACTTATTCATAAGGCTATAAGTGCTTGTCTATTTATTGTACCAGCTGGAATTTTGTTTTCTCTGCAACCATCACCTAGAAGAAAACCTGCAATTACTTTAAAATCATGCATTCTATTTGTCATCAGTTTCTAATTTAGCTTGGGCTTTTTGAGCTGTCAGTGAGGCAGTTTGTTACAAATCAAAACATCATGCAAATCACTTCTTACTCAGGGAAAAGCAGAAAATTTAAACAGGCTTTCCACCATGTTGTTCAAAACACAGTTGCATCTGCAGAATGCAGTCATGTAGTGAGTGTATGGATTATCCAGTTTTGGAGAATCAGTTTTCTTATGATCAGTGTGCACATAAAAATAGATACAATTTAAAAAGTTTTAGTGGAAGTGGTATGATTTAGCAGAGAGGAAATCCACCCATAAGTGAAAACCTATTATTGTTCTGTTTAGCAGAAATGAGTTCACTACCTTCTAAAGCACTGGTCCCAAGTCTTCTCAGTGTAACATATCTGTAGCTGCCAAAAAACTCCATTGGGAATTATTAATGGAAGTTTAAAAGTTGTAGTGAAAATACCATTTTTCTGGACTGTGTTTGAATTCCTGGAGAGTGTAATGGGGGAAACAGAAAAGACAGAAGATGAGCAGGGAACAAAAAGTGTTCTTTTTTCTGCAATATATGCTGTTCTACCAAGTGTGAGAATAAACTAACTGAGACACAGAAGGAAGACTCATAAAAATCACAAAGTCATATGTGGTTTCCCTTCCCAGCTACTCTTGTGCCTTTTTTCCATTAGGTTTCTTAGTAAAGTGTTAATTTTTTATATCAATTTAAGCTGTTTTATCCTTGCTGAATCACTTTTAAGGGTAGAATATAAATTACTTCTATAAGCTTTCAGTATCCTATATACTGAAAGGGAAAATTTCAGTAGCAAAAATTTAAATGAGTGATTACTTTTTGAAATAATTTGTTTTGTTAGGACTCCTAAAGACTTGTCACCCTCTTGTGTTTAGTCTAAAAATTGCAGTCTGCTCAAAAACCTGAAGGAACATGAGATCATTTTAGTTGAAGCTAATAGGTAATTTGTAGGAGTTTAAATGTCTTTAAGATATTGTGATATTCCTGCCACTCACAAACTTCAGTGAAGACTGAAGTTCCTTTATCAGAGTAATCTGAAAACAAATGAACAGATTATTTGCAGATATTATGCTCTTTGATAACTTAATTTCAGTGTATTGGAAAAAATTATTTAATTCACAGATACTTTCTACAACTTCAAACAGTCCTAAATAATTTCTAAAGAGGCCCGAAGGCTTCTCTTTAGGTATTTTAAGGACCTACAAGGACCCAGTCCCTGAAGATTAGTATGTAGGTTTTCAGGGTGTGTGGACCTGAGAACCTGAGGTTGTAATGAAACTTTGAAAGAATAAAGGTAAATAATAGACCACAAGCCAAGCCTTACAGCTAGGTATGAGAACTTCAGACTGGCTATGATTATTTTTCCACACCATATTATTCTTTGTTCCTGCTAATTGCAATTACTCACTGGACACGTCCTTTGTTATCATATATTACCATTACAATATGCCTACACAACCTTTCAAAATTGCTTAAACTTTTTTTAGAAAATGCAGTCTAATACTGCCTTAGCAAGGTGACTGTTATTATATGCTTTACTGTTTCTCTGACTTGATTTCATTGCCCTGTTTGGAGTTTGAATGTTTTTGCAATATAATCTATTGTTTCTTAGGTGTTTTAAGACCTCAGGTGCTAACATACTCACTATTCAATTTGGGTTTGGGTTTTTCCTCGTAATCATTTAAATTTTTATTTGTCTTATGAACATTTCAAGTAGGTTTCCAGGTACTTCTACATGGTGGAAGGAGGCTGGTCCTGAAGACGTGTTTATGAGCTTATTTTCTTCCTCAGCTCTAGGACTAGATGATGTGATTGGAAACTTTGAGGTGGGAAAAGAATTTGATGCACTGCTGATCAACACGAAGGCTTCAGATAGCCCTTTTGACTTGTTCTCTGCTGATGATTTTGAGGTAATTAGAACAGGACTGATGCTCCAAAAATTAATGGACATGATGTGGGGAAGGTCCAAGATAGAGACAGAAAAGGTCTCTTGATTCTGGTGACAGGAATTGGGTGTATTACACCCCTGCTGTCTGTGCTTCAGCCTAGATGTTCCATATTTGTTTTTTCTTCAGAATCTTGCTGACCCCAGGGACAGTGCAATAATATCATGAGTAAAAATGCATGTAATATTTTAATGCATGTTTGATTAGCCCAAGATGACAATTACAGTTATTTATTTGCAGTGACAAATGGCAGCCAAGAAAAAGCAATTTAGTTTTAGTCAATACCTAGAGTTCAGACTGTAAAATGGCAAACTGTTTCCAGAGAAAGGTTAGGTTTCCTTTTCTACGTTGCTGTTACAAAATGAAGCGAGCACTTAAGATGGCTAATTTGATTTAAAAGCACAGTTTTTATCTTAATATTAAAGCAGTGTTGGTTTTATGGCATGGAAACACCTTCTCATTCAAAAACCTTCTCTGACTAAATAAGATAATTAAGACCTGTTACTTGCATTTATAGATGTGGCCAGATTGCCTGGTACTAATTCCAATTCTGTAAAGAGTATTATTTTTAAGTTAAATCTAAACCTTTTAAGCCAAGTTATTGGTCCTTAGCACTTTACAAACATTGAAATTTTAAATGCTTATTTTCAAAAAGTAAATCATGTATGTTAGGTTTTGATTTCACTGTTACTAGGAATATTTAGGAGAACTGTTTTTACCAGTTCTTTCAAGCTTCAAATGATTATCATCGGGAACAGCAGATATTGCTTTCTGAATTTGTTTTCTCCCATTTTTTTATAGGACACTCTCCAGAAGTTCCTGTATCTAGGTATGTTTTGATTTTCAGTTCAAGATGAATTCTCATTTCCTACATCAAATGTTGTCTAAATTAATATTGGGGTTAATAGTAAATTTATTTTTATATAATAAAATATAAATAATATATTTATATATATAAATGCAAACATTTGTTTGCAGTAATTGAATGTATTTATTCAACTCTCTTATGAACAGTAACATGTCCCTAATAATTAGTATTAATATTTTAGATTAATAAATTTAAACTGGTTTATAATTATTTGTAAATATGTCCAGGCAGTGTCGGGACTGGGGCTGTGCTGCTGCTGGGTTGTGATGTTGAGGTGCCTGGTGCCAGCTCTGGTCACAGCTGTGTCCTGCTC
>VYXD01003081.1:52914-89669 GCA_013397195.1 Hylia prasina
CTTTCTTTTTTTTTTTTAGATTTGCTTGTTGAGGAGATTTCTTCTTTCTTCTTATTTCTCTATTATGTTTTTTGCAACACAAAAAATGTAAGCTTTAATTTCAGGGTCGTTAGAGACCAATATTGTATTGAGAGACTGTAAACGTGTGCTGAATATGGTTTTAAGGCCTGCTTCAAACTTCTATGATTTCACCAAGCCTTGTTTCGCACTTTTATCTCACTGCCTGGGGATATAGGACTTACCTCTGTTCACAAAACAAGGGAGGTCACTGCACCAAAGTTTCACTTCATGTCTACTTCAGAGAGAGTGCTTGGCCCAATGACACTCATGTCCTGATTTTAAAGCATTTTCAGACTTATGTATTGTTATGATTATGCCTACATGAGACAGCATAGCGTCAAGAGGAAGTGTAACAGCTAATTTGGGCACTTACAGCAGTACAGTCTGTTCATTGTGGTTTTCTTGCCAAAGCTGAGGGGCCGTACCAAACAGCAGGGAATAACCAGAAGGTGTCTTGCAGACCTCACCTGGGTGCAGCCACTCACTCAGAGTTTGCTCAGGTATTTTCCAGGTTTCTGCACTGTGCTGCTGCTTGCCAAGGTACAGCCTTCCTACCCATTATGTTCAGAGATTTCTAAGGCTTTAGGAGTCGAGATCTAAGGATTAGGATTTACATATTCCATCAGGGTGTTTTCTCAACCATTATGTTTTTCATGTGTCCCAATCACCTACACAGTGGCACACTTGTTCAGCAAATAACAACCTTCAGCTCTTTAACTTGTTTTCCTGATTCAGGGACATTTTTTCTCATGAATTTTGACATGAATTTAATTGACCACATTTCACATTTCAAAACCAAAGAACTGTGAGACACGTTTTAATCCTCCCAGTTACTGTTTGAAACTATTTTTAGAGAATTACATGGTTTTCAGCTTTGGCTTTCCTGTGGTGGAGAAAGATCACACAGCCTTGTGTACGATGTATGCTAGTGCCCTACTTCTTTGCCTCCAGAGCTATGAATTAAATCAGTGCTTTTATTTTAGTGGTAGTCTTTTCTGTCTCTGACTTAATTGTTTTCCCATTATTTTGTGGTGTTTTTAAGAAAGGGATTCAGCATTTCTTCTTAAAATAATTTTGGAGGTGGACAGGTTGCTTATTTGCAATCTGAGAACACACTAAAACTTTAACTAGTTCAGGACTACACTGCTGGCCCAGTTACAAAGGGACTCTCTAGGATAACTGCTGCCAGTGAGTTTTGTATCTGAATTTTTACTGACTCATGAGCAGTTTGACTCTTGTTAAATTCAGGGGCAAGGTAGGAACTCACCTTTTGATTGTAGCTTTTTTTATTGTCTAGTATCCAGACGTTACCCAGACATAGCAATGGAAAATTATCTTTTTAAGAGTCTCAGTTGGAGGAGGAACTCTGCCTGCAGGTAGTGCCATGGGCTGCCTGCAGTACTCTGCAGTGCCCAAGACCAGGAAGAGCGAGGCCCAATGTGGATAGCATTATATTAAATGCTGAGGCATTTAGGGCTAAAGGAAAGAAGTCTGAATTAGATATTTGAGGAGGCCAGTGGAGGAATTCATATAACAAATAAACTGAGGGTCTTTTGACAGCAACATTTAAGTAGACCTGAATGGAGAAAAAATGTACTGCCAGAAAAATTACGTGAGGTTGTCTGAGGCAGTCCCACAATCTTATTCAGTGGAAGATGGCTTATGCACAAAATTTTTAAGGTTTTAGGTCATACAAAGAATGTAGTAGTCAAAATTCTCTGAAGTAATTTAGGGAAAATTACTCACTAAGGATTCTACTGTGAAGTTTTGGTCCTTGAGACTCTGGGCCTGTGTATAGATTCTGAAGGTGTTTGTTTGGGTGGGGGAGGATCAGTGGATAAAGCAGTTACACATCTACATTACTGCTGACTTACACATCTACACTATAAGCAGCTCAAGGCTAAATATATTCTGCTTCCTTGGATAGATGTCCCTACTGCATGTGCACTTTGAAGAAGACCAAGTAATGGGTTCAGATTCTTAGAGTCTCTCTTAGAGACTGGAGTATATTTGGAAGGCAGCTAAGCCTCCAGTGGCGTTTCCTCCGAAATAAGCTTAATTCTTGTATACTGAAACCACCCTGCAAAGTGAACTAAGGTTCAATAAAGGAGAATGATTAGGAATTTAGAACAGCACTATTGTCTCAAATCAAAATATTAATGAAGGCTAGAACTTGAACTATTCCCCGTCTCCTCATCCCATCTCAGAACTTAGTAGCTGAATACTAATTGATGCAACCTTGTTCCACCTTCCTCCCTTTTCCCTAACACCACCTCAACATCCCCCGCCCAAAAAAAAACCCAAAACCCAAAAACCCCCAAACCATAAAATGAAACAACTGGACATTAAGGGGATATGAGTATGTGGAAGAAAATAAAGGAATAATTTTCAGACCGTATAAATTGGCACATATGACAGTGTAAATTGACTGATTAAAGATAAAACCTCTGGAAAAATGTACATGCAACAGATTCCAGATGTCTGTCCCCACAATTTCTCTTACCAGATGGTGGATGAGATCTTTCTTTCTTAATATGTCTTTATGTTCAGTGGTAGCACACCATTCAGACAAAGGGAAAAAAAGGGTATTTGTGTAGAGCTTGCTTGTTGGGACAATGTGCTTACTGTGTTCTATGGTCAGGTGAGCACTTATTTATTATAAATAGAATGTATTTGAATTACTGTTATATGTTGATCTCATTGTGTCACTTTAGGTTTTGAAATACTAGTAAGAATTGCCTATGCATTATGCAGCATTATTTGAATTATTCCTGTGTGGCAAGTGGAGTTCTGCACTTTAAAATGTTGCCTTGGCCTAATGTTTGTATTTATGCTGTATTTTTGTGCAATCTGAAGGTTTTGTAGGGGAAAAAAAGTGTATTTTTTCACTGTACTGAAATTTTCAGTAAGTCTGCTTTCTTTTAGAAAGGGGAACTTTAAAATTACCCTGTTGAAAAGTCTGTGCCTGATTATACACTTGTGAATGAAAAAATTATAGTGGTTTTATGAACTTGAATAGTAACATTTAATGTAAAAAGAAGTGCAGATAAATTTTTTTCAAATATAATTATGATAATGCAATGCAAGTTAGGAAAAGGTATTATTGTTGAATATCTACAGTTTCACTGACCAAAACAGAACATAGTTATTCTTGATTATTCATTTAAAAAGAATACTTAAGTATTGAAAAACAAAAAGCCAGAGTTCTTTCAAAGAATATCCCAGTTTTAAAAGGAAGAGGTACTAGTGTTATTACACAGACAAGCTGTTTAAAAATAATATTTTAAGCATTTCCAGGAACAATCTGTAACAGATGATAAGGTGGACATCTTTTAAAGTTCTGGATTTTCATGAATAAACCATGCTGCTTTATTTGCAGCCCAGTATATATTAGGAGTCAACTCACCTGTAAAATTATAGTGTAGAGTCACAGAATTAGCTGAGATGGAAGGGATCCTCAAGGATCATGTCCAGATGCTGGCCCTACATAACACCATCCCCAAGGATAGGGAATTGCATAAGACATTTGAAAAGACTCGTAGCAGAATATAAAATACTGCAAAGTAGAAAGGAGATAGACCAAAGGAACTCATAAAAAGAAGATGACATGTCAGTGAACTTTTCGGTATGAAATGCTCAGAAAAAAACCATAGATCCTCAGGAAATGTTCTATTAAATCATGGATGTCATTCCTTCTAAAAGTCATTGAGGTCCAAAACCTGACCAGGTTTCCAAAGAAGTTGCTTACATGCTTAATAATACAAGCCCAAATACCAGCTCATGGCATAATTATGTAACTCTTCACAACTTCTAGACCTCTGCTTTAAGATTTAAATCAAAATTACCTATAATGGCTCCAGAAGAAACATTATGTAAAGGCATATTACATTTTATCTACACCTGTCCTGTGAAACATTTAGCACTGGCCAGAATAGAGGCTGAATTAGTCTGGTCCCAGTGAAGAACTTCTGTTCCTGCATGCCCCAGACATCATTCCCTGTCATGTGCCTGGTGCTGCAGTGATAACAGTTCAGCATGGGACAAAGCGTCTGGTGTGACTGAAGTGACTGAACAGAAACTGTATTAAACATCAGATTGTTTAGAAATTAAACTCATTGCTGAGACCCCAGGACATTTTAAATTACACAATCATATATTAAGTACTGAACTTCTAAATAGTAGGACTTTGGCTTAAAGCTGGTTTTTAAGCTTTTGCACTACATGTGCAACAACTCGTGCTTCTCTCAGCAGAGAAAGCAACAAATAGCATCTGCAAGGTATGAAAAAGAGTAGCAACAAGATCGACAAATACCATTCTTGGGAAGCCAAAAGGACGTCAGCAACATAAACAACAATCTGTTTTTTTAAGTTAATACAACTGTTAGTTTATGTGGAAAGGCTGAGCAATGTTTTTGGGAGGCAGTTTCCTGCAAACTTCAATGGAAATTCTTTCTTAGAAAATGCTCAGAATCAGTGTGCTCCAGCCAAAAGGTCCCCTGTGGCTTCTGCAGAGGCAGTCACTTCTGCAGAAGTGAGTGCATTAGTTATGCCTAGAGCCTCACTTCTTTACCCTGTCATGACTCAGAAGCGTGTATTAGCTTAATTCTGACATCAGTTTGTGGTTTCTCATAGACTTAGTCTTAGTTTGAAAATAACTATGCTAAAGGAGTGGAGCTGGGAGAAGGATAAGGATAAATGGCAATCTTTAACCAGCCTGCCTAGTGCTTCAACACAAAATATTTGTCCCACCAGGTAGATATTGTTACATTTGCACAGCTCTTAGACTCAATGATTTGGCTTAATGACTTGAGTCAACTCGTAACAAACTCAGTCAAGGCTAGGACATAAACTGTGAGCAGCTGACAAACATATTAAAACGTTTTACCTTGGTCTGCATTTAAGCCATCAGTGTCTTTCCTTAGCCAAGGGGTCCAAGGCATATTTAGATACAAAAAATTTCCTGGAGATAAGCCTTCAGGAGAAGGGGCTAGTTTTGGTGACAGCTGAAGGCTGTAACCTGCATTCTGTCTGCTCTTGTGGTTTGGAGCAGGGTTGTGTACACCTCTAATAGCTTTTACTGATGAAACGTTTTGAAAGCATTAGCATGTGCTCCTTACCTGAGGATGTTTTCATCCCTTGCTTCAAGACAAATTTTCTTTCCCAAAAGGAGAGCTCACATCATGCTGGAGTAAGTTTTTCTGATGCTGATTTGTCTGCTTGTCACCTGTTGTGCATAAGCTCTGGTTCACATGAAAATGCCTAACTGGAGTTAATGTTGTGGAATTTATCCTTCCTTTTGTACTTGTGCAGTTTCAAGGAAGAACAATGTATTAGGAGAAACTGGTATATGCGATTTCCACTGTTCTGCTTGGTTTTGGTCATGCTAAATAGGAAGTAGTGTACTGTTGAAACAAAATAAAGAGGCCTTGTGTTTACACCAACCCTCGTCTCTTTCTGTATCTGACTTTTGAGAAGAGAGAGAAAGCTGACAAGCTGACTAATAAACAATGAAGGTCAAAATTCACAGCACCTTTCCCTGTTCTCTGGGGAACCAGGGCAACCCCCATCACAGGAATTTTCAAACTCTGCTTAGTAAGTACAGTGTTATTTTAGGGGATCTTTTTTTCAGATTCAAAGATCTTACAGGTTTGGATGTATCTTTATTACCAGATTTGTTGGTTTCATAAATCAAAGCCAGTGCTTCAGTAACCACTTTATTTTTTTTTGTGTTGAAGTATACTGTCCTGAAATGCTTGCTTCTTCTGCTTAACAAAAGAGTCACATCTCCTGTGACGTGAGTTTCTTTACTTTCTTACATTTCAAAGCCTAGGCATAAAAATGTCCCCAGTCTAAGTAGCTCTGAAAAACTCACCAAAACAAAAACCACTGTTAGAGGACCACTAATTACACACTGAGGAATTGTATACTGAAATAATGAGAATTATGTGCAAGCTGTTACCAACTTGCTCAAAATTTTGTGCGCAAGAAATAAAGCTATTCTGTATTTTCATCAACCAACAGAGAAAAGAAAGTGGAAGAAAACTTCTTTATAGGCTACTGTTCTTAACAGGAGAGCCCATTTAGGCTTTCAACATAGGAATTCTGGTATTTGACACTTCTTTTAAAAAATAGTGTTAAGAAATGCTTTTGCAGTATTTCACTGGAGTACTTTGTTGAGACTTACTTGTTTAAAGCAGTATGAGCCCCAGATGTGAGCAAAGTTCTTATGGTGTAGAGGGTTTCCAGGTCAATTTGAAAATCTGAGACCTTTTGGTATGCTTTCAGTAAATCTCAGTCTATAATTACCTGTTGCACTATAATGAGTTGATGCAAGCACAATTTGTACAAGTGAAAACAGAGTTTGCAAACCCCCAAAAAGTCACTTAATAATCCTGAACACTTTATCAACGTAAATTTATCAGTTTCCCCCATGACTGTAAAGCAGAAAACAAAAAATTTGCGTGGTTTAAGATCAGATACTGGATCACTTATATTTTTGCTTAATTGGTTTGCAATTCATAATTTTAGAGCATAGTTAAAATGCAAAATGCAGGTTGCTTGCCCTATGCTTGTACGCCGTAATCAGCTGTCTTCCTTTCAAAGCATGTGACTGCATTCTTGCATTATTTTTAAATAAATATGGCCTTTAGGAATTACTTTAAAAATATGGCATAAAGGCCATGAAGTCAAGATGAAATATGAACCATGCCTCTTCCTTTCATAATTGATCTTACTTGTAACATCTCAAAATATAGAAGTATTTTTCTTCTTAGAAACTGGAAGTATTAAGCAATAGGTACATTTTCATCTTAGCCCCTGCTTGAGCCAATCTCACCACCCTTTTACACTGGTGAAATTTCACAGCTGTCAGAAACCCAAATTTTATGATAATTCATACAGAATATCAATTCCAGCTAGCTAAGGGCAACATTAATGCTCACTGTATTCTCTTGGTGCTCTAAAAATGACTCCCTGGCCTTTTATTTTTGAGAAGGAATCCCCATTGTTGTATTTTTATGACTTGTGAAACAGCAAACAGATGTGCCACAATGAGATCAGCACTGCCTTGCAGGACACAGCAGCTAGTGCTGAGCAATCCTCCCTACCTCAGCTGAGGGGCTGCCTCTGGGCATTTTCAGCATTGTTTTACAAAATGCACTTGCTTCGGGGGCTAACAGGAAGAAGAGTATGAACTGTGTGCTGCAGATGCTGTTACAGAAAGAGAGATTCACAGATTTCATAAGTGTAAACCTATAAAGAGTTGATGAGTTGTAATCCTCTGCTCTGACCTTTCCAGCTCAGAGAGGAGTGGCTGAGGCACCCGTGAGGTCATGTCTCACGTCTTCATCATGTACCCATCCTTGGGGCTGCATGTCTCAGTGAAACACACACAGGGTGAGTGACCAGGATTAGAGTTGTTTCAGGCACAGTATGTAAGAGCAACGTAACACTGTGCACATGCTGAGCACGCAGTGTCTCAATTTATAATGGGTCTTGTTCCCCTGAGTGTAAGATGAACCTTGTGCTAACAGTTTGGGAGGTTGCTTGGACACCCTGGTGCTCAGCCAGCCTACAGAAGCAGCCCAGACACTCTCTCTGGAGGCCTGTTGGAGAGCAGGGAGGTCCCACCACTGGCACACCCTCATCTCAATGACATCATAAACTGTCAAATCAAATTCAAATTGCTGCGTTTGCACTTCTTCTGATACAAAAGCCATCTCGATGCAGTTTATGTGCACAGACAGCTCTCAGCTGCACCCCTGCCTGTTTTGGGAGCTGCTGCTGTCCTGTAGCAGCTGTGGCTTCTGGCTGTAGGTGCAGATGTGCAGCTGAGACCCGGTGAGGCAGCATGAGGTGGTGTCATGAGCTACCTTCATAAACTCCTGCACTTCAGTCTTTCCTCTCTTTAAAATGAACAGGGCTTGGCAGTATTACCCCTCCTCTGTAAAACCCTGTGAGGAGTTAAGGAGGAAAGAAAAGATATGAAAATGAGAGAGAAAAAGGAAAGAAAGTGCAAAATGACTAATGATAAGAATAGCAGGAGGGGAAAAAAAGTATTCAGCTTTTTCCTATCCTAGGCTTTATCTTACAGAGGTGTTTCATACCAGTAGAAGCAGCCCAGGGAGGTGGGTGGCGAATGGTACCTGCCTGTGCTGCTCTTCCCTATCCCTGCACAGGCCTTCTGCTTCTCCTGGAGCATGACTCCTCAAGGCTGGCCGGCAGGACATCTACAGTCATCCTAATCCCCTGGTACACCACAGCCCTCTGAGAATGCCCCTTCAAAGTATCGTGTTTCATCACTTTTTGTGAGCCCTTCACACCTCTGAAGCACAGTCCATCACCTAGAGAAGCAACTGCTTGCATGCAATTTGCAGTTGTTGCCCTACAATATCTGCTACTATTTCATACCATATGGCCTCCAATGCCACATAAACCTTCCATTAAAAAAGTCCTCCAGACTTCTTGTAGTACTGAAATCTGCACTGGAGAAGAAGATAGGACCTGCCCAAAGAAACACCTTATTGTTTAGGCCATGAAAATTGCAATTATAAAATCACTGCAACAATAATAAATCCCCCAGCAACACAGACCGTTATGGAGCTACCTGATGGTTGTTGTCCATAGTGTCCATAGTGTCCAGATGTTAGACAGGCTGCAATGCTGAGGGCTGCAGCCTGTGCAAGCACGAAATGAAGGTGGGCCATGGTACCACCTCACAGTGCCTTACCTTGTCCCAGTCACACATGAGTGTGTGACAGCACATCACATCTGGCTGCAGGATCTGTGCCAGGCTTCAAAATATCTCTTTCCAGGGCAGGAAGATGTCGACATGGGTGTGCTTGTGCTTGCAGCTAGCCCTCTCCATTATTTTCTAGGTCTTTCTGCAAAATGTAATTTGATTTAATTTAAAGTGCCTGCTAACCTTTTTCCAAAAGAATTTTGCTACTGAGTGAGAAGAAACTAGATGTACTTTTAAGGTGATGAAAAAAGAAGTACACTCTGGTCACAAATGAGTGGTTTACATCACTTGAGGAATCACTGTCAAAGGTATTAAAATAGCAATTTTAATGTAAATTTTCAGAAGCACAGTTTAACAAAGTTCAGTGGCAAGGTTCTCTGCATTACTACTGCATAGATGAAACAAACAAAGTAAAATCAGATAAGAATTGATTTAGAATTATTTACTGGGAGACATAAAACTGGTAAGGGTGCAAAAGGGGAAACCATCCTTCTGAGTCATGGGGTTCAGGATGGACCCCCTCATTTTCTGAACTACCAGCAGATATCTGTCATGTTGAAATCCCTCATGAGTGCAAGGGTGGCACTTGTGAGGATTTCTCCCAACCTCCTGTAGAATGAATCATCTGCCTATCCATCCTGACTAGGTGGTCTGTAACAGACTCCTACCAGGACATCCTCTCTGCTGACCTTCCCCTGATCTTTACCCACTCAACTTATCATCATCACATTTCAATCTAGTGTAAACAATCCTTCACGTACAGTGCTACCCCATTGCCTCTCCTGCTTCACTTATATCTTCTAAAGTTATTATAGCCACAGAAGAAAAAGTAAAATTGAAAAAAAAAAAGAGCATTTCTCCTTGTAAGTGTTACCTGTAAATTCTACTGGGAATATTAAACTGTTGTGGGACTAAATAGGCATCAACCTGGCTTGAGCAACTCTTTCTCCTACATAATACCCATTCTGTGGTTTCACACAAGTCTTCAGCCACTGATAACCCTATCTTCAGACCAAAAAACCCCACAACTTTCAAATGTATGAAAAATAATTGATTTGGGAAAAAAAATACAGCAAAGGTAGTGGCCACAAGAATGCCAGAGTTGTTAAACAGTATTGTATTCTTCACATGGACAGCAGGTACATCTCTGTGGTGCACCACCCCCTCCTCACTGTGTGTCCTCTGCAGGGACAACTGCACTATTCGTTAGGCAAGGATGTGAAAGGCACTGAGCTGGAGCAGACCAAAAGTCTACCTAGCAAAACTGTCATGTTTCTAGTAAGGCTGATGAATAATAGGGATGTGCAAGAGGAAAGTAGGACACAGAAAAAGCCTTCCTTTGCAGACTCCCTCGCTTTTATCCAGCAAATTGTATACATTTAAGTCAACACGGCATTAGGGAAGTTTGTTTTAGCTCTTTAATTTTTCTAGTCCCTTTCTGATGCCTTCATATTTTTTGCTCTTTGCAAACTCCAGCAACTGTGAATCCCATATGTTCCTTTTTTGTTGGGTGCCACAATCCTTACTTTGGTTTGTTTTACTGGCTGGCTAAACACCTCCCTGCCTCCCAGACTGCAAGCTCCAGTGAATAGTATAGTGTCTGTCACCTTTTCGACTAGTGTCACTGTCCTTAAAAATGGTTTCAAGGAAGACTAAGAATGTTTTGTGCTTCTTATATTTTTTGCTTATTTTATCAAATGGATGTGTTCATGTATTTATTTTGTGATTTGGTTTGACACAGATTAGGGCTGGACAGTAAATTACATGTGACATAGATTGGACTGGTTTCTCAGAAAACAAGGAGGAGCTGCCAGTACTGCCTATCCCCCCAAAAAAACCAGACTATTACATAGACCTGGAAGCAGCAGAACATTTTGCACATTTTGCAAGGGCCAAACAAGCTGGCGTTTGCCTGAAGCCATTAAAATATCTTGTTTTTCCGTGCTAAGGCTGATAAACATGCTGACCTGGGAATTGCTGCAAGATGGTGTCACCATCTTTAAAAGGGTTCACCAGACTTTAAAAGAAATACTGTGCAGCTAACATTCTTCCCTTGATCTGAGACTGATTTACAGCACTGAGTTTCCACCTTTTCCTCCTTCCTGTACAAATGTGCTGTGTGGTATGAGAGCCACAGTGAAGAAGATAGCAGAAACTCTATGACAGGGCATAAAAGGAGGAGAGAGAAAGAAGAAAAGGGTATTTCCTTCTCCCCACTGGCCCTTGTGTATGTAAAACCTAATTCTTTAAATATATCCTTTCTGACAGAAAAGGAGTACAATCAGAATATGGAATATTGTACTTGTAGTAAGGACATGAGAGGAACAGGCAGTATAGCTGGCAGCAGTGTCGCCCTGAGTGTGCCATCTCCTTTTAGAGATGTTTTGTGTGTTCCTGCTGATGTGCGTTCTGCAAGCACTACCAGGACTTTACATTTTGGGACAGGTTTAAAATTTGCTTCAAACTACATGATTTAAGTCTGACCTCAGTGAATTTAAAGCTTGCTGCAACTGGATGCACAAAGTGTAAAATATCCCTTTGGATCATGACTCATACTCACTTCTGTTATTCACATGAGCACTCAGAAGCACTTTTTCTAAAATTCTCCTGAAAATATTCAGATACTGTTGTGACCAATGTGGTGTGGATGGATGAACTACATGATATTACTAATAGCAAGGATAAGAGTTTGTAAGTTGTAAACCCAAGATTATCATGCAATTTCAACATCCTCATAGATGCAAAGACCATGAAAATTTCAGCTGGTCTTCTCTTGGAATAAGGTCATAAAAACAAGGTATTAGACATTACCAAGACTTACTTCATAATAACAACAACACAACAGCCTTTTAAAAGCACTTACTCATCCTTTTACTCTAGAGGGTAGGATCAACAGCATGTCCCCATTGCTTTTTATGTCTTTGGCAGAGCCCAGGAGAGACCAGCTGGATACTGTGGCTTCTCTGCCAAGATAGGAGGTACAATGATGAGTGACTCCCTTGGCCTTGAGGATTCATCTGCCTGCTCTGCCCCTCTCTGGAGCAAAGGAAACCAATGCTGACTGCTTGCAAAGGTCTAAGAACTTGCTCTGATAGACATTGAAAGATTGCATCCTATTGCTCCCATCTGTAATGCTTGTGCTGCTTTGGAAGCTTTAAATCTTTCTACAGGCATAATTTAACCAACCATTTCCAGTCTCAACCCCATGTGAAGGTTTTTATAAAGAGGATTCTTGCCTGTTCAGTAAACACTACACCGTGGTTACTAAAAATGTCTATATAATTGTTTGGGGTGGTTCTGTTACTTAGGCAGGCTTCTGAAGTGTTAATTGTGATATTAGTGCTAAATGCACTGAGCAGTCTTTTGCATTTGCTGGAACTGAGTAATTTACTGACGCACTGAGCTGACTAAATTGCTACATGTTTAACTTCAGAACAAGGCAGAGCAAATGTATTTTGAAGTGGTATTTGATAAGCAGATTATTCCACTGCCTACAAAAATCCATACTAATAATTAGACAAAATTAAGTATGAGAATGAATTGCGTGGAATCTCTCACTGACATAAATAGATCCCACACTACTCTCTGCATTTTGCTTGGTCTATTCACCATGCAGAGTGTGAGCACCTTGAAGCAACCACAGCCTCAACATTGTATAATGGACTTTGAGACCCCTCTTTTAACATTTTATCATATCGTTATAAAAACAGAACACTTGTATCTCCTGTAACAGGAGTAAATACTGTCCAGTGGCATGACAATTCACCTAAATGTGACATAAAATGCCCTGTTGCAAATATTTATAAAATCATGAAACAGGAAAAAAAGTACTCCCCCTTTTCCCACAAGTCAGATCAGAGATAGGAAAATTCACATGGAAGTCCTATAAAGAACAATCGTACTGCAGGCATTAAACCTTCCTTGTTATTAAAGGAAAAGCATTTGAAAATCAAAAAAGGGACTTGAAGCACAAAACACCCTCACTGAGTGATCCACATGGTTGCTTGCAGAGGGGTCTTGTGCAAGCTTTTGTGGCACTGTTGTGCCTTGCCTCTGAACATAGGTAAAGTGAAGTCAGTATGTCTTGTTGAAACTCATTCTCCTCTGCCACTTGCAATGAATGTGGGCGTATGAGACTGCTTATGCTGGAGCAACAGTGATGGAGGAGGTGCTGTCTTCCCCTCTTGCAGGCTTAGCTCTGCCTGGCGATTTGGAGCACTTTCTCTGTCTGATAGCCCCTTGTCCCAGCATTCTGGGGACCAGCAGAGGCAATATGTTGGGCATAAATACTCACCCCCTCCTTGGCAGGGCCTGGCAGCTGACTTCATCCACATGCACAGCTGAAACTCCAGCTCCATCATCACTGTGGTGGTGTGGCACAGGCAGCCCCAGGGCACCATGCCCTGCCCTTTTGGTGTACTCAAAAAGTCCTTCTGAGCTCTGGTGCTTAGCAATATACGGTCAAAGTGATCTCACTGTGCCACAGCTCAGCACTATCAGCACAGACAAAACAAACACACCTGCCTAAAATATTTACTTGTTCCTGGAACTTTGTTCTGGGACTAGCCAGTGTGACTGACAACTTCTTTCATTGAAAAAATGGGGTCATTTTACCCTTAGTTTATAGCCTTGGGAAAGGGGAGCCTTAAGACACCAGTTAATTTATTTTATCTTAGTATTTTTCTAAAAGTAGTTTCCTTATATTAAAATTCCTTTTAAGTACCCAGGGAAGAGGAAAACAAAAGGCTGTTATTTGGCTGCTGAGTCACCGGAGGGAGAGGTTTTGGTGGCGTGAGGATGCATTGCTGGGACGGTGTGGGCTGGGGTTGGCACTGCAGCAGGTAGGGCTGGGACCCCCGCAGCCCTGCCAGCCAGCCTGGCACTGCTGCAGTGACAGCTGGGCTCCTGAGAGGCAGCTGGAACTCCTGCTCACATGGGGATGGCAATGCCAGGCTCAACCCACGGCAGGGTGACCCTGATGGGCTGTCCTGGACACCCTTTGTCTACAGATGATTTTTGTGAACCACTTTCAGAGGTGCCAGAGGGAAACTGCAGTACAGTGAAGACTGTGGTTAGCCTCTGGTTATATTAAGGTGAATCAGACTCATGAGTTGGTTGTGTTTCTACATTTGTGGGCTGAGAATGGCTCTTTCCTTGAAGTAGGAAAGCAAAAAGCTATAAAGCGTGCTCATGGCTGTAAACCCTGCACATACAAAAGCATATACCTGATCTCTGAACACAAGACTTACACACAGCTTTCAGATGACTGAGTTGGGAGAGTGAGGGGGAGGGATTTTCAGATGCAGCTCTCACCTAGAACAGAACTGGGAGCAAGCAGGTGTGTTTGATCAACCCACTTTTTAAAAACACAATGACCGGGTTTGGGAAAACAGATTTCAAACAGTACTCTTTGTCTGTACTCCACCTAACAAAATTGTGTTTAGTTAAAAATAACCCGAAGTTAGCAACTTAACTGATGTTAGTAAAACATTCCCTAAAAAGAAACATATTTAGCAGAAAAAGAAGTGGAAGTTACCCTGCTGGACTGCTTAGGACTTGCAGTCCATAGTGGCATTCTTGCTTTCAGGTTTTCTAAAAATAGTTCTCAATTTGTAGCCCAAAGCAGCATACTACTTATACTGCAGGCTGCGCATATACTAACTTACTTTCTTCAGTACTAATAAGGTCTGCAAAGATATGTTCTTGGCACACCTTTTACCACAGTTAAAAAACAACACACACACACATATGCACACACAGAGGTCAGCTTTTCAAATTATGTGAACTGCTTTATGAAAATCAGACACATTTACTTCAGACTGTTAAAGTGCTATCATGAATGGGGATGAAATGAAAGAGAAAAGGCCAGTCAAAGCTTGTTGGCTAAGTTAAGTTACAGAGTAAGGGTAAGGCAGCAGAAGGGTATGGATATGCTTGCCTATTGGTGCCTTTCTTGTTTGGCATTGGTGTGACACAGTTGTTTCTTTAGCTGAATTGCCAGTGACTGAAGAATTTTAATAGCCTGATGAAGATCAAGGGTGATGCTGTGTGGATTTTAGCCTCCAGAGAAGCATACTGGAGTTCACAGATCTTTTGGGGGTAGTATCTGTTGTAAAGTAAATATAGAAGTGGCAACTCTAGGCTTCATCTGGTTTTTCCCACCAACATGATATGGTGGAGTGTGTCTTGAGTTCAGGCCTCAGCCAAGGGGATGCTGCTTCTCGCCTGGCTCTCCCTGATACCACTCTGGAGCTTGGGGAAAGCAGGTATGCCACAGCAACACTTGAAGAAGCAAGGAGAGCTGGGTCCAGAACATGGCACTGCTGCTTTTCCCAGCCAGGGGCCGTTTAGAACTCAGATGTTGCACCCCTCTTGTTGAAAGATGGCGTTAGTTGGCTTTTGGGGCATTCCAAAATGTTGTACTTCTGCTTCTGGTAGTGTAATTCACCCACCCTCTCTGAGATCCGTGACATCACTTTTTAAAATGTAGCTTTTTAACTTGGGTCACTTGACCAAAATCAAATCAGGAAGCAACTGTACAAGCTGGGGTAAAACTAGTGCTGTAAGACATTCAAGCAGCTGGTGGCAATAGTCTGGTAATATGGCACAGCTGGAACCAGAACTGCAGGACCATGTCCTCCACTGACCTCTTCCGTGCTTTGTCCTCCCCTCTCTCTGTGCACTGGGGACAGTAACCCTTACCCACCAGCACGAGGGGCTCTGGGAAAAAAAGAGGCAGGGTCAGTAAAAGTCCTGATGTTACTATTCACTGATACAACCTTTGGCCTGCAGCAGCTATTTGCAGGGTGCGTGTTACATGCTTCTGTTTACTGAAGGTTGGCCAACATTGAGAAATGACTCTGTGCCGAACTGTGATTCAGCCTCAGCAGATGCCAAACACAACCTGGCTTAGGGGAAAGAAGGAGTAAATTATCTTGAATCTCAAGGCCATTTCCTAACCTAATACAATTCCCAAACATTAGCTTAGAAAATGTTGCTGAGAAGCCAGTGAACTGCTGCTACTGTCTGACCTTTATCTATTGGCAGGTACATACATGTAATTACTAACTAGTTCCAGTAAAAGTATCCCCTTAAATGTAAAGCTATTTCCACAACCTGCAGGTGACTGGCTCACACTCACTAGCAAGCCTTGAAGTCACAATGGCAAATGCTAATCACTGCTATGCTTGAAGCTACCAGCCAAGGAGACCGAAACCACAATTCCTCAGCAGCGTGTGCAAATCCATGTGCAGTGGTCTCACCTCTCCTGTTTGCTTGCACATCATCCTCACTCCAACCCAGCACTCCGTGAACTTCCCACGAGCTGCTGTGGTGACTGAATTGACAACAAAACAGCCAAGACTGTGGTCATACAAGGTCAGTCAGGAATTCTAACAGAAATATACAAATCAGTATGGGTATTATCCATCATATGAATCCAGGAATCAAAGGAACCTGCTCAGTCTCACTCTGAAGACTGAAACCACGCTGAAATGGACCAAGATTTTTCCAGGGTCATAAATCTACTTTCCCCTCCTAAATCCCATGCTACTTAAAATACAACTAAGGAAAATCTACTTTAGCCTAATCCTCTTTAAACCCAATCTGACCTGGTCTCCCAGAAGCATTATCCAAGTCAAATAGTCCTGTGCACAAACTGTTTCACAGGCTTTATTGGGAACTCAGGGTACAGTCATCATGCACCCAACTTCTCACTAATGCACTAAAGAAAATGCAATCACATCTAAAAATGTTTTCCACTCAAGGAAAACCCTAAACAAAAAAAATGACACAGGTTGGGTGGGTTTTAAACAATATATATGTACACTATGGAAGGAGTAGATGAACAAGAATGAGGGATGGTGAATTAAATTGATTTCCTTTTCCTCAGATCTGTGCTACAATCTCACTGATCTACCAAGTGAAGATTCACAGTGGGAATCTCTTTTGTTCATTCTCTTTTGCTATATTTGAAAATATATTAAACAGGCAAAAATATTAGACAGGCATTGTAGGTCTCCAAAGGTGAAAGGTCAGAGCTGTAGGTAGCATTTCTTCACCTACCTGCTTGTCATGCAATAGCTTAGCAAATGCTTTCTGCTTCTAACCTCTGACAAGATTATGCTATGCCAACAAGGTGATAAACATCTCCACCAAAAAGCTTTTCAGACAACAAAATACATTAACTACCAGTCAAGACTGCTATCAGTGAAATCTGAAAGTAAACCAATAAAGAGAAGTCCAAATAAACATCTCTAATTAGGCCCAATTAACATTTAATGACACCTTTCAGAACTGGATAAAGGCACTGAGAGATATGACTGCAGTGGAAACATGAAGCTGACAGAAAAGTTCTGTGGTGAGCAGGGCCCCATTCTGAATCATGGCTTCAGATTTTTTTTATTTTTTTTTAATTATTTCGTTATTGTGGCATCTAGGAGCAATAGGAAGAACCTAGAAACACATGGACCAGGAAAAGGCTAAAAGTGACTTGCCATCAATAGTGCTCACTGCCCTATCAAAACAAACTCCTGGTAAAATCCCCCCCAAAAACATTAAAAAAGTAGTGATTTTTTCCCTGCTCAAACCAAAACATGGTGAAGATGGCTGGATATTGAGGAGGGTAAAATCAGTCCAGACACAGCCATATTATACAGCAGCTTAGCTAGTGATTCAGTGGGCTGCTAAGGTGCCTTGAGTACAATCAATTAGGCAACTACATTTGCCTCCTATGCAGTCAATTACTCTAACTCCTTCCTTGGATTTCAACATTTTTCACAAAATAGGCCTGTCTTGGTGGTTAATTTAGAAAACATGGCTCTGGTCTATCAATAGAAAAGATCATGCCACACTGGTAAGTGGCGCACCCCCCACCCCCCAACATTTTTTAAAAAAAATCCCGAACACGCATAATCATTACAAAAGCAAATAAAACAAAGAACTTCATCCAGTCACAGTAAGATAATTGAGAAATGTGCATGGATCACAGAGTAATGGTAGTAATTTAGCATTACAGGCATCCCCAATGGGAACCTGAAAGAAGGAGGGTTCTGGAAGTGCCTTCTCTTGACATAGGTCATGAGTAACCTGTAAAATGCCTACAAAGAGGGAGGCACTTCACCCTGCAACCCTCTCAGATGCCTAGTCAGTTAAGTGAGACCTAACCTGCCTTGGACCAGGACTCATCACACAGTAATTAGAGAATCACTGAATATTCTGAAGGAGTTTACAAGGATTATCAAAGTCCAACTCCTAGTCTACCCTGCATAGCTAGTACTTATGTGCAAGAGTAGATATAATTATTCCACTTTTTTTTTTTCTCTCCATAGTGAATAAACCTCAGATTGTGGTAAGCAGGCTTACTGCTGCTTGGAAATTAATGCTGGTGAACTGGTTGTAGATACAGAGAGAAAAGAAAGACCACCACAATGGAGTTTGATGAAGACACCAATATCTCACTTAGGTGGTTTGAGCCGAAGTAACACTCACTTGGAAAGCCCATCTTCCAACACTGCTACAGTGATGGCCATAAGCTTACAACAAAACACACTGAAATGAAGTAGGCATTAAAGAAAGAATTTGTCATCTGCATCTTCCCACCTAGTACAAAAGACAAGACAGCTTCTTCAGGAACCTATTACACTAGTAATTTCAATTATCAACTTTTATTTTTATTGTAGATTTTTACCTATGCAAATAAAACAGTCAAGCCAGGGTTTTTGGTTGCTACTGTAGGTGTTGATTCTTGCATTTATTTCAGTACTCGCATCTTTATCCTTAATTTAAATTACATCAAATCAGACTGCTGATATTCTGCCAATTTGCATCCTACAGAACTCAATTCTTCATAACATGAACAATCCAGTCTTTAGTTTTGCTATATTAGGCTATATTATGCTGATGTACCTCTTCAAGCAGAAATGGCCTCTGTATTTCCTTTGGTTAAAAAAACCCCAAACACCAACCCTGCTTCTTTGGCCATCACTAAATTACTTCTAAAACAGGCAACTTAAAGGCTGAAGCAATTTCTGCTAAGTGTTTACAGTAGATTAAGTGACAACTCAGGTTTGCAAAATGGCGTTTAAAACTCTCTGTGGTGATAACTCTCACTGCACTCACAGAGAGAATTTTGTTCCTGCACTACATTTGACATATAGTCACTAATTATTTTTCCAGCTGAAGTTTGCTAACTATTCAGGTTTGTCATGTCAATTCCAATCCCATCCAGGTACTTTCAGATGTACTAACAAAGCTCTTTGTGTCTCCTAATCAGAAAGCAATCCATCAAACATCCTGGGTGTTTAATTACAGAAAAAGGTCGAGGGAGCCAGTAATATGTTTTTAGTGAGAAAACATATTCTTCTTTCTGGCTGATGGAGAAACTAATGAAACAAGCAGAAAAATCTGGACAGCGAGCAAAGTTCCATTTGTCATAGCTGCTTAACACATCTGTATATCTGAAACAAAGCAACTTACCATCTGTTGCACATTTCCTCCTTCAAGCAGATGCTGTAGACCAGCTCAGGAACATGGCAAAAATGACATGTATTTTGACTCATGAGGGACACCAGACCTGAGTCAAATCCTTAAATACCCTTTCAGCGACTAGGAGCCAGGACACTTAATTACACTTGTGAACAATCACCTTCCAAAGAAGTGTAACCAATGATCAATAGCATGGTTTCAAAGAGCTAAGTATCATGAAGATAGGGGCTTCTCAACCCCATGGCATCCTTATGCATCACAACCAAGAACCAACCAAAGCATCTGGCAGCTCAATAGCATTAGAACCATCCCAGGAAGGCCATCCTTACATTCCAAATTTCAGGTTTAACATTAATACCTCAGTAAGATTGACCAGAATCCTGTGGAACATAGCAGTGCACAGCCATAACACTTGGGGCTAGGCAAGCACTTCAGATTGAAGATTATGAAGTCATGACCTAGGTGTTTTCATTTACTCATGTGTTCATATGGTCCTTTTTGTTTCCTAACCAAGAAAGTCTCCTCACCATCATCTAGTAACATTGAGAGCTAGACTCTCCCCAGAACACTGTGTTTATGCATGAGTTAAAAGATCTTAGTCTAACAGGCAAACCTTAAATGAGGATCAGCTATATGTGAAGCAATAATGTTTCTAAGAAGATGCAGCAGTCTGCACTCAAGTCTAAATAGTGTCCCCATCCACATACTTTGTCAATACATGCTCTTTTCAAAACAACTTTCCCCTCCTTCATTAAGTGAGCCTCAACAGAATCAGAGCTCAGGAGGGATTATACACACTATATACACCATTAAAAGAACAAAGCTCTTGCCAGCTTGCAGACTTGCGGATAGGGTCATACCCCACTTAAGTGTAACTTACATGATACAGTTCACAATTTTACAGGAAAAAGAGGAATTTTTGGTTCCATACTTTCCCATACAGATTTGCCAAGATCAAATATTTCAACAAGTGTTCTCAACTACAACCTTTGTACAGAAAAAAACAAACTGCGATTGAGACCACCATAATCATTAACTAACAGTATCAGGACTAGAACCAGTCCTAAACCACTCTAGCCAAGAAAGTATCAAAACCAGACAGCTCCTCAAACATCCAGCTATAACAGGGCATTCTCAGGTTTAAAAAAAAAAAAGCCAACACTTTTATGCTGTAGTAGAGCTGCCAATGTTGCTTTAATACAAAGGGTAGTAACACTGTAATTTTGGTGCTTTAAAGCAGTTCCATGATGAAGTCCCAGAGCATGGCTGTGTTTACTTCCTGGAGAAACACACAGTAGCTGGAGTATTAACTTATCACATTGACTATCAGCTGACTGGTGGGATACACATTATCCACTTCTGATACAAGCAATTTTTATGGATCATTCAGTACTGAAGATGTCTTCCTCCACTGCTGCATGTGCTGGGTAGTGTATATTTTCCTTCCCACTGGAAAGGATAAACCAGGTACTTTTACCTGTATTGGTTGCAGACAATGACAGTAACTGCCAAGGTCTGTGCTGGTGAGAACGTGGACAGAATAGTTTAGTCAGTGTAATGGCTCTATCATGACAGATCCACTGGGAGTAAGTAGGTTCACTGTTAATACTTTCCTTTTCTGCCTTTAAAGCACATTGTTGTTTGCTGGCATTTTTGTCAGGTCATCAAGTAGTTACCTGTATTCCAGTTGCTCATGCAATTTGTCTGAAAAAAAGCTGGTATATCCAAATGAAGACATAGGCAAGCTTACGCGTAAGACGGTATCTGTAAGAACTTGTATTAAGCTTTGCACCTGAGCCTCTACAAGGTCACATTCTCATTACAACAAGAACTAAACCAATGAACTACCATAAAAGGGAGTATTTCCTTCTGTACATTATTTTTATTATTTACATAATACAATATAGCATAGATGCTGGGTAGCTTATGTGCAATACATAAATATGGACTATCTGTACATGTTTGCATATCTAATAACTCAGAAGAACAAATTTAGAAGCGAAAACCTGATGCTTTTAATAGTGACGTAAAAACCAAGACTGAACACTGGCAATAAAAATCAGGTCAGAAGTAGTGCCTTGCGTACGTATGTAACTATTTACAAATGAGGACAGGCATTACCACAACACTAGTCTAAACCGTATTTGTTTATATAAAAAAACAAATTTCGTACAGCACAAAAACCCCTTCCATTATAACACAGAAGTGATATATATTACCAGACAAGCATCAGTGAAGAATACTGCCTTTTCTAGAGTTGTTATTGTACAATGCCGTAGATAACGCAGCCCATGCAATACACCCAAGAACACTACAGTCCTATACCCAAGTACAATTAAAAATGATAAAGCAGCCCTCCAGGAGTGGTTCCAGCTACCATTTAAGTCTACAGCAGCCATGTTAGGTATGATTTTCCATGCAGAATGGTGCAAGTGTTACATTTTAAACTAGAAAAATTAATTCCTAATATTCTTCTGAACTTGGAACACACAGAACATAAGTAGTACATGAATAATAAACTGCTCTAGTATTTCAGCAACTTATTTAGACCTGTGTTGCTTGATAGAGATGCTGTGATATGTCTAGAAACATCTGTAACTGTTTTTTGAAAACCAATCTTACAATATTGTGCTACACAACATTTTTAGCTATGCAAGGAAAAGCAGACAACTCTGTTGCAGATCAGTTCATAAGCTCCAAACAGGACATTTCCTTTGGGAACTTTTTTCAAGATTCTAAAGTTAATGTAATCTTCTACAAAACAATTTTCTTCTCATAGGTATCTGATTTTTTCTATTTTTCTCAGTGCAGTTGTTAAGTGACTTAAATATGGCATCAACTCTCATCTTACTGAGATGGTAGACCCTCTACACAGCTCACATTCTGCTGGAAAACTAAAATGGAGTGTGGCAACTAAAAGTAGAATGAGATTTTAAATGACAGAAGTAGACTGCCAACTGTTTTGATGTATCCTTCTCCAAAACAGGCATATAACATTAGCCGAACATTAAGTACCTCATGCACATCTCAAAAGGCAGAGCTGCTGCACACATGCGGATTGCATACATCTGTTTGGCACATGTGAACTGGAGTCTGTCTCTGTGCATGTGTATTCCTGCGCAGGTTTCTGATGATCCATCTATTCTGGGGAGGGCATATATATTTGCAATGACTGTATCTATCCAATTCTGCCTGTAACAAACACCCACACATTTGAAGTATCATTTAGACAGACAGGACTAGAAGAAAAACTCCAGAAAACAAAGTAAAATGACCATGCACCTGCTCTTTCCATATTTTTTTTAGGATGTATTGAAAAAAAAAGCCCCACAAAAGTCAGTCAGTCTTTTCACAAGCAGATTAATTTATATTCTCTGAATTTTTTCAGCCACCACAACTGGATTCTCTTTCCTGATTTTTGCTGCAGCTTCTGCTTTGTAATCATACGGACAGTTATGCTTGTCAGAATAACGGTGAAGTCCACAAAACAGGTTTCCACATCGGCAGTCAAATCCTGTACAGAAAAAGCAGCAACATTACTAGCAAGATTAGCTTTTAATTAAGGGTGCAGTCACTACAAAGGATATATGTTTGTCTACTATGACATACAGAGTACGAAAAAGAAACAGACTAAATTATGTGAATTGTGAAGAAGCTGGTAAATTTAATAGAACACATATTTTGTTAAGTTTAATCTAGAAAGAGGCAACTAATCATGCAAATTTGTTTAAAACTGACAGTATTCTCATACCTGTAAGGCCAACCTTCTTCCTGCACATGAAACATCTGTTCTTCTTTGGTTTCGGCAGTTCAGCAGCTCTCTCTTCACTCTCTGAAGTACCAGGCTGAGAAACGGATGGGCTTGGTTGAGTAACAACTGTTAAAGCACACAAAGGATATAAGGGTTAAATTTGGTTTTCTTGACTTCACTGGGCATCCAGTAGTATGCATATATTAAAGATTATTTCGCCCACTAAGACCCTGACATCTGTTGCCTAAAAGTACTACATAGACTAGCCTAAAAATGTGAATCAGAAATAAGGACTTAAGATACTTTACTGATCCCTTCCAACTCTACTTGAGATACTCAGATTTTTCCCAACATTTCAACCAGCTAGAAAATATATGGCACTTATTCATTATACCTATATGGGCTTGAGAAGCATGACAGAAATTCCATGTATATATTTTGTATTTAAATAAATCATATGATCAAGTAACAATCTAAATCAGTAACACTACTGTCACAGTTGAAGTCACTGAACACAGACACCTCTGTAGGAAATGTAACTAACAGAAACGTATCTTAGAAAAAAATGAAATTCAATAATGTGTTCTTGCTGTAGTACTGGGTTGTTTTGCCACTTCTGCAGTGAAGTCAGGTATCTAAAGCAGTTCACCAAGACAGCAGGTAGGAAGCTGTTAATTTTGTGACAGATCCAGAACGCAGCTACAAAATACACAGCTCAAAAGAGCCTTCATTTAAATAAGAAAATGCAGATTTGCATTGCATATCTGTATTTTTTGTAACTTATTCAGTTTCAGTATTCAATCAAGCATAGTGAAAATGAATACTTTCTCAATTGCCTCTTTAGAGAACTTCAGAACATCTTTAGACATGATTGTTTTATTGAAAAAAAGTGTTTTTTCACCAAAATTTAGGGTTTTTTAATTGATATCCTTTTCATATCCAAAACTGGAATTAAGGAAGGCTGAGAGATGCACTTGTACACAACTGTAATACCTGCTCTTGGTGCAAGTTTGCTGAACACTCTCAGCGTATGATAACATCTATCATAATGTCTATTAACTACATAATGCATTTCACAATAAATGGAGTACATAAGCCTCAAGGACGTATCTGCAATTAACTTCATACAAATACGGTTTGTTAGATGAGATTCTTTTGAACAGTACTTGTTTTTTAAAACTGTGTTTGTATTGTCATAGAAAACTTCACAATTCACCATACAAGAAGAAAGGCCTCAGGCAAGACTTCATAATCTAAACAAGCCTTATAAACAACAAATGCTCAGAAGTAAGAGGGAACCTTCAGTGCTCATCACCAAAAAATTTCATGCAGTAGAACAAATGACTGCTAATATTTTCTTATACTCCTACATCATAGCAAGCGTGCTAATGAACAATCAAGGTCACTTACGACCTTTTTTTTTTGTCACATCACTAATATTTTATAACTTTTTTTTATGAAAACAACTTGTTTTGATTAAGATTTTCCAGATGAACAAATATGACACTCTGAACCTGTCTTTAAATCCTAAGAAAATCAGTGTTCCCTACCAGTTTGTCTACTAGAAAGCCTGTGACCAAAAACTGGCTTAACAGCCAGCAATATCACAAACTGAGTGCACCTGTTGGATGTTAAGCACCTTGACTAACAGCCATCAGCTCTGGCCTTCAAGAAAACAGAAAGACTAAATAACTCCCCAAAAGCATAGTCAAATCCGTTTTTAGAAGATGTGTTATATTGTTAGTTTGCGGCAAAATGAAATGCTAATTGTAAGCCAAGACAGATGAAGAAGAAGAACCAGAAACATGCACATTGCAATCTGGTGTGTAGTTAGTTAAGGGAAAGCTTCATCTACATTAGAATCAACTTAGAAGTTTCATGTGGTTGCATGCAGTTTCAATCTTTTCTTCTTGCTGTATACAAAAGAAAATGTAGAGGAAGACAAATCAACAGTGACATTATGTCACTTGCAACATCCACTAAGAGAAAATGAAAATGAGAACAGAATAATTTATATCACTGCCTAACACATGTCAACAAGGAAGCAAAAATGAAAACAGCAACTTCCCAGGAATGACCAAGGCAAAAAGACAGCTTTGCAGATCACTCTACCACAGAACAAAGCTTCTGACAACAAATTAATCTCAGGAAAATGTTACCAATTACCATAGGTATACTTCCATCTTCGCATCAAGAAACTGCAACAATAGCAGCCCACAATGTGTAAAGTGATGAAAGTGATCCTAAGAAACTGCAGCAGCACGTTTTCTGAAAGCGCTGCTGAACAAGATCCTTCCCTCTCAATTGAAAACATCTTCCAAGGAGGAAAAGCAGTACACAATCTGCAGTAATGGTCACTAAAAGGTACCAAGAGAAGAGGAGACATAGCTCCCTAAATCCAAACTAAAATTATTACTTTATTATTCTCCAAGAATAAAGGATTCTCCTATTATTTTATGCCAGCAGACTTTAGTCTGATTGGCTTTTATGATGTTAAATGTTCATAAATGTGCCTGTGAGTAATGGTGAGAAGAAAAAGCTGCATATCCTGTCTCCTAAAGTTCAGAACAAAACTCTTTTTTCATCAAGCTATAGATGAAAAACATTGAAAACTGCAGTTGTTCTGCCATGACATCAAGAGCCCACCTAAACCAAAATACTGTTCTTATAGTTGCTTGTCACAAAAGGCTTTCTTTAACACAAAAGACACATGCAACTGGGCAAGTACAATTCCAGTCCTCAAGATATTACATTAAATTCAATTCATGCCAGAAATCACACAGTGTAATCAAAGTGCTCTAAATGATTTATGTATCATCACAGAACTGAAAAAAATGCCAAAAGCTGTAAAATAGTGGTTACTGGTATCTGTCGACCGGCTTCCTCAGTAGCAGTGTTCACATGAAGCAAACTCCTTGCCACTAAAACTTCACACTGCCATAAAAGAGCTCTAACTGGCATGAATGCACTTTCTCATCAAAACTGGAGAAACATGGATCTGAAGGATGGACTGTGTGCTGGACAAGGAATTGATGGATGGACACAGACAGGGAGGTATGGTCAATGGCTCTATGTCCAGGTGGAGACTGGTGATGAGTGGTGTACCTCAGGCTGTCTTGGGACCCTGCTCTTGTATCTCAGGCTCTGCCTTGGGACCCTGCTCTTGAGTATCTTTATCAGATACACGGACAGTGGGATTAAGTGCACCCTTGCATGAAGGAGGGGATGCTAGACAGGGAGATCTGGACAAACTTCTGATATGGGGTCAAGACCTGTCCATCGACTCTGCTACTGTAGACCCCACCTGGAGTGCTGAATCCTGCTCTGGGGTCCTCAGCACAGGAAAGACGTGAATCTGCTGGGATAACACCAGAGGATAACACCAGCCACAAAAAAGATCAGGGGGCTGAAGCACATCTCCCTATAAAGTCAAGCTGAGAGAGATGGGGTTGTTCAGCACAGAAATGACAAGGCTCTAGGAATACCTTAGTGAAGCTTTTCCAAATTTAGAAGGCTTATAAAACAGAGGCATAGGACCAGGGGAAACATTTTTGAATTACAAGAGAATTGTATTAGATATTAGGCAGAAATTCTTAACTCCATGAGTAGTGACAGACAGGCTGGAACTAGATGATCCATGAAGCCCTGTCCAACCCAAATGATTCTATGGCTCTGTGTAGCCCTCTCCATCACTGGTCACAAGCCTTCCTGTCTCTGGCTCAAGATGTGCAAAGATTTACTTCCCTCAAATTTTACCAGATCAGTTCTCTGAGTACAATGCCAAAAACTTTCAGTAGGCTTTTACTAACTAGTATTTTGGTCTCAAATGATTGCCTGTAGGCACTATGAAGATGCATTACCATCATGCCCAACGATGACTATTATCCTAGCAAATTAATGATAAAGACTAACATAATCCTGTACTGGCAGTGGGTGCCTGAAGAAGTCTACACAAATACAGGCATTTATTAATGAATTTGGGAAAATTTCATTCAGATGTAGCCTAAACATACATCTTGTAACATGCATCTGTACAAGAGGAGCAGCAAGACCATTGATGGAACCAGTCAGCCACAAGACAAGGTACATCAGCTACTCAATCTACATGCAAAAGGTTCTACAAACTGGGGAATAAAGTTCTTCTTAGACTCATGGGACTGCCACTCAAAATTAAAAACCACTCTAAGAAAAGAATATTCAAAGTTGTCAGTAGTTTTTCTTATATAAAACAGTATGGCTGCTTCAAAACAAGCATGTATCTTTTCAGTATTACAGAGATTTCACAGTGGAAAGGAACGAATTTAATGTTTCAGTTGAAGAAAACACGTTCAAAATAAATCAGTACCATTTTCTAACATTCCCCATATCAAAACTGACCAAAAAGGGATATAGAAGCAACAGATTGAAGTTTTTAGAAGCTTCTCTGATGGAAGAAAAGTTCACCAAAATCAGATCTAAACACCTTAAACTTCAAGGATAACAGTGGCACAAATTCTTGAAAGCACAGGGAAAAAAAACTGATTTAAGGACCAAGATGAAGCTAACTGCCAACTGCCCCACCATTAATGATATGGAAAAAACAAAACCAGAAAGAGAAAAGGTAAAGTCAGAAGTTATCCAGAAGACATTAGATGCATTTCTGCAATTCTGAAGCTAAAACAATAGTAGTAGTACTAGAAGTACTAGAAACAATACAATCCTTTTATTGTACATTAGCACAATTGTCCCGGTTTCAGCAGGGTAGAGTTGTTTTATTCTCAGTAGCTGCTACAGTGCTGTATTTTGGATTCAGTATGAGAATAATGCTGGTAATATTAATAAAACTAATGTTTTGAGTGTTGCTAAATAGTGCTTTTACTTTAAAACAAAGACTTTTCAGTTTCATGTGCTCTGCAAGCAAACAGGTGCAGACAAAGCCTGGAGGGAGCATCACTGGGACAGCTGACCAGAATGAACTATCCAAAGGAATATTTCACACAACAGAACACCCTTCCCAATATAGAACTGGGGGGCATTGACTGGGAGCTGTCAATCACTGCTGGGGATGAGTCAGGTAGTGGTCAGCAGGTAGTATGCATCACTTGTAAAGTTTCTGGGGTTTAGTCTTCTTTCCCCTCTTTTCATTACAATTATATTGTTATTATAATCAGTACGGCTTATTTTACTTTGTTTTAATTATTAATCTGTTTTTATCTTAACCCACAGGATTTAGTTTTTTTCCCCCCACAACTGTCCTCACCACTGGGGAGCAAGAACTGAGTGAGTGGCTGCATAGTACTTAGCTGCCAGCTGGGGTTAATCTAAGACAACAAAGTGCTTGTACATACAATTTTACTCCTGAAAGATGGGCAGTACCTATTATGCTTTATCAAGGTTTTGCTCAGGAACAACTGCTATGACAATCTAGCTGCCTGTGATGAAAGGCTGCAGAACAAAGCTCAATCATGCTTACTTTCATGTCAAAGAGCCGGAATAAAAATGTTCTGCAGTATGCCACCCACTTTCTGCATGTCCAACTCTTAACTCGTGTGTTTGCATATTTAATATCTTATTTTAATGTACCACATTAATACAACATAAAGATTCCCCAGTTTCAGTATCACACAGAAACAATTTAATTTGGTTATCATTGAGACTTGATGTGTGTGGTGTATCACTATTAGAATAATAATAATGTGCTATCACCAATGTGCACAGCACCAGCAGCTAGATCCTCAGCGTTTTTGTATGCAGCGGACAGCTTCAGGGCTTACAAGAGATTTCATTTCTGAAATTTTTCAATCAGGAACATTTACCAAAGCTACAGCAGACATGGGAAACATGAAGACAAGCTAATTATTTTCAACACAATACAGAATTATCATATCAGAGAATGTTACTAACACAATGGAACTGTTTACAGAGAGCAATATGGTGAAACTACTAGCAGCCATGTGTGAAAACAAACCAGAACTAACAAGGCGCTCATTACAACCAGATTTAAGGAACATCATGGACATCTTCATCTTACCAGATCTCCTAAGCTACCTCACATCATGCTCACAATATTACCTGCCACACACTGGCTCTGCCTACAACATAGCAAGAATAACCCTTTACAGGGTCTCTCAACCTGAACACAAAACAGGTGTAAAATGGCTCCAACCCTAACAGCCTGATAGAAAGCAAAGAGGCGTGCCAACCACCATCACCTGCTGTCTTCTAACAGTGCTGCTGCTGTATGAAAGGGTAAGTTACAGCATGGATGGATGTTAACAGTATTTGGGTATTTTTAAAATATGTAATTTATACAATACCATTATCAGTTCAATTGCTGGTTTAATTTTTTACAAGCAATGCTACTTGCATTTAACACTACTCCCTAGATCAGAGCATTACAGCATTAAAAAACTCAACCCAAACAGAAAAGCCCTAAATAACAACAACAAAAAACAACCACAAAATGTACTAGACCCTTGAGCCAGTGCTGATACTGTGTCTGGCAACACTGACAGACCTGACCAGAGGCTGATCACTCAGCAAAATAATCACCTACAAAAGTCTAATAAAATGCTAAACATATGCAGTGCATTAAAATAATACGATTTTAAAAATAAACTTGTTTTCAAAGTCATTTATTTTTAGTGGTTTATTGGTTTTGCATGGCCTGGTTTCGGTAGCAGGAGGCTACAGAGGTGGCTTCCATCAGAAGACGGTAGAAGCTGCTTCCGCATCTGGCAGAGCCTATCCCTGGTGGCTTCAAAGTGAGATGCGCCACTTTGTGGCCAATCAGAAATGATGTTAACAGATCATAATGTGTACCACAAATGATAGTAACAAATTTAAGTAGAAAGAAAACAGAGGTTGTTGCACACTTGTAATCTCAGCCAGAGAAGAGTGGTGTGAGAACAACTCTGCAGACACCATGGTCAGTGAAGGAGGAGCAGGAAGTGCTCCAGGTGTCGGAGGCAGCCCGTGGTGCAGACCTGCAGCCATGGGAGGTCCACAGTGATGCAGAGATCCACCCACATCCCAGGGAAGAGCCCCACACCAGAGCAGGGGGATGCCTGAAAGGAGGCTGTGACCTCATGGGAGACCTGAGAGAGAGGAGCCCACACTGGAGCAGCCTGTGTCCTTGAAGGACTGCATCCCAAGGAAAAGTGACCCACACTGTGGCAGTTTGAGCAGCACCATTGTCCATGGGATGGACTCATGTTGCAGCAGTTCTCAGGGAGCTGCTGCTCGTGACATAGACTCATGCTGCAGAAGTTCATGGAGAACTCTCTTCACTGGGAGGGACTCCTTGGTGCAGCAAGAGAGCAGGAGGAGGCCCGAGTGATGAACTGACCATAACCCCCATTCATTCCCTGGCTCCTGGCACCACTGGGATAGGAGGTGGGAGGTATGTAAAGAGGGGGTGAGGTGGAGGTGTTTTTAAGGTCTGTTTTTACTTATTATCCTGCTCTGATCTTGTTAGTGATAAACTCCATACCTCTAATTCAAGTCTGTTTTCCCTGTGATGGTGTTCGTTGAGTGATCTCTCCCCATCCTTATCTCAACCCATTAACCCCTCATTTTATTTTCTCTCCCCTGTCCAGCTGTGGAGGGAGTGACAGAGAGGCTTTGGTGGGTCAGTGCCAGGCATCCAGTCAGACTCATCCACTACAACAAGTCACAAGGAAACACCAGTAACACAAGTTACAACTGAGTTACATCCACCATGACTTTCTTCAGATGTTAAAGTACAATCGCCTGAGCATCAGGTTTGCTGCAAAGGTTAATCTAGGTTGCAACCTCAGCCTGAGCAGAGAAGGAAAAAACCAAAATCCCAACAAAATCAAGAGAAACAAGCTTCTCAAACTTCATAGTTTAATTTTTTCTCAACTTCTCCACCTTCTAGTCAGTTNGGAGCTGCTGCTCGTGACATAGACTCATGCTGCAGAAGTTCATGGAGAACTCTCTTCACTGGGAGGGACTCCTTGGTGCAGCAAGAGAGCAGGAGGAGGCCCGAGTGATGAACTGACCATAACCCCCATTCATTCCCTGGCTCCTGGCACCACTGGGATAGGAGGTGGGAGGTATGTAAAGAGGGGGTGAGGTGGAGGTGTTTTTAAGGTCTGTTTTTACTTATTATCCTGCTCTGATCTTGTTAGTGATAAACTCCATACCTCTAATTCAAGTCTGTTTTCCCTGTGATGGTGTTCGTTGAGTGATCTCTCCCCATCCTTATCTCAACCCATTAACCCCTCATTTTATTTTCTCTCCCCTGTCCAGCTGTGGAGGGAGTGACAGAGAGGCTTTGGTGGGTCAGTGCCAGGCATCCAGTCAGACTCATCCACTACAACAAGTCACAAGGAAACACCAGTAACACAAGTTACAACTGAGTTACATCCACCATGACTTTCTTCAGATGTTAAAGTACAATCGCCTGAGCATCAGGTTTGCTGCAAAGGTTAATCTAGGTTGCAACCTCAGCCTGAGCAGAGAAGGAAAAAACCAAAATCCCAACAAAATCAAGAGAAACAAGCTTCTCAAACTTCATAGTTTAATTTTTTCTCAACTTCTCCACCTTCTAGTCAGTTGTTTCAATTCTGAAGGCAAAAAAGTATAATTTTATGCTACAAGACTGCAAAAAAAATAGTTTACCAGATGTAATCCTTCTTTTAAACTTTCTGCTTCATAAGGGAAGCATACAAAATTTCTTTTGCTATTGAACATCCGGCAGAAGAGAATGTGACTGTTGAAGATACATCTCACAATCTATTACCATTTGGTTATGAAATTGTCCCTGGCATCAGGCTATGCTTACAGTTACACTGTGTTTCATTAACAACTCCATGACTGCATCATCTTAAGAATCACATCCCAAAAAATGTATTAACTTTTGTTGCTATTAGGTGATGAGAATTATTTATCATTGTTCCAGTTTGTCCTTGAGAGACCAACACATAATGGATCCTACTAGAAAAAAGATAAAAAAATCTGCCTAGTCCAGACACACCAGGAATTTTTTTCATAAAAAGTCTAGTCCAGTTTCTCTTGCCTGCAAGACACAGAGTAATCCACCACTAAATATAGCCAACACTGTTAATTTAAGATGTCCAACAAATCCTAAGAATAGTACATAAGGACATTATCTTATGCTGTCTAGGATCTATGCCAAACAATAATACTAAAAAGGGAACTTGGGCATTAGAGCAGCTGAGGCTGCCTCATGAATTTACAGGTATGTTCTCAGAGGAGGTAGTTTAGTTCTTCAAGGGTTTTCTGGAGGCATTTAAGTTCTCTGGTAGTATTTCCAATCTTCTCTACACAAGCCTGTGACAGCTTTTACTGGTTTCAACCTGTGAGATCATTTACTACAATTCCTCAGTATCTTTGAGCTGCTTTGGATTTTTTCCTCTATTCTAATCAATAGTGAGCTGTGCAACCTATCATACACCAGATCCAAAGTCCCTGAAAAACAGGTTGTATATCAACAATACTAAAGACTTTCTTTACAGCTGGCAAAATGACAACTGTTCTAAGAAAAGTAAAATCACGTATTACTTCTGCACTACTATCATTTTATGTATTCCTATTTCCTTCTTGTCACATTCCAGTGGGATTTCGTAACATGGCACAATGGGTTAATGAATATTGTTGCAGAGTGAAATTATTTTTCAGTCACATATTGAAAGCCTCTTCAGATGACATCAGCTACAGAAATTCAGTAATTGCAAAATTCCCTTTTAGTTCATACATAATAAAAAAACCCAACATATTGTATAACTGTACTTTAGAACCTTGTCACAGAACCTTGACTTAGCATGACTTATGAAAATGGTAAAACCCTCTGCACAAATACTGAACAATTAAACATCAAGTGTCAGACCAGTCTTTGTTGGCAAAGATATAACTAGATAAAAATCACTTTCATCCAGTGCTAAGTAGCATCTGATGACACTTTCATCTCAATGACTTCAAAATTGAAAAAATACTTCTTATCTTCAGCTTGAGTAAACAGACTTCCTACTACAAATCAGCTTTGAGTTTTTAAAACTGCTTCAGAGCTGGTAAATTAAATTAAAAAGCCCAGATTTGTTGAAGTACAAAACAAGTGCATTAATATATCCATTTGAACAAACTGGTATGGATTCAGTCGTTCACTAGTTAGGTTAAGCTAGCTGGCCCTCCCTCCCTCTCTGCCTCAATCCAAGAAATAGTTCACACATTGAAGTTTTACTACTCCAGTACAACTATCCAGCACGAGAATAAAACTGGTAAACAGCCAATTCATAGGCAGCAATTAAAGCTGCAACTACTCTACATCCCTGAAACAATGCATTGGTTACATCTATGGATTACTCAATCAGTTCAAGGACCCTAAGCAACTTTTGCTGTCTCTCTCTTCCCCCAGAGCCTCACTCCTCCGTAGAATGGAATTTATTAAGCACCCTTCTCCACATACAACAAGCCATTTTGACTGCCATGAGCCAGCTGGAATTGGTCTGCTAGATAATATACTGAATCCCAACAGTTTCACTTCAAAACCCAACACCTTGCCCTAATACGATTTTAGAGTGCCTTACTTTTAAAAACAAATCTTAGGGATTTACAAACACCCTTATAAGTATCAATTCTTTTACTATAAAGCTGTTTTTGGAGCTAGTCCTTTTTCTTGACTCTGAGGAGCCAGTAGTAAAAAGCATCTTAAAACACTCTTTTTAAGACCACCACCATAACAGGAGAAGGCTACTCAGAAAGTAAACAAACTCTTGTTAAGTTACTGTTTGTGCCTAGTGTCAGTCTGAGAACATACCTGGCTCAGTCTCTGTTTTCGGTGCTAATTCCTCGTCTCTTGAAATGCTCATTTCTGTCATTTGCTGTGTTACAGGCAAAGCGGCAACAGGCACGTTTCTGTTTAAGCAGAGTGAAACACATAATTTACATCAGTTTTACATTCATAATAAAAGCCTACATTGTCCAGACGCATTAATGAGCTACCGGTTCAGTCACTACTGATACATTATCCTGACTTACGCTTCTACTACTTCAAAACACACTTCTTTATTCTATTTTACAGGCAAGCCTGTAACAAATTAGTTCTGTAGATACACAAAACCCATTCTTTTTACTGCAGCACTGCCATACCAAATATTCAAATGATTTTTCAATTTACATGGATCCATAGAGCCCTGTCAGGTCTTTTTTCTTCTGCAGACGCTCACTGCAACAAGGCAGGATTGCTGCAGGCCTTCCTGCACATGCACAGCTCATTCAACTGTCACAGTACAGCCTTAATTTTACCTTGTTTTTTCAGATGTGCTGCCAGCAGCACCTTCACAGTTGTTTAAGCTAGTGTCTACTCTCTGTACAGATGCAGAGTCTGAGGTAGGACTGTTTGAACCGCTGGTTGTTCCTATGTAACAAGAATTTGACAAGTTATGAACAAATTGCAGAAAACACACTAATCAAATAGTCTCCTATACAGCTATGGACTGCCTGCGTGCAATTTTCAATGCTACTTCTTATTACTTTTTTACTTAAAGACACTTTTTATTTAATAACCAAAATACAGATTGCATAAGAAAATGCTAACAGAAGTGGCTAAGTGGGAAAGCAAGTTATGGTTGAATGCCAAGCAAACCAGAACACATTACCCAGAAATTATTTTTATCTTTACTGTGCTTTAAAGTAGTATTCTCTTTGAATATTCATTCTTTCAGTTTAGCTTTCAGAAGTTCTCCTAAAAAAATGTTCTGGTATTCCTTGTAATCCTCTGTGTATTTTATTTCAAAAGAAATAAAGAAACCCCCAACAACTCCCCACATCCTTACCCATTGGGCTGATTCTACCACTATTTTGCTGTCGCTGAAGATGTTCTTTGTAGCAAACAGAACACATCCCATTTGTCCGAGGATTTCCATAAAATCCACATCCTGTACTACACAGCATAGGCCCTGGGGTCTGGTTTGTCTCCTGAGTCATCTCGATGCTGTAAATAAAACCAAAAACTGCATTAGGAGGTGGCATATCACCAAAATCAATTGCAAGGTGCGGTTAAAAGTATTAAGAAACAGAAGAATTGTAAGTACATCTGCTCACCCTGCTCCACCAATATTATCATTCTTGAAGAGAATTATATGAACATTAATATGCCATTCAAGAATGCAGTTTATTGCTAAGTAACATCATTATGAATCTTTAAGACAAGAAGAAGTGTCATCATCCTGATACTGAGAAATAATATACTTGCTGAGCACTGAACTGCATGTGCAGGTTAATTTAATTTGACAGCCAAAAAGACCTCCTTAAGTACCAGCTTCTGAGCACTAACAGGGATGTGCAGAATAAGTAAGGCTAAGTTCATACGCACAAAAAAGTTCTGGCAAATAACACAGCTTATTTTTCTGGACTCCAGCAGAGCCAAGAGACTCCAGCAGAAAAGTCCTGCGTTCTCAGCGCTGATCTCACATCATTTTGAGACTAATTCCACAATTCGTAGCACTTACTCTCAAAAAACTCTTCCAAGGGAGGTAACATTAACAACTCCAAACTGTTGAGCATATTCTATAAACGATATATTCTATATATCGTTTACGCATTTACAAAAGAAAACCCCCCTTTTTCCGATCAAGTCGTGTCAAGGCTTCTAAGCCTCCCAGAGGCAGACAGTACTAAGCATTTTAGAAGTAAGTTTTTCACCTTCACAGCCTGTTAAGCTCTGCAAAGCAAGGTTAGTAGAAAACTGCATAGCAGCCAAATCCTTGATTCCCAAGGGCAATAAAACTGGATCACAGTAATCATGCATTTGCTACAATTGAGGACATATAATAATATTACACTAACATTTAAATTTAGTAGAAGCTGTGCATATGGCATCTGAAGACATTTTAGTATAAACTTTGGATTGATGTTTTCCTATTCGGAAACTGCCACAGTAAGAGATATTTGACAACTGACACTTGCTACAAGTCAAAAATGCCAAAAGTGATTTTATTACACTGTAAAGAAAAATGCTTCTAATTAAGAGAGATCATACTGCAAGTAGTAAACTTATGTTTCCCTGGCACCACAACTGACAAGTGCCTTTAGCTAAACTAAACTTCTGGGATCACAGTAAACCAAGACCAGGAGAAAGTAAACAAGCGAAATTCATCTTGTCTGCTGGTGGTCACAGGACCTAATTTTCCAGGTATAAATAGCTGTACTGTTTATAGCTTTATAACACCTTCCAGGTATAAATAGCTTGCTTTCTTGCTACAACAAGGCTTCACACTTACTCTGATACAGCTTTACAGCCAAACACACCAGTCAAGGGAGGCAGAAAAAAGCCTAAACCACATAGAAGAAAACAAAAAAAACCCCTTGTAATCTTTGACAAGATGTAGACCTACGTCTCTAGATAACAAAAAAGGGCTACTCCTGCCCTTTTGTTACTAACCAGGTAAGATCAACATGCTATCAAAGACAGTCCCAACATCAACTGACCTGCTTAATTTCCAAGTTAGCGTGCTAAAACAAATTTCCCCACTCTTAAAATAAATGTTACTTTAGGTGCCAACTCTAATATTCTAGTACAAACTAGACACTCCACAGCTCCTTTGGTCTGCAGAGTCTTCCACTACTTGAAATGCATGCGCCTAACGGAACGATCAAGTCGTTACTACCCAACGCTGAATAAGTCGTGCTTTTCCAGGCTCCCGGAGGCGGTCGGGGTTTCACCCGCGCTCATTTCCAAGGCGCCTCCCGACAGTG